>CP137683.1:503667-597136 GCA_037976565.1 Mesocentrotus franciscanus
CAGAATAACATCATATCTGGAACATGTAAAACACACAAAAAGGAAGTAAGAAAGAGATGGAGGAGAGAAAAAAAAATCAATATGACATTTAAATATACTCATGCCCTCTATTAAAATACTCAGTCTCATATCAGTATGATACACACATACATAGTCAGTACACTACTTTAATAAGTCTTATATCATATATGTATTTATAAATATAAATAGATACTTAGTGATGTCATAGAGGGCAATAGATGTTCAAGGGAGGAAGGGTTTTAAAGGGGCAAGAGAGAGAGAGAGAGAGAGACAGTGAGATGTTGATAAGGAAAATGGGAGACATGAGAGAGTAAGGAAAAGGGATCGAAAGGGAGAATGAAATGAGGGAGAAAAAGACAAATAGGAAATTAAAAACAAAAAAAAAAAAGAGGGAAAAGAGAGTGATAGAGAAAAGAGCAAGAGCAAGAGAGAAAGAAAGAGAGAGAGATAGAGTCAGATAGAAGTGGAGACAAACTTCTGCATGAATATTCAGGCTTGGAACAGTAAATTACTCAAATTACTTCCAAGCAGAATAAATTGATATGTATTCAATCACAAGAGAGAGAGAGACATATAAAGTGAGTAAGCTAGACAGACCTGGTGCCTTCCTGCATTAGGAGATCTTGCACCAAACTCCAATCCCCAGCTAAGAAATGACATTTCTCTTTGTAGACCTCTGGTATGGTGTTCAGCTGGACATTTGGAATAGTCAGAAGTTTCAGGACCTCTTCATTCTGAGAAAAAAAATAATTCAATGTCTAACTGATTGGTTCAATGTATAAAAACAGGTAGGGCAACTTTTATGAACATGAAGGAGTCACAATACAGAATTCCTGGTACATGTATTTACATCAAGATGTGTATTTCTTATAATAAGAGTTATGCACTTTTATGAACGTACCTTTAATCAAGAATTTGTAAAAGGCGATATACATGTATCACTGCTATCATTTGCCCCACTGCATACTGGAACCAGATGGTTACTCTATTTAATATACCGGTATGGAGAATAGGAGAATTCAGTTGGTTAACACATATACCGCGGTACATGAAACTAGACTTCCCAGGAAAATACACTTTATCATAGTGAGTTTAATAAAATAGAAATTAAATCAATTTAATACACCGAGTGGTAGTCATACATAATCTTGAAAATGGACAGTAGCTCCTTTCATCAGAGTGTAGATCCCTGGTAGACCAGCTCCACATCCTAGCTCCAGAATAGTCTGACCAGAGAAAGAGATGGGATCCATGTCCTGGAGATACTGGACTAGGTCTAAGGAACATTCCCAGACTTTCAGCCCACCTGTATGCAAGAAAAACAAGTTAAAAATCAAGACTCTTCCACTAGGCCATGAGAAATGGAAGAATATAAATATTGATTTCTTCACTTTAAATTACATTATTTTTAAGTTTTCTATTAGTGTTGAATCAATCTGAGGACACTTTGGTGATACAAGTGATAGAAGAAAAAAAATCAACACTTGTAAAGAAAGCTGTAACTTACCTTCATAAACACACGGCAGGAGATCAGAATGTTTTGAGATAGCTTCTTTGATGTCGCTCTTTTCTTCAATCGTTCCTTCTACATCTTGAGGATGAAGGTAGGACAGGTTGACATCACCACATGGTACACACAGAACTTTCTTATCCTGAGGGTCAAAGGTCATGAAAATTATTGATGCTATGGTGGGTAATGTTTGTGACATCATAATGTGTCAAAAATTTCTCCTACACTTAGTACATCACAGCTTTGTTCCTTTCAACTTGGGTGGTATTCTGAAAGCAGACTAACTTTAGTCCATGGTTTAATCCTCCGACCAAGCATGGAATGCCAAGTGTCCATATGAATATGTTTTTGAATAATTTAATTTGTCACTAAATTAAAATAAAATGTAATAACATAATTAATAAACAAAAGTATAACTATGAAATAATTATGTTATCATGGTAATTTAGGGACATATCAAATTATTTTAAAATATATTCATATGGACACTTGGCATTCCATACTTAGTCGAAGGATTAAACATGGACTTAAGTTAGTCCACTTTCAGAATACTACTCTTAAGCTATGGTGACTACCTTAAGCTATGGTCACAACCCCAAAAAGTAGCCTGCTCGGCAGTCGGGCGGCGATTTTTAGCCAATTTCGCCGGGCACCGCTTGTTTTTAGGGCATCGTTCGGTTGCCGCAGAAGTTTGAACGCGGAGTTCAGATTTCAGGCGGCGCCTGCTCACTTTTCACTCGCCCAAAATACGCTCGGTGCCAGGCGGTCACCGCCCGGGCACAGACCTAATCGAGCATTCGCCGTCGAGCAATTTAGGTCACAAAATCGAAGCCGCTAGGTCAAAGGCTGGGCCGCTGGGAGATCAGTCGGTCACTGCCGGGACGCCACGGGGAGAAGCTCCCTGATTTCGCCCAGTTTTGACCTAAAATCGACTGGCGACCAACGGGAAATCGACAGGGCACCGCCCTGGCATCACTAGGGCTCTACAGCCTGCTCGACTTCTCCAAAATCGTTGGGCGATGCCTAAATTCCAGCGGCGACCAAGCAGGCTAAAAATCGGTTGGTCGCCGCTCTGAGTTGTGACCATAGCTTAACTTTCATAACACGTACGAAGCTCTGCCACTTTGGTCAATTTCTACAACTTGGAAATCCCAAATTCAGTTGTGGCAGACTATTTTCTGGTTCTGGTCATTGTTTCATGAAACCGTCTTAAGAAAGAGTTCGGCGACATCCTATTAAAACATGCGTTTTTCCAAGGGATTTTAGCGACTTTGTACTTACGACAGTTTTATTATTACCTTATTCGTTGTCTGGTTATAAGGAATATAGAACTCTTTGGCTGGTCTCAAGGTTATAACATCCGGCCCTCCATGGTCTTGAACTGCAGGAGTATCTAAAATATAGTATAAATGTAGGAATTAATTACAGTACCAGAAGAAAGAATTATTCTTGCATACATGATTTGGACCTGGTACAACAAACTAAAGATATAGTAGGTATTTACAAAATATCGACCAGATTTTTTGTGGGTTACTTAAGCCTTAAGGAATAGGCATAAACACAAATTTAATATTTATAAGAAACATATTTTGCTTCTAAATGTCCCCTTTTTTTTGGGGGGGGGGGGGTAACTTCAATATATTTATGTATAAAATCTGAAGGATGTATTTGGTGAAATATAAAAGATCTTTCTCCAATCTTAATTTCTTATTCAACATATTGTTTATGCAGAATGGTCCTAAGTAGTTAATAGTTACAGGAGATTTTGGCCTCTCTAGCCAGCCTACAATTCTCGAATTCATTGCGATGTTACTTAATTGTTAGTCAATGTTTAAACTTTAAAAAAGACTAATATTATTGTAAACTCAAAATTAAAATAACAAGCAGTTTTGTTGCCTGGTAAGTCATAGACCTAAATACATGAATGAACTCTTACAAAAACTTTTTTATTTAAAGAGTGGGTCAATTTGTCATCACAACTCACAAGTGTGTCACAACACATGATATGCAATCAACAAACAATATAATGCAGGGGACATTTGGCATGCCATAGACTGCATCAACATGCATAGACTAATACTAATACAAATTTGGGTCATTTCCGATTACTTTATCAACTATGGGAAATCATTACTACATTTTTTTCCTTCAGAACATGCATGAAGCCATCCATCATAGACCGAAACCGTCGTTATCAGTCAAAAATGTCATTATCATGTCAAGGCTCAAGCCTTGCCACGCGCGTTAGATATTAGGCATTGTCCCATACATAATGTTTTCTGTTAGTTTGAATACGATACTAAATAAAAGAACAATTTTTGGTATATTCATCAACATTTTAGGAGACAAAATGCCATTTACCATTAATAGCAGGGTCTATATTACTGTCTTCTTCACATATCTCGAAACCAAATGTGAAATCTCCCATCTTCTAGCTGTCCAAGCCGACAGTTCACGGTAGTCTGACGATCGACGAGTTACTACTTCTCAAGCAGCCGATCTTTTTCCATCTATGAAGTGCTAAATAAGATTTTTCTTTAAGTGAAATTTAATTTTCGAGAGAACGATAACGTAGCTTATCTCCGGCTCTGGTTAGTTAGGCCTGGTTGTCAAGACTGGCAATTTGTATGGATGTTAACCCCCTTACCCCTCCCCTCCTCCCCTCTCGTTGTTGTTGAACTGAAGAACAATGTTGTCGGTGTACATAGAAAACAATGCCAACTTTTGACAAAATTAACAGAAATCACATTTTCTGTCTTTTTTTTTGTCGCAATATCTCATCATTCATCGACAAAATATAAATACCAGTGAGCTATAGTTGACTATACGTATTCGACATACAGTTGCACAAGATTGAAAGGGATCAAGTTTTGTTTTAGTACGATAGTGAAAAGTTGAACTTTTCATGTACTTCTCAGTGGTTTTAATGGACAAATGAAGGAAGACAGTATATATTAGGGATCACAGCTAGTGAACACCTATTTTGTATTTTCGTTCATATTCCAGTCTACCATTTCTCTTTTCTCTCTTTATCTCCCCGTTATATATTAAAGGATCTTCCGACCTTCTCCCTTATATATATTAAAGGATCTTCCGACCTTCTCTCTTATCTCGCTCTTATATATTAATGGATCTTCCGACCTTCTCTCTTATCTCCCTCTTATATATTAAAGGATCTAAATTCCGACCTTAAATCTCTCTTATCTCCCTCTTATATATTAATGGATCTTCCGACCTTCTCCCTTATATATGAAAGGATCTTCCGACCTTCTCTCTTATCTCCCTCTTATATATTAATGGATCTTCCGACCTTCTCCCTTATATATTAAAGGATCTTCCGACCTTCTCTCATATCTCCCTCTTATATATGAAAGGATCTTCCGACCTTCTCTCTTATCTCCCTCTTATATATGAAAGGATCTTCCGACCTTCTCTCTTATTTCTCCTTTATATATGAAAGGATTTTCTGACCTTCTCTCTTTCCGTAGTATTCCATTTTATAAACTCACATCTACCCGATTACTCATACATACACAATTTCCTTCGTACTCTCTTCTTTTGTTTTGTTTGTTGCCGTCTCCATTTGCAGTCTAGTAATGAGAGCTTCCTCTTATTTCCTTATTCTTGGTAATCTCTAAACAGTTTGTTACTTTCCTTTCTTGCATTTCTTAGTATATTGTCTGCCCTCGATTCTTTCTCTCTCTCCCTCCCCTCCTCTCTCTCTCTCTGGCATGGCCTGTGTTCACAAATTGTTCTCCTTTCCCCAGGTCAACATCATGAGGGATTAATATCACTTTTATACTATCCCTTCTTATTGGCCATTGTTCTAAAACATCCAAAATAAAAACTGAATATTGGCTGATCATAATGTTTCATTGCATGGTCACAAAGTGTATTCTATTTTCACTGACATAATTTGGACATGAAAATACACACACACAAACAGATTTCATTTGAATCCTTGTCTTTGAGAGGAATGTGTACATTTATGTGAGTTATCACATCAACCGGTGTTATCTCCTTCTTTCTTTCCAATGTTCTTCATATATGTATCCTTCCTTAACAGGTTTGTGTTCATTAAAGCTCTTTTGTTTATACTTGAACAATGATTGCTTAAAACAACACTGTAAGTCCTTCATACCAAACAAGAATAAGTGCATACTACTTCAAGGTTCTAGGTTAAATACGATGCTGACTTTTGGCTTCAAAAACAACAGACAGTCACCTTACTATCCTAATACCAATATTACATTTAGCTTAAGAGTGTTAAACACTTTGTAGCTACCATGGTAGCCAAAAGAACGCACAAAACATCGTCCTGAGAGTTACACATACATGTACACGTACTATGACATTATTATTATTAAGTATTTGGCATCACCTGGGCTTGGGAGGTGAAAAGCAAACTGAATCACTGTAACCCTCAGGTGAGTCGGTCTCTCTTTCCGGATTGGGGTGTGCAGGCGGCCCACTAAATCGGGTTTCCTCCTATTCTTATACAAAGAGTGCATTGGGTTCTTAACGTGCAAAGGTGGTGACTCTCCTCTCCACAGGGCCTCCACTTAACATCCTTTCCGAGGGACATCCCCAAATAGTTTCAGTAGCATCATTCAAATATTTCATCATAACTATTGACATATAACATATTTCTATCAATACATATAATACAAACTGTTGATCAGTACATAATACAAAGCACATGTAAATCAATACATAGTTTATTGCTTGTTGAAATTTACGAATGGAAGTATGACTCCATCACACACAATACCGGTAGCTCATTAAATTGGGTCTACACCATGTATAAAATCAATGTGACATTTTAAACATAAGAGTCTACATTGTATAGATGAAACCAGTGTGAACTGCTAAACATCAGAGTCTACATTGTATGGATGAAACCAGTGTGACCTTGAAACATCAGAGTCTACATTTATAGATGAAACCAGTGTGAACTGCTAAACATCAGAGTCTACATTGTATGGATGAAACCAGTGTGACCTTGAAAAATCAGAGTCTACATTGTATGGATGAAACCAGTGTGATCTTGCAACATCAGAGTCTACATTGTATAGATAAAACCAATGTGACTTAAACATTGGGAACAACAGCAAAAATATGACAATATTGTTTGTTATCAGGTAGTTGGATGATTAAATGCAGATAAGATTTTTTTTCTTCATTTTTTTACTTTGATTAGATGGCCACAATACACCACAGATCAACTGGAAGACTGTCATTCTCTCACTATGCCACTAAAAGGAATAACCATAACATCCTCTGTTTAGAGCCAAAAGGGCACTAACTCCGGGTAACACCTTTATGGATACAAATGATAATATTGCCTCTTCCCATCCCATTCAATGCAGAAGCCAAAGTAAGTAATAGACAGCTTTGATAAGCATAGTGGTAGAAAAAAACACACAACCAGGAGGGTGTTTCACAAAGACTAAGATCGACTTTAAGTTGGACTTAACTATGGCAGGCCGTTCATGCCACTAGTTCCTCTAACCATTCCTGACATTGGTTTCTCAAGGGACGTACAAATCGTGGTCACAAATCTACATAATTTACCTTTTTGATAGTTCATTATTGAAGGAAAAATATTATCTAAAGATCATAATTGAGAGACCAATGGTGAGAGCAACCAGTGGCATGAACGGCCTGCCATAGTTAAGTCCAACTTAAACTCGATCTTAGTCTTTGTGAAACACCCCCCAGAATACCAAAGGCACTATTGTTGAGAAACATACATCTACTTTTCATACGTATAGTACTACAGTGTATAGTAGAATCAGGGAAACCAAATAATTTAAATGGGCAAACATTTACCGGTATGCCTTTTACAATCTCGACACATTTGTTGCATTCACATACATTCTGCTACCCAACATGACACTGTCTGCCCGAACATGACAAAAAAGTTCTTTTCAGGTAAAACATTGGATAGCATCATAGCAATCATATTGCGGTAAATCAATATCCTTTGGATGGGGTAGAGTCAACCGAATGAGTAAAACTAAGAAGTTTGAACATCTCATTGAATACAACACATATTACAAAGAATGGAATAACTTTACAGAAGACATTTATAATGTCTGACATAAAACAACCTTGCTTAGTAATTAAAGCAACCTTCAATGGACACAAACTCTTTGAGGTATTAGTTTCCATAATTGGAATGGCAGAATAAGTGTGACTTATAACAAGTAACATGACAGAAATAGTAAAGACAAATTATGAAATATATACTGTTGATGGTGACCATTAGCACTTACCACTATATGCAAACAACCAATGCATTATTGAAACACTAGTATACCTTGGGCAGGTATAAAAACATCAACAGTTGCTTTATTCATGGAAATAACAACCAAAAATCTTTAATGCTAAATATTAATAATAATAATAATATTCCGCTTTTATATAGCGCTTAATACATCTAAGATGTCTCTAAGCGCTTTACAGATATACTATTACCCCGGTCATTGGATTCAATGCTTTCCCGCACACAATATGTGCACCATCTCCACTCTCTGGGGAGTATTCCAGCCAGTTGTTTGACCAACTCCACAATCACATTGTCCCTCTTTACTGATGTCATTCTCATTTTACAAATTAAATTATAATGATGAAACTGCTGCATTAATAGTCTGTGTTTCACATTAAACACTATACCTATGTGAAGTTTTATAAATTTCAGTCTCATTTGAAAAATTAAATCATAATGATGTAACTGCTGCATTAATAGTCTGTGTTTCACATTAAATACTATGCCTCCGTGCAGTTTTATAGATGTGGTATAATATTACATGTATATATATGGCAAGAGGCAATTTTGTTGAAATTCCAAAGCTGTGCACAACAATGTCCCCATAGAGTATTAACAATACACAACGTACAGACATATTCAATGCACTTCATTTTTCATTTCTTTCATAATGATATATTTCTTGAACAATTAAATGACTAAATCTGAACCGGGCATATAAGAAAAGACATTTGAGCACGGAATCTTGTATCTTACACAAGACAGACCAACAGAAAATAGAAAGAAATGCAAGAATTGACATTTGCAGTAGGGGGTAACTTACTCCTTTCAATCATTATATACCTTAAACTGATACAATTTCCTTGCTTAATCTCCCTTAATATCGGCCTTCATTTTTTCTATATTGAAGAGAAGCAAGCAGAAAGTTCAACATCAGTTGAAACCAGCTTTCTCAAGGTGAAAGACGCTCATAGATCCAGCCATTCTCTCCTTGGTGAACCAACTTTCCATCAATATTTTCTCCGTCTCTGGGCTTACGGAATACGATCCTGTCATGTAGTCGATTGCTCTGTCCTTGCCAGAATTCCATCACCTCAGGTATCACTTTGAAACCACCCCTGGATTAAAACAATCAAAGAGAAGTGAACATAAAAAGATGAATAATGCATGATTAATCAAATTACACTAATACACAGTAGAAGCTTCACTTAAACACTATAATACAGAAATAGAGATAGATAGGGGGATGGGGCACAGAAAGAGAGAGGGGGAGGGGAGGGGGAAGGATCATTTCAGAGGCAGACACAAAACAAAAGAAAGGGAAAATCATTGTAACGTAAATCCACTAATAAAACTTTTCATAACTTTGATTTTTATAGCATAATCATTGGGCAGATTCCTAGTACCAATTCCAGTCTTGAACATAGCGCATATATTTCATGTGAATATATAACAATTCATTTTTGTCAATATCAATTGAGATTACCATTTACAAAGATCTATCCTTTGAAAAATTCACAACAATATGGTAATGATTTCGAGTTTCTAAATATATTTTCATATTACATACCAATAGTCAGGTCTGGGAATAACGCTGCTCTCATCTTTATATTGTTCTTTCAGTTCAGCATCTTTCTTATTCAGAACCTGTCAGAAAGAAACACAAGAAAATAACAAGAGAAATCTATTTCAAAATATACAAAATGCCTTCCCATTGCTAGGTAAAATTGATTTTTTGTAATAAGTATCAATTATGCTTCTAATTTTATATTGCTGCTAACCAATTGCCTCTCCTTTCAGCCTCTGTACCAGCAGCGATACATTCCACTCATTTCATACAAACCTTGATCTTTCAGCCTCTGTACCAGCAGCGATACATTCCACTCATTTCATACAAACCTTGATCTTTCTGCTCCTTTTTTTCAGTCAAAAATTTTGTTTGAATTCTGATTTACTCTTACAAACTAGTTATTTATGAAAATACATATCTTAATCTCTACTGATGTGTCTAAAATAGACTAACATATCTATTCTCTATGGCTTGTATTCATTAATACAAGTGTTTTACATGTCTTGGGTCAATGAGAGTCAACATCATCATTCTGTACAAGTTTACTGTTACTCTTTAGAAAATGTATAAACGAGTAGAAAAATAAAATAAAAATAGAAATTGATTTCATGATAATTTATTTTACATGAGGTTGACACTTACTACTGCATAAATCTTTCGCCGTTTATAAGGAGTACGGTTATTAACGTAAATTGGAATATTTTTTTTAATTTTGTTATTTTTTGTTATTGGGTACTCAAAATAACATAAAAGCCAACAGGAATGTGAAATGACAAAAACATCATATAGTCCACTACAACTCAAATATAATTTTTTTTTAAATGGAGGCTTAACTTGTCATGCTTGGCTGCAATTACATATTCAGATTTAGACTTAATTTTTATCAAAGATATAAGACCATGAAAATTTGGTTTCTCTTTCTTAAATTTGCAGCAGTGTATGTAGAACCTGGTACACAATAGGAAGAAATATATACATATTGGATTTTGATAGTCCTTGGGACAACCAAACATATTTTCAAAATCCGAGAAAATAACTTCTTTTTTATGTTTTAAAGATAGATAATTTTCTAGACAGACCATAGTGGCTTTAAAACTTCACAATATATTACAAAATGTTCAATTGAGTCTGGTAATCGTTCATACAGACTGCATAGTCAGACCTTTGTATCTTAGTTAAAAAATCATTTGTGGCAATAGCTCTGTGAAAAGATTTACAGTAAAAGGAACGCAACTGCGTTTCAATGGTGCATTTAAAATTTACTTCATGAACCAAAGACCACTCCTCACTATCCTTTTCTACATTAACAATCTCATTCCAATTATGGTATATGCTTTCATGAAGACTAATCTACGTGGATACACTCAGATCCATCATTGTCTTAAACTCTGTATGTTCTCTCTAGGTAAATGATTGATAGGAAATAGCAATGCTTCCTGTACTTGATACATTGACATCAACAATGGACCTGTATATGACTTACATGTCTATCCTCTATGGGTGTACTCTGATTACTGACTACAGCACCAATCTGACTGGTCTTAGGTCGGGAATGGAAGTACTCGGATGACTCTTCGGCTGCCAGCTTTACAACAGGACCCTCAATACGAATCTAGAAGGAAACAGGAAGTAGAGGTGTCATAGTCTAGTGGATACGTTACTGGACTGTGGATCAGAAGGTTCACGGTTCAAGTCCCATCGTGGCACTAATGACCTTTGAAAAGACATTAATCTACATTTGCAACTCCCCCGCCCAGGTGATGTAAATGGGTACCTGGTGGGCAGAAATTCCTTAAATGCCAAAGTGCCTTATTAGGGTAGCTTGGCTAATGCATTTGAAATAATAGTACAGCACTTTGACCAAATTAGTATTAATTATAATTATGATTATTATAACATAGAATAAATCAAGACAATTTTGGTGATCAAAATGAGTTTATACCTTCCCATTTATAAGTAAAGCATTAGTTGGTAGAAGTTGTATGGGTTAAAAAGAAAATAAAAAAACTTTTTGAAACTTTCTTAATTGTTGGATACAGCTACAATTGTAATAGTGGCCACAAGAAAAAACAGCTTCTTTCTACAACATATCAACACTTTGAAATAAGTCATTAATGACATACATGTGATTTAGCCGTTTGTTACATTACAAAAAAAATCTCATGATATGAGCAGTCAGCACTGACAAGTGAAAAATGGTAGTGATACCAAAAGAACCAAAATATCAACTTTCTATCAAGAGCTTTTTCATTTTTAAATGAGATACATAGATAGAAGTGAAGTGTCATACATTGCATGGAATCACCCTTCAGGGGATTAAATGGGCACTACAGGCATAATCAGGATAATCAGGATAGAGTGATACTCACTGATCTACTCTGGAAATCCCAGTAAAAGACAAGAGCTGCAAAAGGGTTCTCAGCCTATAAAGGAAAACATATCGTGTACAAAATCCAAGTCAAATCACAGACATGATGCATACACATACATGGATTTTGAACAAAAACTTTTGAAAAAGGCAAGAATGACAAAACTACAAAACTTTACATTAGGTTCAGTATTAGGAACATATTTAACTCACTTGACCTCAATGGAGCTATCACCTAGACTTTATTTACTTGAAATTGGTTTCACATTACTTGTGATACTCTGTAACCCTTGAATATAAAAATATAGGGTCATTCCATGTCAAATCACCCAAAAAATCTGAAAATCTTAACCCGACCATTTTTGATTTTGATGAAACTTAGTGTACTTGTTGAGTGTGATCTCACAGCACCAAATCTCAAATTTTAGGTCAATCGGGTGAGGGTTTGGGAGATACGGCCCACAAATTTTGAGATTTTTGCAAAAATGGGGTGGCGGGCCTACCTTTGAACCCTTGTATCTCGGGAACTAATGGGTCAATCTTCACAAAATTGGTATTGTTGGAAAGGGTATTTAATAAGGATTCCAAATCTGCCATCATTTTGAAGATTGATACATGTTGGGGTACTTTGACCTCTTGACCTAAGATTTGACCTTGAAATTGACCTTGTGGATCACGTGACCTTGACAACATTTTTCATGAAATGTAATCTCTGACATGTTCACTAAAACATATAAAAGTTTCAGAGATATAATATTTTTTGTTTAGGAGCAATAAGGATTGAAAGCATCCATACTCACAGATATTCACAATAAACCATTATAATGTATGCAATACATGCAATATGCACTGTACAACATACATCTTCCACATGCTTTTTTGTTCTAGTCATATCCATCCTAAATGTAAGCAGTACTTAAATAGAAATATAATGAGAAGTTCATATAGGCCTAAAGGGTTAACAGGATGTATGGCTTCAGGCCTCTGAGTCGGTTCTAGGACAATTACCCCTGAAAATTACCCCGGAAAACTACCCTCTAAGGACAATTACCCCCTATTCGTTAAAGGGAAGTCCAGTATGATAAGTTGGTTTTAATCAAAGCAGATTTTTTTCGGGGTAATTATTCTTGAGGGTAATTTTCCAGGGGGGGGTAATTGTCCTAGGGGTAATTTTCCGGGGGTAATTGTCCTCGGGGACAGCTTTACTAAGAGGTAATTTTCTGGGGTAATTGTCCTCTGGGTGTGATAGTCCTTGGGGTAATTTTTGGGAGGGTAATTGTCCTCGGGGGACATTTCCTGGGGCTAATTTTCCAGGGGTGATTGCACAGGGGTAATTGTCCTAGAACCGACTCAGAGGCCTGAAGCCATACATCCTGTTAACCCTTTAGGCCTATATGAACTTCTCATTATATTTCTATTTAAGTACTGCTTACATTTAGGATGGATATGACTAGAACAAAAAAGCATGTGGAAGATGTATGTTGTACAGTGCATACTGCATGTATTGTATACATTATAATAGGGTTTATTGTGAATATTTGTGAGTATGGATATATACTTTCAATCCTTATTGCTCCTAAACAAAAAATATTATATCTCTGAAACTTTTATATGTTTTAGTGAACATGTCAGAGATTACATTTCATGAAAAATGTTGTCAAGGTCACGTGATCCACAAGGTCAATTTCAAGGTCAAATCTTAGGTCAAAAGGTCAAGGTACCCTAACATGTATCAATCTTCAAAATGATGGCAGATTTGGAATCCTTATTGAAAACCCTTTCCAACAATACCAATTTTGTGAAGATTGACCCATTAGTTCCTGAGATACAAGGGTTCAAAGGTAGGCCCGCCACCCCCATTTTTGCAAAAATCTCAAAATTTGGTGGGCCGATCTCCCAAACCCCTCACCCGATTGACCTAAAATTTGAGATTTGGTGTTGTGAGATCACATTCAACAAGTACACTAAATTTCATCAAAATAAAAAATGGTCGGGTTAAAACCATTGGGTGATTTGACATGGAATGACCCTATAATATTTTCATGGAAATCAAACATATACAGAGCTGCCAACCTCCAGAACAGAAAATCAGTAATCACAAGGCTCAAAATCAGTAATTTGGGGAATAAATCAATAATTTCCTATGCGGCGCGGGAATCTTAAAAAAATGGCGCGACAACACCGCGCGGATGCATGGCACATTTTGGTGATGTTACTCACACAAAGTTGCTAAATATTTATTTTCAGGTCATCACAACACATCACTTTTCCATGAAAAATTGGCTTCTATTAAGAGAATACTAGTGTTGGATGGCCGCCATACTGTACAGCACTCGCTGCGATAAATCATATTTACGTTTTTAAAAATTATTTAAAAAAAAAAAAAAAAAACATTCCGTACTGCCGTAATGGGCGTTAATTTCCGTACCAATTACGGGAAATCCGTACTAGTTGGCAGCTCTGCATATACTTTTGAAATGAGAATATTTCCTCAAATAATGACATGGCTGCTGCTGCCACTACTGTCGTCAGAAAAGCAGCACCCGTGTCTTGTTCCTGCTACGATGGCAAGACAAAAACTACTCACCAATTCTTTGCCTTTTCTGCTCTCATAGTTGGTATAAAATCTGAATCCTGTTTCATCATAACCCTTCAACAGCACCATTCTGGCAGAAGGCCTACCATCTCTGTAGGAAAAAAAATAATAGTAACAAACATAAATGTCCATTAAACTCTCTATGTATGGTAGAGGTGTCATAGTTCAATGGTAATTTTAAAATTGATAGAAGATGTGAAGGTCTCAGGTTTAATACACTCCTTGCTGATAACAGTTTCCAAAGCTGGAGCCAGGTAAATAAACAATTTTCATATCTCTTTGGAAGTGCCCATTAGTGATATACTGGTTTATATATATATATGGGTTTAGGGTTAGGGTTAAAGTTAGATATAGTGTTTTGTTTTGGTTGAAGAAAATAATTTGGTTAATAAAGGATATTTACCATTAAGCAGTTGTCACTTGAGCATGTGCCATACAACCATACATTTTACCGGAATACAATGTTATTACTATTCTTCTTCTTGTTGTTATTGTTGTTGTTATTGTTGTTATTATGGTGGAGCATGGAAGAACTCACTTTGTAGCTGTGGCGAGTGTCATTGCATTAGCTTCTGACTTAGAGTTCTCTGTAGCTTCACAAGCTTCCTTGAACCAAGCTGTAAACTGAGTCATTGGATCCTTTGAATACAGATCATCTTCAACGAATGCTTGGTGTCCAGCCTTTACACCGATACAAAGAGAGAAAAAAAACAACGTCATTTCACAATGACTCGCATGACATTTGAAAATTCTTACCCTATTTAAATCTTCTGGCAAATGTGTATAAACTACATTCAGGTATATTCTAACTGATAGTTCTAACTAAGTGACAGTCAAAGGTCTCACTGCCATTCCTTTGGAAGATCAATTTCCTATAACAAATTACAAACACAGAAGAACCTTGGCAAGACCCTCCACATGTTTATGTACCAAGCTAGGGAAGACATACAGGTAGACACATTTCTGGAGGAAGCACTGATAGGTCTGGTATCCCAAGCTCAAACTGGTTTGAGCAAATGGAGATGGTATTTTGTTTGAATTTCATACCTATGACCTTAACTGACCTTGTATGATTTCCTCATAGCTGCAACATTGATGCCATTTGAATCAACAGACATGGTGTCGTCTGTTGAGCTGGTCAGCGAACGATGAATTGATCCTACAACCCTCGAGGTGTAGGAGAAACAAAGAGGTTTGTTGACACCAAGAAGAGACACAAGGGTCCTTGATCTGGAGAGTACCATGGATGTTCTTTCTTATCTGTAGGAAATAGACAGTCACAGAACTATAAATTTAATTCATCACATACAATGTCCATCTAGAACAAATTCTGTGCCATTGCACAAAATAGAAATAAACAATTAAACATTTTCAAAAAACACCTTCAATAAAAGCTCTCTTCAAACATGAATCAGGATGTATAAATGGGTAGCACTAATTTACTTTAATAGCACAGTGAACTATACAGTCCTTCATTCCTCTGACTCCAGACTCCTTAGACTTCTTAGACAAAATACCATCTGTATGGGAAAATCTTTCTACAGAAATGGCTTTTGGATATAAGTAACAAGACATGATGTGGCTATACATTCAATGGTTAACAACAATCTCTGTATACAATAAAAGTGCACAAGCACTGCAGCTATGGTCTGCATGTCGATATCAGTTTCAAGGCGTTTCTGTGCTGTAAATTCAGTAGCATCATACAGTCTCTAACCTTCACTTCAGTGAAATTATCTTTGATAGGACTTATTAAACTTTCACTTTTGGGGGGGGGGCAGGGGTACATCAAAGTCCTCCACTTCTCCATCACAGATTCATACAACTGTTAGAAGTATATAGCAAGTTTCAGAACTTGGAACAAAGCAATAGCATATGCCTTGCATTTGTCAAACTCATGCACAATGAATTATACAATCACGATGACAATCTGAGTAAAAAATTTTTTTTTTGCATGTTTATTAATAAAATAAAAAAATCTTTGTGATGAAATAGGAGTCTAACAGTGACTGCCACAAGCCCACAACTAGGTGTTGTGGCGTGCGCCTGTAATCCAGCTAACAATGGAAGTTACAAACTGATTCAGCCGAGGACGCAAGCTCGAAACTGAGTCACGTCTTTCGGATGGTGACGTTTCAGGGTCGGTCCCCAGACGTAAATAATCTGATTGATAAACGTCTGTAAAAACCCAATACACACACACACACACACACACACACACACACACTCCACACAGCACACAATTCACAAGCTACCAATATTAATAATATGTTTGTAAAATGCATTGCCATGACTAATTATTGAGAGCGGAAAGAGAACGTTAATGGAATAATCATGATAATTGATATTTCATAATGTGGCTTGGCAGTAATAGGGATTTAGGCATTATTTATTCCATTAATGTTCCCTTTCCACTCTCAATAATCAATTGATTACAGACTGTGTGAATGCATATATCAAATATGCCTCCACACTGAATGAGTTATAGATCTAATCCTATTCCTATGTTTGTCATAATATTTTCCAAGTGTGGTCTCTCTCTGGAATGTTCTCCCATCTACAGCTGTGTCGGCCCCGTCTATCAAGGTCTTCAAGAGCCGCCTCTCTTCTCAGTCACTCTTCACTAAGTGACAGATGCTTTTTTTTACTTGCACATTTGTCATTAGAGTAAACTAGACATTAGAGTTTAGACAGCATTACCTAGCCTTAAGGGCTTGGTGATAATGTGAAATATTGATATTGATATCACCAAGCCTTAACTGGCTCCCATAGACCCGTGCGGAGAGGCATGTCAACAACCCCTCGTCGAAATCACCTTCACGCCCGACCAATATTGGACAGTGGCCTCGATGAATTTTATGCCACTTCTACATCTAATTGCCTACGAAAATTAAAAATCATATTTAAATTTAAGGAAATATTAGCAAATATCTTACCAGAGACCACACTATACAGCACATGTTACGGGAGCAGCACTTTTACGGAAGTCCAATCAACACGAGTCAGAGGTCAATGTTATTCATATGCAAAGCGAATTTCTCACGCTTACACGTGAAGAGAAACCTCTGTGGTAAGATATTTGCTAATATTTCCTTAAATTTAAATATGATTTTTAATTTTCGTAGACAATTAGATGTAGAAGTGGCATAAAATTCATCGAGGCCACTGTCCAATATTGGTCGGGCGTGGGAAGGGGTGATTTCGGACGCATTTTAGGGGTTGTTGACATGCCTCTCCGCACGGGTCTATGGGAGCCAGTTAAGGCTTGGTGATATCAATATCAATATTTCACATTGTCACCAAGCCCTTAAGGCTAGCATTACCCATGGCATTAGCTTTGAAGTTTGAGTTTTTCTTATTTGTCCGTCACTGCAGCTGCACTACCACTAGACCGAAAGCTTCAGTCTCTGATATCGACGGTTGCCGCTGAGATTGCATCTGGCTCCTCTGACCGCCTCTATACATAGACTGAAGAACGTCCTATGGGGACTGTACGGGAGGAATGGTTCGGTTCGGCCGGACCGCAATGAATGAGATATGCACGAGATTTTTCACTCTTTACGTCTTCATATATCCATTTGGCTGCAATATTACACTGAATATTATTTAAGATGAAAAGTAACACAGAAATATCTACTTTGACTTACGATAGCTTGCTCATTTAGATCCTATATTAATGATTAATCCGAGAAAGTCTTGTAGTCAACAAGATTTGTTGTCAGCCATCTTGGTTTAAGTTGATGAATATTCATTTTTTCTTTTCGAACGTCCAATAGCTACGTATGAGTCAGCCCGGCTTGAGCCGGTGATGTTTGAATATTCATAAGCCCAATATCAAACACGTGCTCTGATTGGCCATTGGGCTTGTTTTGGTCGGTTGACCCGAAATATATCGGGCGGGTCATGTCATAGATTACCAGTTCGAATGCATGAACGTACCGTTTCCTTGGTTCTGAGATAAAAATTGGATAACTCATATACGTAAGTCCGTAAATTTTGCATTTAGAAATAAGTTATTAAAAAATTGATAACTGTACATAGGAGAAAAATAGACATAGTATTTTTGTATCTGATTTATAAATCAGAAAATTAGATCTAAATAAAGAAAATCGTGGGAGAAAGTTTTTGACCTAAAAGCAGGCCAAAATCGGCTCAATCTCTCCCCCCGGTGCGAGCCGTATGGGGTACCGTCTGTGTATGGGGAATGTCAAAAAATGTCAGTTTTATTAAAGAATGACCCATACCAGACGGTTATTTCTGTCTACACTACCGCTAGCTTCCCTTGCACGTGTTCCTGCGACCGCGCACCTTTTTCTGCACAAAGGACGACATTACTATGTAAGAGGGATGTACTCCAATGGAAGAAGAAGAAGATATTTAACCAAAAGGACGGATTAACTAGCAATCCTCATTTCCAATGACAATGTCGCGACGCACAGACATATAGACACATATACATTCCGCCTCCATTTGGGATCGGCTTTCACATAGGCCGTAAGGGCTACGGCACACAAGACGACCAACACAGCCATATCATGGTATCTACGTGTAACTATTTAACGCCCCTGTTCAATGTTGTGTTAATACTAGCTTTCATGACGACCTACCTTTCTTACTCTTAGTGATTTGACGATATGCTAAAGGCACACTGCTGATCAATGATCCAGGTATTGTCCTTTTGAAAATGAATTTCTGAAACAAACTGATCACTCACATTGAAATATCAAACACCGAACCACGGCTACTATTACTATATAACCCCAATAACCCTGATGATATAAGAGGTACCGGTAACCGGTTACGCAACATTTTACGCCAGGTTATTCTATTAAGTAGAAGGGGGGGGAGGGGTAAATTGCAGAATGATTTGAAATTTAAAATTATTAAGTTTTAGGCATTTATTTTAGCCCGGTGGTTTTTTAAATGATTATTCAGAGATATGAAATTATTATTTTTAATTCGAAGATATAGTACTAATGCTATATGGCCGGAGGAAACTAATATGTAAGATCGATCTTCCCCATCAAGTACGTAATAAAACTCTTGAACCCTGGTTCTCGGGCCAGGTGACTGAAATCTGATTGGTCGAAAGTAAAAGTGAATATGATCTTCTTCTTTTTTTCTTCAAGAAATGACTAACAAGTCATCATTATTCCAACGGGTAGCAGGCCCAGCAAGATCACCCTCCCATCCTCATAGACCCCTCCCCAGGACGTCGATCAATTACATGTATGTGCCCCCAACATCAAACTCTGGCTACGGCCTGACGGGTAGACCCTTTAAGAAACCAGTATTTTTTTATAAAATTGAGCTGATACTATAAATGGAGCAAAAGGGGCAAATTAAAAGAAGCACCTTTCATATTTGAATAGGGGCAATTATCAGAGGTAAAGAAGGGCACTTATCAGAGGTGGTAGGGGGCACTTATAAGAATGTGGAACGGGCGCCAATTAGAAAGAAAAAGGGGCACTTATCTGAAGTTAAAGGGAGCACTTTTTGTAAAAACGTGCTCTTTTGTGGTATTTGAAAAAGTGGGGGCACTGAACCCCCAAGAACAACCTTTGTTTAAAAAGTATGCATACAATTTGAATAGGGGAGAGCGGGGCTAGTCCGCCCTGGCCCCTGGGAGCAGGTCCGCCCACTACGTGATTCTCAGCCTTGCGGTGATTGGATAACTTTGTTGATGATGTAAGGACAAACTATAGCCATACCGCACAACACACGACGGCAAGAGGACAAAATCACGCTAAAATTTCCATTTAAAGGCCACGTTAGTAAAACAAAAGGCCAATATACAAAAGGCTATATTGTACGGTTCGTTCTCAGAACGAAACGATTTCCTATCAGGAAGTAATACCTCCCTTGTATAGAGAACAAAGAATAGCAAAACATAATACAATATCATATATTATGACCCTATGCCAAATTATACTCAGTAAATCAAAAATATAACTATAAAACAACAAATAAAAAACAACAAGAAAGCAACAATAATAAGAGTAATAATGATAATAATGATAATAATGATGATAATAATAATACAAATAAAAACAATAATAATAATAATAATGAATAAAATACATAAAAAATTATAATAATAATATGAAACAATCATAACATGAATATTCAAAATTTCAAGAGGTTCGATAAAGTAGTGAACACCGGAATCTGACAAAATTACGTATTGTTACAAAACTCCTTTGAAATTTTATTTTTGACAAGCCCGCATGATAAAGTACGTAGATAAATATAGAGACATATGTATGTATATAATTATATGCATATTTATATAGGTTGTTGATGTGTTGATGTCTATAGCTCAGTCCCAAGTGTACATTATTGTTGTAGCCAATGTGATGCACAGTACTATGATGTAACGCTTATCGCAAAACAGTAAATGAATGCATGGGATATATTATTATGTTTGTTTCATAAATACTGAATTGATGATTTACATTTTGCTGCTCGAGACAGTTTATTATCAAGAAACTTACTTTTTGTGCTCATCCGTCTGACACTTTGTGTGGTATATTAGTTACTATTTCGATTGGATGTGACACTTGCATGAAGAGTCTACGTTGTTGGATATATATATATATTTCCTATCCTGCTTATTGGATCATTATTATAAGGCTTCATAATGTCTAAACCAATTACCAGATTAAGCTCTATTAAGGGCTCTCGTTCTACGGTTACTTGTGATGATTCAAGTATGATGCCTTCTACATCAGAAATGGCTACCCCATCTTGCTCAAATCCCCCCTTTGAAGCATGCAACAAAGGAGGTGAACCATTATCGTCATCATCATCACTGGATTTGGTTTCTACCACCATTCAGTCCTACTTACAAAGCGTTCCCTTTCAGAGCTCTATCAATTCAACAATAGAGAAGGCTATTAACAACGTTCTCAACAAGTTTGTTCAACGGCTGACTGATCTCGAGCAAGCGACCTGTAACATAAAGGATCACCTCGAGCGAAACGACGGGAAACTGCTAGAATTAGAAGCAAGACTGGTATCAAAAGATAGCGAAATTCGTCGCCTGAATGAGCACGTAGATCACAACATAGTGCAATTAAAAACCTCAAAATTGCAGCAAATTAAGCAGAACAATACTCGCGGCGCAATTGCTTGAAATTCTACGGAATCGCCGAACCTGAAGTAGCTGATCATCGGGAGGATACAGATGAAATTGTATGCAGAGTCGCGAATCAGCGACTCGGGGTACAACTATCGAAATGTGACATAGATCGTTCACATAGAGTGGCAAGAAAGAAAAACGAGAATGACGGGGGCCGAAAAAAGACCCGTCCACGGGCTGTGATTGTGAAATTCACATCGTATCGTGTTCGCGATGCTGTACTCAAAGCACGCAAAAAGCTGAAAGGAAGTGGCCTAGCAATTGATGAATCACTAACTACTGGTAATCAGGAATTGCTCTGGTCTACCAAAAATCATCAAACAGTAACGGAAGCATGGGTTCGCGATGGCAGAATCATAGCCCTTGTAGACGGGTCTGACAACAAACAACACAAGAAACTAATTAGGGAGAAAAATGATCTGGACAAATTATAATAAATCAATGAAACAATCTATAGGAAACTAAATATTTTTTGTTGTTGCAAACTAATACACTTTATTTAGCCCATTGCATTTGCTTTTTCTTAATGCTCGATTGTAACTGAACTTTAGATGTACCTTTTTATAATATGTTCTTAAGTTAGTCATTGTTTGTTGTTTGGTTTTGAATTTTCTTCCTTTTGTGTGAGTGCTGAACACTGCTGATGAAAGTGTGTGACTTCGTATTTCCATTTATTACTCTTTCTAATTCAGAGTTTGGTAATTTATTCAATGATGGAAACATTGTGATTAATAATAGTGATATATTGAATGAAGATACTGACGATTTAACTGATAATATTGATCTTGATAAAAATACTGATATATTCGATGTAAACAATAAATACTGGCTACCAGAAGAATTTAGAACATGTTATGAAATGACAGGTGGAGTTGATTTTAGTGTAATTCATTTCAATTCAAGAAGTATTTATACAAATTTTGATGCAATTCATGATTTTATATGTGAATTACATTGTCAATGTTCAGTGTATGGGTTTAGTGAAACCTGGATACATAGTCGAACACCTCTATCGTTTTTTTAATATTCATAATTATACATTTTTTCATAGTGACGGTGTTGCGATGTTAATACATAATTCTTTGAATGTCAATGAGAGACAAGATCTGTTTTTATCACCCAACCTGTGCGAATCTCTTTTTATTGAAATCAATATACCGAAACGTAAAAATATTATAGTTGCCGTTATTTATAGAGACCCACATACAAATATTCATGATTTTAATATAGCTATTTATGAGTGTGTACCAATGATAACAAATAAAAACAAAGAAACCTATATAATGGGAGACTTTAACATTAACTTGATGAATTATTTAACAGAAATTATGTAAACGACTTTGTAAATATTGTTTATGATAACTCATTTCGTCCTTTAATCAATAAGCCTACTGGAATAAATAACTCATCAATAACACTTATAGACAATATCTTAACCAATGTGTGTGATAAAAATGTTAAAGCTGGAATCTTTTATGACATCACTGACCACTTACCTGTTTTTTCTATGACTAAAAATAATATGAATGAGAATGTTTATAAATCACATCAGTCTAATTACTCTAGGAGATGTATACATTCTACAACAACCGATGCCTTGAAAAGAGAGCTCTCAAAGATTGGTTGGACTGATGTTTTGTTATTTGAAGATGTTGACTGTGCTTATAATGGATTTTTGTATAAATTCAATGAAGCTGTAGATAAAGAGTGTTTAAAGAAATATCTCGGTAAAAAGAAATCCATTCCAAGGAAACCCTGGGTAACTCCTTTAATTTTAAAGCGCATAAACAAGAAAAATATACTATAGAAGATATCGTAACGTTTTAAACACTATACTCAAAATAGCTCGTAAACAGTATTTTTATGAATTATTACAAGTTAATAAAAATAATCTTGCAAAAGTATGGAATATTGTAAACAATCTAATTGGTAACAATAAAAAGTCAGATTTTCCTTTGTTTTTTATGAAAAATGGGATTAAAATAGAAAAAGATGAAGAAATCGTTAAAGGGTTCAATGACTACTTTCCTAGTATTGCCTTACTCGCTCAAGCAAAGCTGAAACAATCAGCAAATCCTCATTTTACATCATATTTAAGGAATCCTTGTAATAAATCGATGTTTTTATATCCAACAAATGCAAATGAAATTATCAATATTGTAAAAAAGCTTAAAAGTACTAATAGCACAGGTTTTGATAATATTAGCTCAAACTTAATAAAGAAGGTTATTCATGTAATAGCTGAACCATTAGTTCATATCGTAAACTTATCTTTTGTTCTGGTAAAGTCCCTAATAAAATGAAAATGGGTAAGATAATCCCTGTGTTTAAAAAGGTGACAAACATTTATTTTCAAACTATAGGCCAATTACTTTATTACCTTGTTTCCCAAAATTATTGGAAAAAATTGTATATAATAGAACACTTTCTCATTTAAATAAACATGAATTATTAAATAATGCTCAATATGGTTTTAGACCAGGCCACTCCTGTGATCATGCCCTTATTGATTTACACAATGTTCTTCTAAATTCCTTCCAAAGTAATTTTCATTCTTTTGGCATTTTTCTTATTTGACCATAAAATTCTTTTGCATAAATTATCATATTTTGGTATTCGGGGCATAGCATGGGATTGTTTTTTTAGTTATCTGAATGATAGATATCAATTTACTCTTTATACAAATTGTCAATCTTCATATTCCAAGGTCCAGTGTGGAGTACCTCAAGGCTCCATATTGGGCCCTCTCTTATTCATTCTGTATGTTAATGACTTATGTAATGCATCATCCTTTTTCCATTTTGTACTTTTTGCAGATGACACCAATATGATTTCCTCACATAGTAACTTTGATGAACTATTGTATGAAACTAATAGAGAGTTATGTAAGGTGGCAGCCTGGTTTGAAGCTAATGAGTTAATAATTAATTACGATTAAACTAATGTAATGCATTTTTGTAAACCAAACCTTTCTCACAATATATCTGATGTTAAATTAGAAATGGGTAGGACAGTCTTGAATATAACTAAAACAGTGAAATTTCTTGGTGTAATTTTAGATGATAAATTAACTTTTGTTAATCATCGTTTACATATATGTAGCAAATTATCTAAAAATGTTGGAATACTGTGTAAATTAAGATCAATATTACCTGGAAAAAACTTAGTCATGCTGTACAACTCCTTGATACTTCCTTTCATTCAATACTGTAACATAACATGGGCTAGTGTTGGAATAACAACACTAGATCCAATTCACAAACTTCAGAAAAAAGCACTCCGCATTTGTACTAATTCTCTCTATCTAGCGCCGTCTAGACCTTTATTCTTTAAATTAAAAAAAAATGACAGTCTATGATATTAATCAATTTAAAATCGCTACACTTATGCATGCTGTTAAAAATAGATATGCTCCTAATAATATAATAAGTCTTTTTCAATACAACTATGAATTCCATCAGTATAATACTCGCTCATCAAATAATTTCCAATTTCCCATAGCAACTTCTAATCTTATTCTGAATTCTTTTAAACATACTGGGCCACGTATCTGGAATAATCTTGATATTACTCTTTTTTCATGTTCAACCATTTCCTCGTTTAAAGTTAAACTTTAAAAAATAATTATCAATACTTATGCTTAATGTAATACCAAATACAAAACGTGTTTTGGGTGTCAAGCTTTTAACACAGGCGCGGATTTGGGCGGGGGCACAGCCGGGCCGTGCCCCCACCCCCTTTTTTGCCCCTTTTATTAAACATTTTCAGTATATTGGCTTTATTATTTCTCTACAGTAGAAAAGAAAATTTGTGAAAATTCTGTGGTTCATACTAGCATTGCGATAAAGTTCAAATACATTTTAACTTGAAATGCGATGACTTTGCGGTAAGTTGCGGCAGAAAATAATCGATACATCGGCAAGCGAAAAACAG
Organism: Mesocentrotus franciscanus; assembly: GCA_037976565.1. Classification (NCBI taxonomy): domain Eukaryota; kingdom Metazoa; phylum Echinodermata; class Echinoidea; order Camarodonta; family Strongylocentrotidae; genus Mesocentrotus; species Mesocentrotus franciscanus. The sequence continues at coordinate 529,078 of CP137683.1, forward strand.
TGTCGTCCCGCGCATGTCCTGTTGCGTTTCGAGTATAAATTCAGGTTAAATCTAATGGACCGGTCAAATGACATACAGTTTTGAAATCCAGCCACGATTCAGTCCTAGTTTTTTTTTTATATGGTCAGGGATTTAGGACAGTCGGTAACCTTTTCACACGTTTTCTTTTCAACTGTTAAGAAATAATAAAGCCAATTATAATGAAAATGTTGACAAAAAGTATAATTGAGTTTGAAAATTGAAATTTTCTTCAGCTAGGGGCACATTCCCCTCAGACACCCTCCTGTCCGCGCAAGCGCGGAACGCCGCTTCTGTCCGTCTTTCATTGTGCCCCCCCCCCTTTCCAAAATTCCTGGATCTGCGCCCGTATATACCCCTACATTGTGATCATATTATCAGGGATGATTTCAATATAATTTATGTTTCCCTTTATACACCATACAAGATATTGCTTAAGCATCATACTTTGCAGTTGGGTGTGATGGTCTGCAAATTTTAAAGATTTGTGAGGTCGCAGTGCGAAAAAGTACATCTTATAAAGAGGAAAAACCCAATCCTGATGGGGTTATAAGCACATACTCATAACGGATGACTGAAAAGACCTTTGATAAGTAACATAATTATATCATCTATAAATGCGAGCGAGCGTAGCGAGAGCTTTGGGAAATTGCTCATAGTCGCTTGAAATTAGGGCGCGTTTAATGATGAGAGGAAGAGGGAACACTTATCGAAAGGGATAAGACACTTTTTAGAAAAGAAAAGGAGCACGTGTCAAAGTACAAAGGGTAGTTATCAGAGGTGAAAATGGGGCACTTCTTACACCTACAAAAAGAGGCACTAACCAGGGATGAAGAAAGGCACTTATGAGAATGGGAAATGGGCATTTGTCGACGGAAAAGGGGCACCCATCAGATTTTGATAGGGGCATTTATAAGAGATTAAAAGAGGACAAGTCCCTTATTAGAAAGGAAAAGGGGCACGTATCATTGTTAAAAGGGAAATTAAGGGGCACTGACCAGATATGAAAAAGGGGCAATATAATAAAGGAAAATGTGCATTAATTGAAAGAAAGGGGCACCGATCAAATAGGGTATTTATCGGAGGTGAAAGGGGGCCTTCATGAATAGGGGGGAATGGCTCTTATTAAAAAGAAGAGGAGGCACATGTTAAAATAAACGGGGCACTTATCAGAAATTAAAAAGGGTAATGTATGAAAAGGGGAAGGTACACTTATAATAAGGAAAAAGAGCATTTATTAGAAAGGAATAGGGGCACGTGTCAAAATAAAAGGGGCAGTTATTAGAGGTGAAAAGGGGCACTCATCAGAGATGAAAAGAGCACTTATCAAGCGGGGGAGGGGCACTTGTCAAAGTAAAATGAGTATCTCTCAGATTTGAATAGGGGCAATTATCGGAGGTGAAAGGGGCACTTATCAAAAGTGAAAAGAGGCACTTCTCGTACCTGAAAGGGGCACTTAATAGAGATTAAAAAGGGCACTTATGAGAATGGAACATGGACACTTATTGCAGAGGAAAATGGGAATTTGTCGAAGGAAAAGGGGCACGTGACAAAATAAAAGGGGCACTTACCAGAGGTGAAAAGGGGAAGGGGCACTTTTACAAATTAATATGGCACTTGTCAAAGGGCATTTTGGGGTACTTGAAAAGTGGGGTCACTGTGCCTGCTTTCCCTATGATAGTAAACCGGTCTATTGGAACCCACGATATCGGCAAGTTTTACTCAGCATGTAAACTATCGGAACAAAGATTAATCATGCATATTTCATTTTGTCATTGTTCATCTTGACAGATTTCTTTGTAATAATTGTTTTTGTTTCATGAACCAATTTTGAATTTCAGTAGAAAAGACCAATAGTTCTTGGTGCAGAAGCGTATCAGATGTTCCAATTTAGAAATGAAATCGGCGGTTAGAAGTGTACTTGCCCTTTAACGGGTAATGCCACACAAAATGTCGGAATTGTCTGTGCAGTTTAACATAGATTAATAAAATATTTAAAAAATCATTATACAAAAGAAGGTATAAATACCTCATGTGAAATGTCACACTCTGCTCACATACCCCTCCCCTTGGTTCATGATAAACAATTGGAGGAGGGTAATTTTTAAATTTAATTTGTTATCCATCGGATAAATACCAACCCATTCAACCTGCCTCGCCGATGTAATAATACATATTTATATTCATGAAGCATTCTAAAGCATTAAAAAGTAGCCCTCATCAATTATTCATATCACACATATGAAAGGATCAAATAGTAAGTAAAATTGAATATGGAAACTGCTCTGTATAGGCCCTATAATCATCATGCTCATGTTAATAATGAATCGATGATGAATAGCCCATTATTCCTTTCATTTACATATCATACATATCGTATAGACTACCTATATTTATCTTCACCATGGATATGATCTACACTATTTACTATCTCCATGACTATCTCCATGGGGGGTACGGTATATCGACTGATCGTACGTAGTATCTCATAATGAATGAATGCAAGAGAATATTCGCTGGTCAACAGGGAATAATAATAACCTTGGCCTCTACAAATGATGCTTTGGTGAAACCATGGCACAAGATCAAAACACCAAACAAACAGCGTGGTGGCACAGCGACGAATCCAGTCATATTTGAGCAACACATTTCATCGTGCACTGACCTAATTCAGTTCATTTATCGATGTTTAATTTATTACATCTGCCATCGGGTGTGTTTACATTGCACAGTACTTCACTTAGATGAAGGCACGTATTAGTAATGAATTGCCGATTCCTGTCCATTTCCTCATTGATGATAATATATAATATCACAATGATTTTATATATTTTATCATCATGTATTTTTTGTATACTCCTCTTCTCATTCTTCCACCCCTTGTCTCTCTCTCTCTCTCTCTCTCTTTCTATACCTGTCTCACTCTCTTACCAGCTCTCAGTCCTTCTGTCTCCTTTACTCAATTCCTTTCTATTTCCCTTACTCTTTACCTCTACTTAATACTACAATTATTTATATTTTACCGTAGTTTTAAAATGTACCAAGTGACACAACAGATGATAAGTTAGTTAACCAATCTCTTCCTCTAGATTGTCACACTTCTGCCTCTATTTCATTGTTTCTCGTTATCTCCTTTAGGTCTCGTCACACTCATCTCTCTCTTTCTCTCTCACAACAGATGATAAGTTAGTTAACCAATCTCTTCCTCTAGATTGTCACACTTCTGCCTCTATTTCATTGTTTCTCGTTATCTCCTTTAGGTCTCGTCTCACTCATCTCTCTCTCTCTCTCTCTCTCTCTCTTTCTCGCACTACCCCCTAGGATAGTTGTCCGGGGGGTAGTTGTCCTAGAGGATGGTTGTCCGGGGGGTAGTTGTCCTAGGGGTAGTTGTTTGGGGGTAGTTGTCCGGGGTGGTAGTTGTCCTAGGGGTAGTTGTCTGGGGGTAGTTGTCCGGGGGTAGTTGTCCGGGGGGTAGTTGTCCTAGGGATAGTTGTCCGGGCGTAGTTGTCCAAGGGGGTAGTCGTCCTAGAGGGTAGTTATTCGGGGGTGGTTGTCCAGGGGGTAGGTGTCCTAGAACCATTTTTTTTTTTATATAACGTTGATTTCTTGTGAAAAATGTTCTGTCAGTACTACATGTGCTTGTTAATCATGTCATAGATTGTGAATATTTTGGTAAGTTCTCGTAAAGCATGAACTTTTCACAATATACGATCCTTGAAATTTGTACCTTGTCGAGTGGACTATAGAGAGACATAAAATGCCACTAATATATACGGTTAGGATGACTAAAATACAAATATGCCCTCTGTAGATCTAACTTTAGATATAATATGTTTTTATTATATGTTTATCAACTGACTTAAGGAACGAATTGACTCACTTATATGATCAAATTGGCTTTTTCTCCTTCATGGATTAACATCAATTTGTGTACAAAACGAACTTAGGTAAATTGTATGATAATACTGAAATGTATTGTTGGACTTAGAGTTCCTAAGTACATGTATATAAAATAAAATAATAATTGGGTCTTATCTACCTAGGGTATTTCCATGAGTTTTTAATCCTGCCCTTCCTGCGGGCCCTGCCATAGTTATCTCCCCAGCAATTGCCAGATACCCGAGTGGGGAGGGGCAAATGTTTTCTCTCCTTCATATTATTGTAATACTATGATATACGTATACATTTGTAAAATTTTTTGTCATTTTACCTTGTAAACTCTATGTAATTCAGCCCATGGGATGCCGTGTGGAATTATTTGAATAGATACCAATACAATTCAATGAGGAGTAATGCTTTCACACATTATATCAAACAAAACAGTGTGTTAAAATCTTGAAATGAAACAATCCATGCAATCATAGTCAAACTAATTATGCATATACATTCCACATAGGCCAAATATCAGATTAGTTTTCCAAAAATTTAAGAGGAAGAAATAGTGGAGAGGGGCGTTTGGTAACAACAAATTCACATGTTTGGGATGGATATCGTCGATTGTGAAAGGCGGGAGGGGATCTCCGTTTATTGATTTACCTATGGACATGATTGAAGATATAGCTTAATTTCTAATTTCTCATTATTCAAGTTCATGTCAAGATCATAATGTCCTTTCCGTTTGTATTAATGCAGACGACATAATCGATCACCACATGATATCGATAGCAGTACTCATTGACAACGCCCATTCCGTCCCGACCAATCAAATCATAGCATATAGTTTTCATCTATACTCTGGTGCGTTATGGAAACCATATAGATTCTTTACTTTTTCACTTGCCAATGCTATAGCAACACGCTTGCAATGAGCTGTTGTTAACAGAGAGACTGTATCACACCCAAACTTGTCTCTATCCGTCCCTTGAGCTTCGAGAACCTCGCACGTCTATCGTCTGGATATTAGTATATTCTATCATCATCAATCTTAAGGAACTTTGAATAATCATGGGCGAATGGAAGCATGGTACCTTTGGTTGCTTTGATAATTTCGGGATCTGCATCATCACGTATTTAGCGCCCTGTTACACGGCTGGTAAGAATGCTGAGGCGAATGGTGAAAGCTGCCTTCTCTATGGATGTCTGTCTATGTTTGGATGTATTGGACTCTGGTCAATGACCACCATCAGAGGAAAGACAAGGGCCGCCAAAGGAATTGAAGTAAGTTTTCATTTAAAGAATCGGCTCAAACTCTTCCTCTCGCACTCCCACTCCTTCTAAATCACGATTTATCAGCGGCTATCTGCTCACATATTCAATAAATGAAGATTTATAATTATAAGACTGATCGTAAACAGTAAACTAGCTATATATTAGGAAATAAGTCACTTTATATTAATTGTGATTGTAATCACGATACTGAGGCTTATGATTTGTTATGGCAGTGATGATGATGGCGGTGGTGGTGGTGATGATGATGGTGGTGGTGGTGGTGATGATGATGGTGGTGGTGGTGATGATGATGGCGGTGGTGGTGGTGGTGGTGATAATGATGATGATGATGATATTTCAAGAATGCACAGGCCTCATATATGTGTACGACATTATGGCATATTTTACACCTGAAGAGGAGTTCGGCAGAGGAATCCTTTCATTCACTTAGTGACGTAGCGTGACTCCAGCATTTTTAAAATGTTTTTTAGGGGATGGGGGGGGGGGGTGTCGTCATACAAGCGAGCAAAGCCCCCAAGCTTTGAATGCTGGAGGGGGACGTACCATCTTCTAAATTCTCACCTTTATTCCCCACACTCCCTACACTTTCTGTTTCTTTATTTATGGCTATCTTTCATTCCCTTTTCTCGCTTTATCTTTTTTTCCCTCTGTTTTTTTTAAATATAAATGCACTTCAATAGGGTCACCATTAGCTGCGCCATTGCATTCACATACACGGCAAAGAGAGAGAGAGAAAAAAAAAACTGTTTACCAGAGGAATTTGAATTGGGCTGCTGCACCCCTAATCCATTCACTTACAATGGTACAATGGCGTTGTACATTTTTCCATGTCAAATTTCGAATTTATTGTGTTCTTTTTTCCCCCTTCTACTTTTCTCGGTTTTACACGCGATTTTTTTATCCTGCAATAATATTGATTAGACATAATTTTGACAATACCCCAAAACAGGTTTTAAAAAAGATAAACTGATTGTTATGCTGGAAGTAACATTCTTTATGATTTCCAGGCATCATTTTACTTAATTAATAATTCAACCATGGCAATTCAGGCTTGACATGAGATTACTAACGGAATGGTTTTACGACTCAAACATTTCCACTCTCTATTCATGAAAGCTAAATGCTGTGTCACTTAAACAGGGGTTGATATTTGTCTGTCAGTGATTATGTCACTTTCCCCACATCGTGTTTAATATCGAAACACACTCAGATGAAATACAAAACAGGCATGTGTTTATTTTTCAGACACTTTTATGATAGTTTTTTTTTTAATCAGAGGTGTCGTGGTCGAGTGGATACGTCGACGGACTGTCGATCTTAAGGTCCGCGGTTCGAGTCCCGCCGCGGCACTAATGTCCTTTGGCAAGACATTGATCTACATTTGCCACACTCAACCCAGGTGATGTAAATGGGTACCTGGCAGGAATTAATTCCTTGAAATGCTAGAGCGCCGCAGTGGCTGCCTTGCTAAAGCCAGGGTAATAATCGGGGCAGCGCCAGGAGCGTCACAACGTGGCGGACATGTGCGCTATATAAGAAGCCACCATTATTATTATTATTATTATTAAACTGTCGCAAATTATTTTTCTCAAGGGAATTGAGACACATATACGCACAATTTAATCACTTGCATTTTCAGCCAAAAACATGCGAAATAGTGTATTTAATGACCTTTTAGTACTTTATAATATCGTAAAGCATTTTTTTGCATTTAATCTAATTGATGTATTTTATTATAATTTGACTGAAAAAAATATACCCTTTTGTCACCCCCTGGTTGCTATTATACACACTTTTATAATGAGTAAAATCACAAAATGTAAGCCCTCAAAATAACTTAAATTTTAATGTATTACCCTGTAAAATGTTAATCTCTGAGGCGATGGTATTATGCAATTCATAGGAGAAAATCTGATTAATCTATACCGCCTAGTGAGATTTGAACCATCGAGACCGAGGAACATTCACTACACATATATCGCATCCTCACACCCCCAAAAAAAAAAACATCCTAACACACACCCTCTTCCTCCAAACCTAAATGATTTAATACATGCAATGAAAGTTGCATACGCGAACATGACGCACAGGCAATGTTTACTTTTGCAGCCCTTCTGTGGCGCTTTATTTGTTCTTGTACATATAACCGAAAATGTTTGAACCAAAGACATGCCATAAATCTGTTTGAACTATCTTTATGATAAATAAAGTATTTATACGTCAGTTGTGTCCTAGCAATAGGACCACTCTATTAACAATGTGATTATTCAATCAAATCAAGTACAATAGATGACGACGAAGCAGCCGTGACAAAGAAAACTCGCCTCATATTTTTGTATTTGTTCTCAATTTTGTTCTGGCCTCAAGCAACATATTTAGCAAAGATGGTTACTTTTTTTCTCCGCACGTTTGAATCCCAGTGTGTGTGGCCCTTTATTAATAAATGAAGAAGAGATTAAAAAAATTCAAGCACAGAGGCGTGTTCAGAAGTTAACAAACATGTGTAAAATTAGATTGTGATGCTGATTAATAAAGCAAGTCCAGCGTGTGGACTGTAACACCTGCTTAAGGGGCACTTTCCCGTAGATATTTCAAAATATTAAAGACAGGTTCTTGCTATCTCAGGAAAATTATAAGCATTATATTATCTATTTTCTCGTAAGATATTTTCTTCTTCTTCTGAGCTTCCAAATTGGGAGGGGGCGTACCGGCTTCGTCCCATGCTGTATTTATTATTATGTATATGTCACTAGTTTGCTGCCGCACTAATGATATGTGGGTAAAATGCAAGGCAACCATAGCAACGGAAGAAGGGACCGGAAGAGTGTGAAGTAAAAGAAATCAGGATGAATTAAGTCACGTATATCGTTTATATTTCAATAGACTATCTATCACTGGTACTGTCCTCCGTAACGTAAAACATATTTAAATAACTTTATGTGAGCACTTTGTGAGAAAAAATGCCTTTAAAATCAACGTTGGAATAATGAATGAAAAGAATAAATGATGAAATGAGATGAAAAAATCACTTGAGTAGGCTATAAGTGTTGCATGCGACTTCATAACATAAATCATGTATTATGGCATGTAACAAGTATTTCTAAGTGGTGCTCTTTGGCAAAGTTATAAAGCATGTAAAGCAGACCGACTAAACAGAGACTTGAAGCTGAAAATCTTCAAAATCCATTTCCTTCATTTTTACTTCCTTGAAGTCATTACGATGTAAAATGAGAAACAAGGAAGCATGATGAAAATATGAAAGTCGTGATTACTTGTTCAACAAGTTCAAAGGGAGGATTGTGTGAAAATATGAATTTGATAATGTGCGTTGGATTAAAATTACTTCAAAAATCCATAGCTCTTCCATCCTCATTTAGGGTTTTCTTACATTTTCAGAATAATTACTGAAAATATAAAAATTCCACTCTTATCTAAGGTAATGTGAACTACCCCTTCAAATAACTTATGTTCTATCGAAATTTGCGGAAGTTGGGACAAGTAATTGTTAAAGGAATCTTTTCTCTTCGTTCCCTGTTACGACCCCAGTGAATTTATAGACCTAGGTCTACTTAACTTTGCTTTAGGGGCTACTAAAAGCCTTTTATGATCGGTTCAGATGAATTTAATATTGGGGTCAATAAAAGTTCTGACACTCCCACACTGGTATAGAATTGAGGGAACAAAGCGGTTCATGCTATGCTAGAAAAAGGATTTGGCGAACCAAGCATTATCTTCCCAATAAGGAAGTTAATATTATATACTCAGTTGTGTCATATTCTATTTTTAATTTTTTTTTATTGCTTATGTTTTTGTTGTTTTTGTCGTTGTCTTCTTATCTTTATTTTGTGTGTGTGTGTGTGTGTGTGTGTGTGTGTGTGTGTGTACTTCATCTCTTCTTTATAGGGGTGCGGGGCTGGATTTCTTCCATAAAGGGTGTATGAGGATTGAGGGATTAAGCGTGTGTGTAGTTAATTTGTGTGTGTGGTGCTTGTATGCGTGTGTATGTGTATGTGTATTTGTTTCTGAAAAGATGTATGATATATTTAAAACAAAGTTCAATGAAGAAAAAAGTAACTAGTTACTAATTTCTTTCATTTTTCCATTTATCTTTAAACCAGGGATCATGTGTCAACGATCTGCTGTGCATCTGGTTTTGCACCTTGTGCGCTTTAGCACAAGAACGCATGGTGAGTACTAGTAGTCCTATCGATCCTTCTGCAGAAATCTTTATCACTATTACATTTCAAATTTAGAACAGTCTCCAAAATATACCGGAGCAGGAAAGATTCTTGGATTGTTAAATAGGCCTATACACAATGTTATATTAAAAGTAATCCTGAGCTCTTGTAGTGAAGGGAAATAATTATCACAATATCTTTTTACACTAAAAAAAAATAATTTAAGGTAATTGTGGACAAATCTGTCTGTGAATTTATCTATGTAAGTTCAAATAAATCAAAATATTTTCCTTCCTTGGGTTTGCGAAAGAAAATATTCATTTTATGAATGTGCATAAATTCAATTTAAAAAACATGGTAATATCCCCTGGGCACGACTATTTCAATACCATGAAGGATAATATGGGGTATTAATTATCAAACAATTGCTGAAATAAAGGAGAGACACGACGGAGTTACCGGTATGTCTCAGTCAGATTGCTTTTTTCAAACTTTTCATGTCACTGAAAAAACGTAACTCTCTTGATCATATTAAAGATAACTTATTCGGGGCGGATTTCTCCATTGAGGACAGGGGATTTACGGGTACACTGTCTTTTAAAATAATGTGTATGTTATCTCCCACCCCTCTCTCAATCTCTATCTCTCATTCTCTTTTTCTCTTTGTCCATTCTCCCACGTTCCATCCATCTCTACTGCAGGAATGGGACGACGGTGGCCAGGCTATGGCACGTGAATAATCGCTCAGCCTTCTTCTCATGTTCCATTTAATGTTAACCAACAATGTAAGTCACCTTGGTCTTCTCATGAGATCCTTTACAGCAACAATGGACCAACCAACCTAGGATGATGGTCAAACCAGTCACTCCACACTGTCCCTTTGAAAGTGGGAGTATATATCAGAAAGCAGGGATGAAATGGAAATGCTGCAATCTGCATCTAATTACTAGTAATGCAACCACCTGCTTGATCGACAAATATTAAGCATTGCTCGCAAATCCATTATCTTATTAACCTATCCTATACTCTCGTATAGAAATAAAACATACACATAAACACCAAACCTTCACAATACAATTGCTGAATTATTGTCAGAACCTACATGCATTGATTAGAATGCATGAAATAAAGTTTTTTAAAAAATGAGGCTGGTAGGAGTAAGAGGCTTTAATACATAATATGCACACTGGGTTATATTGCCTTTAAGATTTGTTGCTGGATAATTACGTATCCCGAAAAGCTAGGGTAGAATCAAAATCATTACTCTGCTTGACCTAAAAAATAATTGGAAATTGGTTTTATATTGTGCATTTTAATAAACCACATGTTTTTTTTTGTTATTACCATTATGTCCGTCATTAGCATATCCTGTAAATTATCGAGAGCATTAAAAAAAACTTATTTTATTACTAATTGAAACTAAAGTGGGTTTACACACCTAAAGACTATTGTATTACTAATTGAAACTCAAGTGGGTTTACACACCTAAAGACTATTGTAGAAACTGAAGTGGGTTTACACACCTAAAGACTATTGTAGAAACTGAATTGGGTTTACACACCTAAAGACTATTGTAGAAACTGAAGTGGGTTTACACACCTAAAGACTATTGTAATGCTCGTACATTGCTATTCATTGGGAGATAATTGGATACACAATTCAACAATTTTATCGAACTTTCTATGGCAGTAAAGTCACTCATAAAATTAATAAATTCGTAAATGTACAATCTCGAATTAGAATGTAATCAGAATTAACACAACTTTGGCTCCTTTCATATACCATGAGGCTCAGAGATAGTTATTATCAACTTGAATTAGAATGGAATATTGTAAACTACGCATAAATTGAAGTGATGAGAATTAGTGAAAAAGATGAGTGTGGATTTTGGAAATACCCAATAATGATAATTTTGCTTTCATGGGTGTCTTCGAGAGATGTGAATATCATTTATATTGCAGATAAGAAACGCCTTTGTGAAATCGAATGATTCAGTAATAAATGATCGTATCAGCTGCATTTAAAAGTTGTTTATAAATGAATGATTATGACGGATGTTACTCACAACATCTGGTAAATACCAGGACAAATTTCCACTCTGAATCTTGTATAAAGTGTTGTATGCAGAAACCATTTATCTTCAGTACATTGTGTCTTTTTATTACTCTTTATAATAGGCAAATTTTCTTTGTGAGGCATATCTGTTTGAGCTGAAACGCAACATTAGGATAGATTTATATAAAAGTCTTTCAGGAATTAGAATGTAGTTTGTTCATATTTTTGTACTATGTCTCAGTGATTATGGAACAAAATTGCATACTTTCACCAGGATTTTATTCTCCTTACATACTGCTTGCAAGGAAAAACTTACTTACTTAAAAATTACAGTTGTAATAATGTATTGTCTTTTGGCACTCTGCTACAATACTGTTTGCCCTAAATGAGTTCGCGCTTTTCATATTCATACAAACTGGTCATATTGAGTTACGCATTCTGAAGTGTACGTTACCATGATTATCACCGGTCAAACTTCAAAAGTATAATTTGTAATCTGCAAGATTAAGTAAGCTTATTCGATGAAATTCTTTGAGATCGTCTATTCATCCTGAGAATACATGATAAAGGATTAAGATGTTCCGAAAAAGAATCAAGTTTTGTCATATACTTTTAAAGATTATTAGTGTGAAAGAAAAAGAGTAATAAGATCACCGTGTACAGTGAAAAAAATGCTTCACACAAAAAAAGTAACGTAATTTCACCATAGCATAGAATGAGTATACACGTGTAGATTATTTGTAAAATTTTAGTGCTTCTCTTTGGCGCATATTTTTCTATAAATACATTTTGTGTATTTTTAAAGTAGTGAAATCGTATTAGTTTTGTTTTTGTATGAAATATTGGAGAGATTAAAAGCAAATTGTGATATCTGAAAGAAATGTGTAATTTTGTATTATTTTCCGTTAGCATGGTTACACGTGATGTATAGTGAGCATAAAATAGAGGTGATGCGCAAGAATGAATTAGAGTTAAGAGACCTATCCAATACGTCCAAAAGGGTTTCTATAGAGATATACATGAGAAGGCGGATCCAGGATTGCCAGAAGGTGGGTTAGGGGAGGGTAGTGGTGTATCTAAATGCGTATTGTATTCCGATTGTATATTATATTGATTCTTTTTTTCTGGGCCTTCAAGGGGGTGATGGCAAATGTCTGCAAACCATGACAGTAGAAGATCCGTACATTGCAATATATTGCGACTTTGTGATCTTTTATTTTGAAGGAGGGGCTGCCCCATGCGGATCCGCCTATGTTCACAAGTGGCCTTTTCAGTGAGATAGTAATCATAATGGATGCAAGGCCAAGACGTGATGAGCGTGGTGAATGATTATGATAATTTATTCTGTTAGCTTTCAATACAGTTGAATAGTTTCAGTTTCCAGTTTCAGTTTATTGTTTTCCATATTTCACATGATGCGAGAAGACGAATATATTTATTTGATAGTGAAATGTTAAAAAGCAAAGCTTGTAAAGAATAGGCTCCGTACAAAATATGATGAAGAAGATCGTCGATAATTTGACATGGCGCGGTGAGAAAGATATTACAAAAAAAGGCTAATGCAATATTATATATCGTATGCTTGAGTTTTAAATACTAACAAAATTATGTATTCAAAAAGTATATATATATATATATATATAAGAAAAATACTTTTAAAAATCAATATATATATATATAACTAGAAAAACACGAGACAAAAACTTCAGGTAAACATACAGAAGCCATAACATATACATGGGGGGGGGGGTTCATTAAAGAGTATTTACATATATCAATTTACATATACACATACCGTCTCAATACATTCTTAATTGTTTAGAAATGAAATGTGATGTTATTTTATTGTCATATAATTCAGCTGAGGCTGTGATATGATAATAAAACAAACTGAACTGAATCTACTCGAACCTACGTATGCCCGCTTCCGGGGCCCCTGGACAGGCAAACTTGTCCACCCGTGCAAGGCCCGAGCACCTCCCGCCAAGCATCATGCCGCATGCATTGTTGCTACGCCGGACAAGATCCAGGCTTGTCCGGTGCAGCAACCATAGATACATGCAAATATGAAGCCCCAGGAAATAAACACATAGGTCTGGCCCAGGTGAATGGATCTGCACGTCCGACGGCTCCCCGAGAACAGTTAAAATGCATGATCGATACAATCAGGATTTGTATTGGTCTAAGAAAAAAGCTTTGAGAAGGCGTTTAAATGAATGCAAAGAAGTTGATTGTTTAAGTTTGGTATCAAGATTATTCCAGAATTTAGCCTGAGGTCCAGTAAACATCAAACTTTTATTGGCAAATAGCGTTCTTGTACGAGGTAAATGTATCATATTAGTTTGTCTAGTGGGGTAAGAATGAATTGCACTATTTATTGTGAATATTGACATCAAAGCATCATGAAGTTCATCTGTTGATGATTGATACATGTTAATACCTATATTCATACAGTAGGCTTGCGGTTGCACCATGTGAGAGAGGGGGCCCCCTCTCTCACATGGCGAACCGCAAGCCTACTTTATATCTACATCACCATGCAAGCCACACTTAATAAGCAGCATCTAATACCTATATTGTAATAAAATAGATCGTCAATTTAATATAATCGTCAATATAAGAGCAGAGTACAATGAAAGTAGGACACTTGTAGCAAAATAGTGCTTGAGTCTGTTGATAATACCACTATTTCTTGACAGAAGTTTACATGTGTTATTGAGGTGCAAATTACAGGTTAAGTCCTTGTCAATATACAGACCAAGAAATTTCGTGGAGTCAACCATCGATAAATTCTTGTAATTGATAGTGACGAGACCTGGGATGACATTAAAAGTGTTACTAAAGAGCTTATATTGAAGATAATTTGTTTCCTTTTATCCAATCCAAGACTTACACAAGTTCCGTATTGATGATATGAAGAAGCGTTTTTGGATCACGATGTGAACAGAATATATTTGAATCATCGGCAAACAAAATGAATGAGAACAAGTTTGAAGAATTTCGAAAATCGTTAATGTATATCATGAAAAGCAGTGGTCCCAAAAGGGAACCCTGGAGTAACCCACATGGGATTAGTTTCAAACTGGAATTTTTGTTGTTTATAGTTTTCTGTCTGGAAGATACTTCCTGAACCACTGCAAGGCCTTCCATCTGATCCCGTAATGAGACAACTTATAAAGAAGAATTTCGTGATTGATCATATCAAAGGCCTTGGAGAAGTCCAGGAAAATACCAAGAGTATGACATTTGTCATCAATAGCAAGTGCAAATCTATAAATAAACATGAGTAAAGCATGAGTACATAGTAGAGTGTTTCTTACGAAACCCAAATTCGAAATTGGAAAGGATATTGCAAGAGGAGAGATCGACACTTGATTGTACGGGAATAAATCAATTTTTCTAGGATTTTGGAAAAGGGTGTCAACAATGATATTGGGCGATAGTTGCCTACATTATTGACATCCCCCTTTTTAAATATTGGAACGACCTTCGCTATTTTATTTTTAATTGGTACAGTCCCAGAATTAGTAAACATGTTTATAATAAATTATGTGTTATAGGCGAAACAATTTCCATTATAGTGCTATTCAAGAGATGTACTAGTGTTTTGATTAAGCAAACAACTATGAAATGGTGTACGTGAGTTCGGTATATATCTTTGGCAGGGTTAGGACCTACTTTAGAGAAATAATCATTGAAAGTTTCCGAGCTAACAGTGGGCTTTTGAATGAGGTGCCCCTTTATATTTATTGTAAAAAATATGATTAATCTTCTTTCTACATCTGTTCTAATATTTAAGACGCTATTCAAAACCTTCCATGTGCCTTTTGTATAACTTTTACAGACATTAATTTGATCTGAAAAATATATATTTTTGCAATCCGTAGTAAAGTGGTGAGAAAATTTCGATAGGTTCTATATTTTTTGTTTACTATTTTCCGTCTTATATTTATAGAACAAATTGTTTTTGCGATTAATTGATCGTAATAGCAAGGATTTTGTGAACCATGGAGACCTGGGTATCTTTTTATAATTAGTGCGCGTTGGTTTGTGTATTGGTAAAAAAGTTTCATACTGGAATGTAAATATGGTGATAAACCTATTAAAAGCCTCATTAACATCTTCTGATTTGAATATTGTAGACCAATCATTCGTACTTATGGAATACGTAAGTATATTCACGTTATCTTGGGTTAGTTTACGACTGCCAGTTGTAAACTTACTGTTTGAATTACCAGCATTTAGGGTGGGAATATTTGCAAATAAATGAAAATGATCTGTACTGTCAGAAATGATGATACCAGAGCTGACGGGTGAAAGTACATTGGTAAAAATATAATCAATTAAGGAGGAGGACGTATCAGGAAGGGTGTTGACAATAGATTTTAACATGGTTTAAAAAATCGTCACGATTTAACTGAGGCGGTCTATAAATTACTCCAAAAACAAAATTCTTATTATCAGGTGTATCAATATCAATAAAATTATGCTTTCCATGACTTCGGACATAATGTCAAAATGTTCAAGTAGTTTAAATGTTAAGTTATTGGATAAATACATGGCTACCCCACCCCCCTTTTTGTTGGTTCTATTATTGGTTCTATTTTATTGGTTATTGGTTCTATTTTCAAGGAAAATATTGGAGCAAGTGAATCCTGAAGCCAAGTCTCGCACAAGCCGTTGATGGAACAGTCGGAGTTTAGTCTGTTTATTAATAATTCTCATTGGTCAAAGTTTTTTCTGCAAGCTTCTGATATTATAGTGTAATAAAGACAGATTATTATGACAAGTTGAAGTTTTATCTAAAAACTGACCTCAGTCAAATAACTTTGAATCTAAAAATGAAATAGATTATTATTGGAAATACAGTTAAAGATAAAAAGGCAGGCTATGACTAACGGCAATATAATGACAAAGGACTGGCTTACTTTAAAGGTAAAGACCAGTTTTGGAAACGCCCCTCTCTAAAAAAAAACGAAATGGAAGCTCTCATTACCAATCATGTGAAAGAATATGTTTTGACTAATACGTGATGATACAAATTTTGCCGGGAAACCGCCTACTAATTGATATATTTGGTAAATTATTATATCTATTGGGACCAAATAGATATCGCGCACGTGGTCGCGTAGTCCCATATACATCTTTCTGTGTACAGTGCTTGTAACTTTACCAAGACTGGGCCAAATTTCTTATCGTTTCGATGATTCCAGAACCTTGCAGTACACACCAATACTTATATGCTAGATGATCAACCTTTTCTGATCGATTCCACAACGTTTCTTTCACAATGCAACCGCATGACCAGAACTGGTCTTTATATTTAACTGCTTCCAAAACAATATTTAAGTCATATACTTTTAGGTAATTATAGGCATGGCCCTATTTATATTTAGCGTCACTGCTCATAAAATATATGCAGCGCAGAAATCAATTTTATCACGGACATATGACACGATTCAAAGTAGAAGGGTGGGATGGCAATTAAAGCTTATAGATAAAATTTACAATCCTAGTTCTCTGTAATGGAATTATTAAGTTCCGAAGTTCTTATGTTTGAGGATTGTTTGTCATACAACATAATTTATAGAATGTACAGATTGTATCATAATTATGCTCAGAGAATGGCAAGTAGTGAATGGAAAAAATATATTCCCAAGATTACCATTATGTTCATATACATTTGTCCTCATTTCATCACGGTTACGTAAAACTCACAAACTCTTCGCAACATGCCATGATGGATACATATCAAACTCACAGAATATAACAATCAGTGACGTATTTGAATGAGACAGGGCGGCAAGGGGAGGGGACACCCTCCCCCAATCGAATAGTGAAAGACCCCCCCCCCAAAAAAAAGGATAGACACAATACAGAGAAAAGGATCCATGAAGAAGATGATTCGAATCCTTCCCATGAATACCTAATCAATGACGTAATGTAAATTCGCATTTAATCCACCTCATTTAAAATGAGCCTCCCTAGCCCCCACCATGATATCAGTAATCCCCACAATATCTGGACCTACAAGTATGCTACGCCACCAATCTGCATGGCAAAGAATTTCATAAGTCATTTTGTCCTTTGGCAAAGTTTGGCATTTACAATAAAACAGGCTCTTCGCTTAATTTATGCACAGTTGCCCACAAACTTGTTTGAATATTTTGTTCCTTCTTGCCTCTCTCATGTAGGGATTGTGACAACATTATTTCTGCTTGATACTTAAAGTGTATAATACATAACTTCTCAGAACTTTATTGATCAATCTCTATGATTCTTTAGAATGATCAGGAAAGTTTTGAGAAGATATAAACTTTAGCTATCAACAATATATCATATCTTCACAATCACGTCATGAGAGAAATATGAGCAAAATTTAGTCCAGAGCAACGGGGTATTTCATTATTAATAGACACACACAAATCGATCAGGAACACAGTCAATTTTATAATCGACGGTAATATGTAAACCAAGGGAGACATAACTAAATGTCGATTAAAATTTGCAAGTTCTTCTCGCTCTAAAGGGTGATAATGTGATATTTTAAAGTTTAACTTACATAACTAAGGATGACTGACGATTTGAGTAGAAGATTATAGATATGGTGGAAATGTGAAGAAACCCCAAACCAGGGGCCTGTCACATGAAAGTCGACATAAAATCTATGTTAAAATCTAATGTTCTTCATTTATATCCTAGTGCACTCTGGATCATTATGGGACCACATTAATCGACTAAAATGATTATTATTGTATGTGATTAGTAACGAAGATTAAAGGGATCCGGTAACTTTGTCTCAGATTCTGAAACAAAATCCTGGATTTAGCTCATGCTGCAATGATAATTATAAACCTTTAGGTCAGTCAGGAACCCCATGACTTTTACAAGCCAATCGCCTGTCTGATTATCAAGATATTTATGATTGGAAATTGAAACCAAATTTAGCGTTTTCCTAACGGCTTTCATAACACTACAGTCTATTAGGGAAAACGAGTATGGTAAAACCGGTCACTCAAAGATTTTTACTTTTTTGAGGCACTTCTTGATCATTTTGAAGCGCGATTTGTTTAGGGCTTCAATATTACACCATATCACAGACACTGATAACACGTAGGGCCGTGCATCTCAGATTTAACATTGTTAAACGATGCCTTTAACATGAGGTTGTTATCAATTCTCAAACAGGAATCGATTAAAATAACTGATAGTCTGCTTCATATATTTAAAATTTGCACCGGGAAAATTATGATATTTTCTTATACATGGTTTGAAGGGAGTCGATCTATTATGGTGATAAACTAAGGATAGAAATCAATAAGGGCATTGTCACTGCAAAGGCGACCACCAATACTATATCACCGTTAAGAATGGGAAATATATGAAGCATGCCGACCCCGGCTACCCTTGGCATTGTTTGTATTGGCAACGGCCGTAGCCACTATAGCAACCGTAACTAGGTGACGCGTACCGATTCATCGATGAAAGAGATGAGAGAAAAATATTTACCTTTTATTATTTGATATCAACAAAGATCCTTTCTCTTTATCTCTGTCTCTCTCCGTCTCTCTCTGTCTCTCTCTCTCTCTCTCTCTCGCTCGCTTAATCCGGATCGCTCTGCACTATACATGTCTTACATGTGATACACAATTTCAAAAATTATTTCTAAAGGTTTGGTCGATTATTGTAAGTGACCATAAAAAAAATTATATATATATATATATATATATATATATGTGTGATGATGTAAACGGAAAACAAATGAACATTGAGTCAATCAATTGGACATGGTAACATTATTCTTGGGAACATAACTATGGGAGTATTCAATTTAGGATTGTCTCATAATTAATTGCGCAAAAATAGGCTTAACGAAATATATTCCTTTCAGTAGTTCAAATCCGATATAACACGATTAAAAGTTTTGCACCCTATTTTTTGTTGTTTTTTTTTACATAAATTGCAGGTGTATGTTTTTATATTGGCTTTTACTTGAGTAGCATGATTGGAATGGTTGGTTAGTTCGTTAGTCAGCTTATTTTGAGCAACCCACATGATGGTGTTGTCAAGAATAGGAAAGAGAGAGAGAGAGAGAGAGAGAGGGAGAGAGAGAAAAGAGAGAGAAAGAGAGAGAGGGAGAGAGAGAGAAAAGAGAGAGAAAGAGAGAGAGAGGGAGAGAGAGAGAGAGGACAGACAGAAAGAGAGAGGGAGAGAAAGATATAGAGGACAGACAGAAAAAGAGAGAGCGAGAGAGAGAGAGAGAGGGAGAGATAGAGAGAGGGAGAGAGAGAGAGAGGGGGGACGTTGCATGCTAACACGCTTTGCCTGTAACTTGATATTAATTTGATTGATAAAACCCACGCTGAATATCAAGAGTGCATGGATTTTCAGGGTCATTACTATACAATGATATAGGCCTATTGATGTATCCATGGTGATGTGAATATGATTATCGTTGAACACGGGGAAACAGGTTGTAATCCAATGTGTAAGCGAATAAGAATACCTTACAATTGTATTTGATACTTATGCAGCCATTCTAATTCACTTTCATTTCGTGAATATTCAATTTATTTTAATTAAAATTAACATAAACAAAAAGAAAAAGGAAAAGTAGTACTAGTAGTTGTAGTGGAAAAAGAGTTGGTAAATGTAACCCGTCAATATTGTGTTAAAATTTATTCAGCAACATATTATGTCCCCTTTCTATCCTCTTTTTAGTGTGCACAATGGATTATTCATGCATAATAATAATAATAATAATAGTAGTGGGTTCTTGTATAGCGCTCATGTCTCTCAAACTTGACACTCCTGGCGCTCCACAACTATTACCCCGTACCCATAAACTACACTTTGTTTTTTTTTAATGTATGATTCATACTTCATGGGAGGTCATGCAAAAACATGAAACCCATGATTATCATAACATATAAATTTTCATTTACTTGTTATTAACTTAACCAATTCCCTTCACTCATATTGTTACAAAATTACTGAAACTTTACGGAATGATTCTGAATACATAATAAAATCAGTATTCATTAAAACATACTTGTGGAAATATGAACTTGTTTTAAAACGAACTGGCCAGGGCTTCACGATAAGCGGAGCTTGATAACTTGTGAGCCCTGACAATAAAGTACATGTACAAGCAAAATACATAAATTAGGGGGTTCCTGGTGATGCAAAAGTACAGGTTACTGAGATGGCGCTTCATAGGTCAGTGGTCTGATTAAACGTAGTCCACCTTTATTTTTCTCAATCTTCGTTCAGAATAAACTTTTTAGCCCTATTACACATCAGCGTTTACAGAAGTTATTTCACTTGTTCACTATTTTGTTTGTACATGCACCGTTATATTACATCGTCCATAGGTTATACATTTTCCTTACAATTTATGCCTCGAAATCATAAATAGCTATCATAAAATTAAGTGGATTTTTATTATAAATTCTTCCTCAGTCTAGCTAGCAAAAGGTGCAATATGTGTCAATCGTCTATATAATCACGCGGGAACACTATGGACTTTGTCGTATTTTATCACAGGGAAACTAGCGGAAAAGATCGAGAAAACATATTATGTGAGTCTGGGTATTGGAGAGGTCTCATAAATCATAATGCTATATACATGTATTTGCTCAAGGTAAACTAATAATATCAAGAATTGGTTTCGCCTAGCTGCTGCACAAATACGTCACGTATTGTATGGGGATATTAAAGCCCCTCTGCACTAGTTTGGCCAGGAGGGATTAGAGGGATTAACGTGGTCACTGACAGGTGGTTATCTCATCAACTCAGCTCTCAATTAACATAAGAAAAAGAGGATCATGGAGGACCAACAAGCACCGCTTAGGCATTGTTTTCTATATAGAGGGAGCAAGTAGCTACAAGTAGTACAGTGGGGCTTTAACTAAGGGGGAGGAAGGGTCTTAGACCAGCTTCATTGATAAGAGACTTGGAAGTGTTTTACAACCTACCTCTGTAAAGTGTTTTGAATGCTGACACGTATACACGCAAGGACTTTATACAGGCATGATAATTCTCAATATAGTTTCACATTTACAATGTTATTGAATAAAGAGAATCTTCAGAGCGAAATAATTAGGAAAACATGCATCGAGTAAACTGTGGAATTCAGTTCCTCCTGCATTATTCAATTATAGCAGAAATATTAAAGGTAATACAAAGTTTTGGTATGGAGTCATGAATTTGGTTCAAAATTCAAATGAACATATTGGAAGCATATGCGATTTTACAATATTCAATGATCGTTGTTGCGGTTGAAATCGAGTCTAAAGTGATGAAATTGTAAATAATAAACTCTTTATGTTGTATAGCTCCCTCTCAAGACTGATATTACTTTAGCTTTAAAACAATGTTTCTTGACTACAATCGACCGATTTGCTATTCCCGTTTGGAAATTATATATCAGATCTGCATATTCTGAGATTTTCATGGTCGCAGCTACCATGGAATGGCCTTAGGCGCTATTTGAAATATTTGAAATTTACCGGGAGCACCGTTAAATTTTTGATTATTAAATTTCTCGAAAGCAGAAGTGTTTCAGGGGCTAAATTTTCAAGTGCTTTTAATACATCCACAGGAGCATCCAAATATATCAACATTTTAAAGAATCACTATCCATCCAATATTCAAAATTTGCCAAAACTTTGCATTACCTTTAAACCTACTTGCAATTTGTCAATTGTTATCTTTAAGTGGATTGTACTCAAGCGATTAGTTTTCAATTTAAAGCTTTAAATTGAAGGTGTTTGACAGCATGGAAGGTAGATGAAATAGAATTGTCATAGTATTACAGGAGGAATTCTCCCCACACACGAAGAAGAAAAAGAAGAAGAAGAAGAAGAAGAAGAAGAAGAAGGAGAAGAAGAAGGAGAAGGAGGAGGAGAAGAAGAAGAAGAAGAAGAAGAAGGAGGAGGAGGAGGAGGAGGAGGAGGAGGAGGAGGAGGAGGAGGAGGAGGAGGAGAAGAAGAAGAAGAAGAAGAAGAAGAAGAAGAAGAAGAAGAAGAAGAAGAAGAAGAAGAAGAAGAAGAAGAAGAAGAAGAAGAAGAAGAAGAAGAAGAAGAAGAAGAAGAAGAAGAAGAAGAAGAAGAAGAAGAAGAAGAAGATGAGGAAATTATAAAGTGAGGTACGGGCCTCAATGTAATTATTTTTTTCAGTCACCTCCTAACTGCTTTATAGCTTATGTAAATTATGGGCATCTCCACTTACAGGGACTTTTTAAAGACTAATATGTTTTTTTCAGGAACCATGCCTCCTTCAAACGTTTTTGAAGTACTAAGGCATTTAGAGGAGGCATGATTCTTGTTTTGTTTGCAATCTCACACATAATTAGCTACGTGTTAAAGGAGAAGGAAATAAATCTTGTATTCAATAGCATTAAACCTGATTTCCTGGGAGTATATTTTATAGGAAGTTTATAATAAGTAAATTTAAATACAACATCATTCTATTCAAGACTTGCGATGTCATTTCGTTGAAGTAATGTAATCAAAGGAGTCCTTTTCTAGAAAAAAGAAGAAGAAATGTTTAGGAGATGTTTGCATTTTCTCTATTGCTTTTTATTAGTACAAAGACGTGCTAAAATAACAAATTTGTAATTTTCTACTATGAAAGACTTCATATCTGTTTGCTTGAATATTTTCAACAATCCTTTCAACAGTTTAAAGCCCACTGCACTACTTGTAGCTACTTGCTCCCTCTATATAGAAAACAATGCCTAAGCAGTGCCCGTTGGTCCCCCATGATCCTCTTTTTCTTATGTTAATTGAGAGCTCAGTTGATGAGATAACCACCTGTCAGTGACCACCTGGGGCCAAACTAGTGCAGACAGGCTTTAAGATGGATTCATTCATAATTCGGCTATCATTTCTACTCAAGTACCTTCACTTAAAGATTACAAAATATACAACATGAACAAGAAATATATCCTGAAATCATATCATCGAAGTCAATCATGATTAATAAGCATAATGCTCATAGAAAATGTAATTTTTCCACCAATTTGAGCAAACAATGGTTCTCTGTGAGATATAAGACAAATTGTAAATGAAAGAAGAATATTACAGAATAAATATCAAATATAAGTGATTTTTATACTAAAACATCTTGTTCATTGTAATAATGTTCATTTTCAAATACAGAATTTGATCAAGGTTTTCATTAAAAAAAGTACCTTGCTTCAACATCTTATACACCTGTATACCAGTCCTGAATCAGATAGTGAGAATACATATAAATATGTTATAAGCACATCTCATCTCATTATCCTCATTGATAATTGAGATGATAACATAAATAAGTCATCCGGTCATCAATCACTGATTTTTTTTTTCTTCTCTTACAAGAATTTGAAGAACAATGAAAAGGCACTTAAGCAAATCAAACATTCACATCCATGCACTTCTTTGATGTAGGCAGGGCCAGTGTTTCAAAGCATGCAGAAATTACAATAGACATTATTTGGTAATGAGTTACTTCAAACAGATCATACAAATTAAAAAGGGTAAAAAAAGAGAGATTACAACATGTCAGTGTTTGCACAACTTGATATACATACACAGCTTTATCATACTACAAAGAAAACAAAAACCCAGAACAGAATTATGACTATGACACAGTCTGTAAAATATCACTAAAAAAAAAAACCTACAGAAGATTATGTTGATTTAACAATTTCCTAAGGTGTACATCATTACAAGAAAAACCAAGATTTCAATAACCAAACAGGACTACATTATTGCCAAAATAACAGAATTGTAATATACAGCAAAATATTTCAATTTAATTTCAGTCTTCATAATTCCTGACATTTTAAAAATGGTTGAAAATCCTATACCTTTAATAGTACAGAAAGCAGACATTGGGAAGGCATCATTTACATACATGTTTATTTGTAAAAATTCTCCTTTATGAAATCAAAGAGCTTTCCACAAAGAACATGAAACAGGATTCACATCAATGCGGTGTATCTCTCATCATAACAACTAATCATATTGCATATCATGTACATGTACGCACGATGATGACTTCCTGTATCGTGCTAGGATATGATATTTTTGCTCCTGGGTATGGAATGGAAAATGAAGATCAATGCCTTGCTAAAGGGACGTTAATTGTGCAGCTGGGCTTATAACCTGGTCTATTTGATAGTCTACTTGACTTTCATTTCATATCGACAGAACCCTGTTATGATAGATTAGACCTTCTTCCATGCTACAATGATTGCAAATAAATCCCAAGAGAAACAAAAGTGGGGTATTACATTTTGGTACATTGTTAAATTGTTATCTTCTCTGAGAAACTTTACAAGGTTCAATAAAGTTTGAATTGAATTGAATTGTATGTACTACTTTGGGACAGAATGATGATAACATGTCTTTTTCTTCCAAACGTATGAATAAAAACAGCGGCTGTCTGCAAGAAGGCCTTAAGAGCTATGTATTGTCAGTGTCAGTAACTGCCTTCTTGCAGGCACCTGACGTATTACACAAGGGGACAAGGGCGTATTGAGTGGGGGGTGTTGGCAAAAGAATTTTAGCGAAATTTTAGCGAAATATAGTTCGGTCGGCGCGTTTTTCACATTAACCAGGGGCAAAAAAAAAATTAAAAAATTAGTGGCTCACTACCCCCCTGGATCCGCCACTGTCTTAAACCCCCTTAAAAAAATCCTGGATACGCCCATGCAATGGTTTAACAAATGAAGTTAGTCTAAGGTCTAATACAGTTTTAACTTTGTCAAACGTTACTTTAGACCCACGGTCGGGTTTAAAGATTAATTTGAGTTCTGGTAAATATAAAAAATAAATTCTCATCGAATCCAACAAAACTTACACTAAATGTTCAAGATTACAAATAAATGACATGTGCCAAACAATTTTGGTAGAAAATGTATAGTGGCTGAGTAATGAGCATAGAAAGATATGGAAATCTGGGTAAGTAGGCCTGACACCACGTGCTTAACACAGGTCACTTTGTGCAAATGGGACTTGTGGTTTTTATCAAAGATGATGCCCAGTAAGTTTTTGTGCGTTTGTTTTTAGTTCACTGGTTCAAACAACCAATCTACTGCAGGATAAACAATCCAGAATAAATCATAGCAATATTCTTTCAAAATACGATTCCCATACCAGAGCTCAAAATTAGCTTTAACTGAATTAGTAGAATACAAACCTTAATTTCTTTGCTGCTTTAATTCATTCATTCAGACACATGTGATGCAGAATACAGGTATGTATTAATACAGTAATCACTGCAACAAGTTAATGATCACTACCCTTAATCATCACTGCAAACAAACTAAAAACCAGCCCTATTGCAATTTCAGTCTCGTATGAGAATAGATATGACTAGCAACTACAGAAGAATTGTGATTGATATGTACTTGGCTTTGGACTGTTTCACACAACTCATTGATCCATGTATTATGCTATTGATCTGGCTAATAGCTATGATGATGACAATAGTTTTGATAGTATTGCAAGGGGGGGGGGGGTTTATTTATGAGGTCTATTCACAACTTCATACCATACTAGACTTGCCGACTGTGTTCAGTGATGTTACAAATCAAGTCATTACATTCCTTCACACACAAAAAAACATGAGATTTGATTCACATTTCACATGTTTTCTTTTTTCCATTTCCACTTATCTTTAATCACGGCACATAATTACAAAAAAAAACTACAACCAACAACACTTTTCTCACTTTACTTGGACAAACACACATTAACACATACAATGAGGTTCTGCTATTAATAAAAAATAAATTTTGAATATTACTAAAAGCTCTGTGACAATATGTAGATGGCTCTATTAAGGAGAAGATGTTAATAATATCTAATCTTCATTCTAGTGGCTCTGTTAACATTTCAAGGGACATAGAGCCCTCAGCCTTGGTCTATCTTTCATTAGCAAGTATTTGCAAGACTACACAGCATGGTGACAACAGATCATCATGTGGTCCCATTTGCTTTTAATCTTTGGTCTGGTGATTCCTTCTCCATTAGAATCCGCTTCTTCTGCGCATACAGATTCTTCAAGTTATCATTGGGTACGATCTTGTGGCTCTCAAGTTCTTTCCAGGACTTTTCCAACCTGTTGAGAGTGGTTGCCTCATTCATTCTCTTAGTGATGAAGATGAGATCTAGCTCCTGTTTGTTCTTCATCTGACATGGATCTAGAGAGCAGAGGTCCACCATGGAGCTCCGTGTCAAGTTCGGAAGAAAAGAAGTCCCTGCGGATTTCTCCAAGACATCCAGACTGACCTGATATTCCTTGAGAGTGTGTTTGGTTGAGTCTATTGGAGCATTAGGAACCACAAAGACACCTACACCTACAGTGTCTGGTGCGCTCCCATTGGATTGCTCCACAGCAATCACCTTAAAGAGATGCGTTGGCACGGCAACTAAGTTCTGCCCAATGACCTGAAACAGAAAAAAAGGATTTTTTACCAAATATTTGTAAATAACTTGTCCACGGATTGATTTTTTCGTAAATAACTCGTAACAATCCGTAAGTATCGTAAACCGCTTGCAACAACACGTAACCATTCGTTAACTGCTCGCAAGAATCCGTCAATGACTCGTAACAATTTTTTAAACAATTTGTTACGTTTAGTTCACGATTTGTTTACAGATTATTATGAGTGCTTACGTGTTGTTTACAAATTACGATTCATTCGGGTCGTGTTACGGATTGTTACTAGTTATTACGAGCACTTTGCGTTTCGTTCTGAGTACTTTACGAATAGATACATATACTTTACGTATTCTTATGTATTGTTTACGATTTGGGGAAGGTATAATAGCTGCAAAATCCTAAGGACACGTAAATACTTGTAACTATTCGTAACACGTAAACAGGTCGTAAAATGCCTGTAAGTTGCTTGTAGTTATCCGTGACAATTTGTAACAAATCATGGAATTTTGCCGTAAATACATCGTAATAATCTGTAATAAATCGTAAATAGCTCGTAATAACTTGTAACAACTCGTAACAAGATCGTCGTAAAAGTGGCCAAATCGTAAGGATCCGTGAAAGATCTGTGAATTTATGCGATCCCTTAAGACTCGTAAGAAAAATATGAGTATGTGAAGGGGGTATTAGGTGCACAAGGTTTGTAGTCAGGTACAGTGTACATGTGGACATGAATGTGTGCACTACACTAACAGTCTCTCAAAGTGATATTACACAGAGTAAACTATGAGCACAAATGAGGTAAAATAGCTTTGACCCAGTACACTTTTGACAGAGAAATAAATATACAGTGAAACCTGTCTATAAAGACCACACAAGGGAGACAAGAAAAGTGGTCTTTATAGGCAGGTGGTCTTTAAGTACAGGTTTATTTAGTACATGTTTCAATGAGAAACCATTTTCACAGGAAACAAAAAAATGTGGTTGTTGTAGACAGGTGGTTTTTGTAAGACAGGTGGTTACTAAAGCAGGTTTGACTGTAGTAGTTATTCTAAATGGACTTCAACATGAAATGGAATGTCAACAAATGTGATGGATTCTTCGAAATGTAATTAGAGTAATTGAGGACATGCAAGCACTTCAACAATGAAGAAGTATATGACATCCCTAAGAAATATGGTGGATTCCAAACATAAAAGGAAGAGTATATGATTAGAAGAATATCAAAATGTAGGTCAGACAGCATACACATGTATATGTATCCTTTAAAACTAAGACTAAAAATAAAACAATAGGAAAATGAAAATGAATTTAACCTTCAGATTAAACAAGAGAAAGTATATGTATACGAGAATTAAAGTAGGCATGTATTTATATTTAGAGTGTGCACTAAATGTACACATGGACATGGTTCCTTTAAAACTAAGACTAAAAATAAAACAATAGGAAAATGAGAATGAAAAAACCTTCAGATTAAACAAGAGAAGGTAATAGAGAATTAAAATAGGCCTGTATTTATCTTTAGAGTGTGCACTAAATGTACACATCTACATGTACATGTACGGGTATATCAAAGTTTGAAGTCCCTTATTGAAAAAGAAACTGAACCAAAACTTGGTGAGCTGTGGGGCTGAGATTCGTTTCACACCAAATGAAGCATACCATACAGGAACCACTAGACAATCATTCCCTATCACCATTTCAGATCAAATTGTGGTAAATTACCCAATACAACAATGTAAAAAAAAAAAGTCAATATTTGTGAATTTTGTTTATTGTTAATCGTCAGCCAACCCTTGTCCAAATAATTGAGTTCTGTGCCGCAAAATGTATTTCTTTTGTAAAATAATATTAAAAAATCATCATGATTTACAAAAGCTGCCAACGGCAATTCAAAATGTATAGAAGCCATCATAAAGGAGCTTTATTTCATATTGGGGGATGTATACATGTCAAGGAAATCCACTGACTAAAGTGTTTAGACGTAGACAGCACAGCATGAACAAAAACACAGAGAAAAGTATCCTATCAAATAGTGAATAACATGAAAACTAAAAACAAGCACTTCTACAGGTATAATTATATTCAATGAGCAAATAAAAAAGGCACACTTCTCATTTAATTTGAACACACAAGGGAAATTGTTTACCTGTAATCTACATGTACATGCAAGCATTTATTTTACTGCAAATTCCAACAAGCTTTCTTTTCTTTTCACCATTCAAACACAAAGAGAGAAAAAACTGAAACTAGGTACAGTTAACTTTGACCCGAAAGTTATTTTATTAGTCAGCTACATAGCGAAGTGTAGCAAGTATAATATGTCGACCTAACATTTTACAACTGAAAGAAGAAGAAGAATATCATTGTACAATACATGTAGCTTTCTTGTAGCTACAGAGTTTATTAATATAACCATCGTATTGTCATCATGTAATGCAAAGTTAATTAAACATCACTGAGATATTTTAAAAGTTCCTTTTATAGACATATAAATCATAGAGGATTCATTTGACATATTATGAAAAAAGACAAGCTAGGAAAACAACTTGGGGTAGTAATATCCATGTACATTATGTTTTATGATTTTAGATCAGATGTCCTAGCTAAAAATATGAGGGAGTGCATTGTGTAGAGAATAGCACTGACAGAATTTAGACTACAAAAATAAACCTCATTTGGTTTGCAGAATATGTTAACTTTCGAAATGATGTCTTGAAGAATTATATTCATTAAAAGGAATACATAAAATCTGCCAGGTTACCATAGTATAAGGAATTTGTAATAGTAGCAAATGATAACTTACAATTCATGTAGTGGTTGAAAGCTAATCTTTTGTATTTTCAAGGACGTTGAATATTGTGCATGCATCGAGGCACTTTTAAACATGGCAACTATTCCATAACTATGTCTACAAATTCTTAACACTCAATTTTTCACAGAATCTAACAATAAAATCAAGGCTGGTTTTGGAATTGCTTCGCCTTTCATGGATGTCAGCATACTGAACTGCTCATTCTCTCATCGCCTAAGGCATGTTAAACCCATACATTTGTATTGTACCGGACATTCTTTGATAGTGAAGCTAGCTAGAGCATGCATTCCATCTTTGGATTTAAAATGAGCTGAGTTCTGGTATTGATAAAAATAAATTCTCACAGAATCCAACAACACTTACACTGAATGTTCAAGATTACAAACAAAAATGACATGTGCCAAACGATTTTGGTAGAAAATGTATAGGGGCTGAGTAATGAGCATAGAAAGATAAGGAACTCAAGGTAAGTATAGGCCTGACACCATGTGCTTTTAAACACAGGTCACCATGTGCAAATGTGAGTTGTGATTTTTATTGAAGATAGTTTGCAGCAAGTTTTTGTGAGGTTGTTTTTATTTTACTGGTTCAATCTACTGCAGATAAACAATCCAGAATGAATTATAGCCATGTTTTCTTGACATACAATATCCATACCAGAACTCAAGATTAGCTATTAATATCATTGGAATATGTATGAATTTCAATGCATTTAGCTCACTACCATATACTGTACTAAAGAATGGTGAGAAAAATGTCATTATTAGACAGTCTTTAATAACAGCTCATTTTAAAGCACATTTTAAAGTTGATCATGTACGTAGCATATACATTAAGTATTGGTGTGTACTGCAAGGTTCTGGAATCATCAAAATTATAAGAAATTTGGCCCAGTCTTGGTAAAAGAAACAAGTACTGTACACAGCAAACATGTGGCATAAAAATGTGGGCCTCATATTTGGGATATGAGGGCATTTGAAGAGCCATGCTTTCATTTTCAGGGAACGATTTTCTTCCACATTTGCATAATAACAATGAAAACGCTCATAAATTATTTTTCACCTCTCCCCAGAACTCTACCTTCTCTTTAAGCCTTGCTTTCCATTCAGCCCATTATTTTGTACACCCTCTGTTACTTTAAGTTTACTATTTCTACAGCTACAATGTGCATGAATAGTCGCAAGAATAACAATATACTTCTCAATATGTTTCAATGAAAGCAAAACATTCTAGTGATTCTACACACCTCTTTGTTCTTCTCTTTTCAAACACCAACAAACAGGCATGTTTTGCCATTTTTGGGTGTAGCAGTGTTATAACCTGGTCATACACACACTTCCTGAATACTATGTATGTTTCTCTATTTCTTTAGTGATGATATGTATGCTGTTGAGAATTTGTCACACAAAAACTAAAATCAAATAAAAGCAATGTATACACTGACAAGATCTTGTCACAAGATGGCAGTATGCAACTATGCTACTCAGTTCATATTGCTGCTATTTCTTAATTATTTTACACTGGTATAACCTAAATTGAATTATATAATGTCATTTACAATCTAAAAATGTACATTTAATTAATAACTGTACATGTAGATGTAGATGTAGATGTACATCTACATATATCCACATACATCTTGCTAATACCAATTTTTGAGTAACATCAGATGGTAGCCTTACTGAGAAGGCTGAGTATCCATGAAAAACAGCTGATCATGAACACAATCAAAGTTTACACTTTTGTGAACAGAATTTTTGCACAGAAAATATTTTTTTTTTCTAGCTCAACTATATTTATTGGGCACTTGAGGAATAATTGTAATGGTTTTTTTTTAATCCCCTTGACTGCTTAATTATTGTTAACAAAATTATTGTAAAAACACTGACACAATGCTACCTAGGGACCTTTTGGTGTTCACACCACAACAAACAAAACAAACATTCAAGTAAGAAAGGAGTACTGATTATGTTTTGATAAATGGACCAATAGATACGTGAGTGTGGTTATGAAAGGATCTATTAGTTTTCCTCCAAAGATTCATCTGAGAAGTGCTTCGAACTTAACCAGATGCCAAGCTCTCGTTAGTCATCATGAAAAATACAAAAAATAAATCTTAGTTATGAATGATAAAACAGCATAGATGTATTTTTCAACTAACCTCATACTTGACAAACTGCTTTCCACTTTCATTCACATTTGGCATCATTAGAGGGCCACTGATAACCCGAACTTCACTGAATTTAGCGGTTAGATTACGACAGTAGATCTCCATCAGGTTCCAGAAGTGACTGTTATTATCAATGTCTTGAGGGACAATGTTTGTGAGGTAGAATGTCTCATTCATAGCTTCCTGTTGACAAACAAACAAATTGAAGAAGTAAAATGTCTCATTCATAGCTTCCTTTTGACAAACAAACAAATTGAAGAAGCAGAATGTCTCATTCATAGCTTCCTGTTGACAAACAAACAAATTAAAGAAGTAAAATGTCTCATTCATAGCTTCCTGTTGACAAACAAACAAATTGAAGAAGTAGAATGTCTCATTCATAGCTTCATGTTGACAAAAAAACAAATTGAAGAAGTAGAAAGTCTCATTCATAGCTTCCTGTTGACAAACAAACAAATTGAAGAAGTAAAATGTCTCATTCATAGCTTCCTGTTGACAAACAAACAAATTGAAGAAGTAAAATGTCTCATGCATAGCTTCAATACAATTGTTGTAATCTACAACATTTAACTCGATTTATATACTTTATTATTAATTAAGAACTCAGCTTCTCCTTTTCTACTTCCCTTTCAAGCCTAATTGGGGATAGATACATTTTTCCTGTTCTAATGTAATATTCCTATTATTATTATTATGAAGAAATATTTTTGTTTATGTTTTACGCCATTTGTAATTAATTAAGTTCATGCACTTGTTATTGTAAAATCATTTGTAATTCAGCTCTCGAGCTGCGATGATGATTATTGAATAAATACCATTATTATTATTCCTGTTGCCAAACAAATTGAAGAAGTAAAATGTCTCATTCATAGCTTCTTGTTGACAAACAAACAAATTGAAGAAGTAAAATATCTCATTCATAGCTTCTTGTTGACAAACAAACAAATTGAAGAAGTAAAATGTCTCATGCATAGCTTCCTGTTGACAAACAAACAAATTGAAGAAGTAAAATGTCTCATTCATAGCTTCCTGTTGACAAACAAACAAATTGAAGAAGTAAAATGTCTCATTCATAGCTTCTTGTTGACAAACAAACAAATTAAAGAAGTAGAATGTCTCATTCTAAGCTTCCTGTTGACAAACAAATTAAAGAAGTAGAATGTCTCATTCATAGCTTCTTGTTGACAAACAAACAAATTGAAGAAGTAAAATGTCTCATTCATAGCTTCTTGTTGACAAACAAACAAATTAAAGAAGTAGAATGTCTCATTCATAGCTTCTTGTTGACAAACAAACAAATTGAAGAATTAAAATGTCTCATTCATAGCTTCTTGTTGACAAACAAACAAATTGAAGAAGTGAAATGTCTCATGCATAGCTTCCTGTTGACAAACAAACAAATTGAAGAAGTAAAATGTCTCATTCATAGCTTCTTGTTGACAAACAAACAAATTAAAAAAGTAGAATATCTCATTCTAAGCTTCCTGTTGACAAACAAATTAAAGAAGTAGAATGTCTCATTCATAACTTCCTGTGGACAAACAAACAAATTAAAGAAGTAGAATGTCTCATTCATAGCGTCTTGTTGACAAACAAATTGAAGAAGTAAAATGTCTCATTCATAGCTTCCTGTTGACAAACAAATTAAAGAAGTAGAATGTCTCATTCATAACTTCCTGTGGACAAACAAACAAATTAAAGAAGTAGAATGTCTCATTCATAGCTTCTTGTTGACAAACAAACAAATTGAAGAAGTAGAATGTCTCATGCATAGCTTCCTGTTGACAAACAAATTGAAGAAGTAGAATGTCTCATTCATAGCTTTCTGTTGACAAACAAACAAATTAAAGAAGTAGAATGTCTCATTCATAGATTCTTGTTGACAAACAAACAAATTGAAGAAGTAAAATGTCTCATTCATAGCTTCCTGTTGACAAACAAACAAATTGAAGAAGTAAAATGTCTCATTCATAGCTTTCTGTTGACAAACAAACAAATTAAAGAAGTAGAATGTCTCATGCATAGATTCTTGTTGACAAACAAACAAATTGAAGAAGTAAAATGTCTCATTCATAGCTTCCTGTTGACAAACAAACAAATTGAAGAAGTAAAAATGTCTCATTCATAGCTTCTTGTTGACAAACAAACAAATTGAAGAAGTAGAATGTCTCATTCATAACTTCCTGTGGACAAACAAACAAATTAAAGAAGTAAAATGTCTCATTCATAGCTTCCTGTTGACAAACAAACAAATTGAAAAAGTAGAATGTCTCATTCATAGCTTCCTGTTGACAAACAAACAAATTGAAGAAGTAGAATGTCTCATTCATAGCTTCCTGTTGACAAACAAACAAATTGAAAAAGTAGAAGTCTCATTAAAGGCTTCCTGTTGACAAACAAACAAAGAAATTGAAGAAGTAGAATGTCTCATGCATAGCTTCCTGTTGACAAACAAACAAATTGAAGAAGTAGAATGTCTCATACATAGCTTCCTGTGGACAAACAAACAAATTAAAGAAGTAGAATGTCTCATTCATAGCTTTATGTTGACAAACAAACAAATTGAAGAAGTAAAATGTCTCATTCATAGCTTCCTTTTGACAAACAAACAAATTAAAAAAGTAGAATGTCTCATTCATAGCTTCTTGTTGACAAACAAACAAATTGAAGAAGTAAAATGTCTCATTCATAGCTTCCTTTTGACAAACAAACAAATTGAAAAAGTAGAATGTCTCATGCATAGCTTCCTGTTGACAAACAAACAAACAAATCGAAGAAGTAAAATGTCTCATTCATAGCTTCCTGTTGACAAACAAACAAACAGATTGAAGAAGTAAAATGTTTCATTCATAGCTTCCTGTTGACAAACAAACAAATTGAAGAAGTTCATATCATTGTTCATATTTTGAGGGAGGGTGTCCATATGGTAAAATGCGCTTTAAGCTTTTTATACATGTACATGTACATAAATAATAATAATAAATAAAAAAAAGTCATATTGATGTCTGCATTGAGAGGGTGGGCGTTTGTCAGGTAGAATGTCTCATTCATGCAGGTACGAAGCTGCCTGTATTAAAGAAGCAAACAAAATTACAGAGTTGATATCATTGTCTATATCTTGAGGGAGATGTATGGAAGGTAGAAGGTTTCATTCATTTTCAATTTACTTTCTGTACACAATTTGATTCAAAGATGTCAATATCATCAACATATACTGTATATTGTACAATATGTTCCTGAATATGAAAACAAAATTTAAAAAATTGAAGGAGGTTTGGTCGAATGTCTCATTCATAGCTTCTTGTAAATAAAATAAGAAATTGAAAAAAGATTACAGCCTCTCTCTTGAGGGAGGATGTTTCTACGGCAGAATGACTCATTCATTGCCTCATATCAAGAACAACAACAAAAGGACAAGAAATGCTTCATGATATTGATATTACCAACACAATGCATTGCTAACTACTTATGTAAATCTAGTAAGAATGGTTTCTCTTTAAGTTGTTTTATCTTTTGTTTCAATAGCACTACAAAAATCACTACAATTCTTGAAAATCTTTTTTTTTATTAAACATGAAAGTGATATCAAACTACTGTATACCTCAAAATATAAACAAAGTTCAAATTCTCTTCACATATAATGGCTATTTAATCATCCTTACTATATGGACTTTGCAGTAGGACAAAGTAGTGTGTTTCATAACTGAAACCACACATTTTTGAAGTGGTTTTGATTTGACACTTATGATTCACTAATCTACTTATAAAGACAAGCTAATTTTCCATATATGTTATCCATCTAATACATCAATCCAGTAAGTAATATATGCCATTACCTGAACCGCAAATGGATAATGTATATAAAATAACATAATGTATCTTCTAATGATGACAGGTGACAGTTATTACAATGTAAAGCAGAGAATATTGTCCCATCTGAGTATGAACACCCCTCCCCCTCTAGAAAAATGTATTTAAAAAAATAAATAAATAAACATATCCAGTACTGCAAAAGCGATCTAACTTCATACAGATTTTGCAGATATAAGAAAATGTAACAGAAATTATCAATTTTTCATGAGATAAAATGAGTAAAATTATAACAATAATTGCATAAATGTACATTGAAAGAAGAGTTTCTCCATTGTTTAAAGCCCCACTGTACTACTTGTAGCTACATGTACTTGCTCCCTCTATATAGAAAACAATTCCTAAGCGGTGCGCGTTGGTCCCCATGATCCTCTTTTTCTTACGTTAATTGAGAGCTGAGTTGATGAGATAACCACCTGTCAGTGACCATGCTAATCCCTCTAATTCCTCCTGGCCAAACTAGTGCAGAGGGGCTTTAAAATTGTTTTCTAGAGGTCCTAAATGTTTGAAATAGAGATTAAACATAGAAATGAGAGAGCACATTCATGGGGAGCCGATTGGGCATTCAGAACTCAGATCCCCCCTAGTCCATATGTATACATGTCAGTTTACCTTTTAAAAATAAAAATACTATACAAATATATTGCTATTATAATCTTGCATACTGCATCAAGATATTTTTTTATCTTTTTTAGCCTTTAGTTCTAAAATTTGGACAAGTAATAAATTCAAGCATTATCACTGAGAAGTTCCAGTTACCTATAAGGGCAAATGTAAAATGATAATCTCCATTGCATCCTGCATACATTGATATGGCATAATATGCAACCAATGAAGTTCAATTTGGTTCAATGCAGTTCAAACTGGTTCTTACCTGACTAAACTTGTTATCAGCTGCTGGAGCCATGTGACCTCTTGACCAGCCACTTCCCTTGTAATCACTGTTCATAGAGGAATATGTTGGGTTAAGGTTAGGGTCCATCTTGAAGTTAGCACTCTTCCTGTTTGCTGTACCTGTGACAATAATGGGAACCCAAATCAAACTGGATTCAGTAACAACTATCCACTACAAATTAGAATGAGATAATGAGATATCGCTAATCATCATGATTTGTCCTGGTTTCGTACGATGGATAAAGACAGGCTCAACTCTAGTTTAAATATATAGATTCTAGAATGATCAATAAACTTATTGGCATTCAATTTGGTAAACTATGTGCTACAAAAAGTATTTGACAGGCATAACAAAAGGAGAAAGTACCCATGTGGGGGCATGAATTTCAGCCCAGATCTAGCATACATCTACTGTGTCAGCTGCATGATCACACTGTATTAGCTACATGTCTTCTGACAGGTAATATAGGATAACTTCATTTGTTAAATGCTATCCCCTACCAGAGTGATCATGTGCTGCCTTTTAGCCAATCAGTATCGATCTGTATCATATAGGAGCTGATCCAAGAATTTTGTTAATCCTAAGCCTTCTTATGAAGGGTTGCAATTGATTCATAACTCTGTACTAAAGAGATACATGTAGGAGTTTGTAAGTTTGCAGTTGAGTGGAGGATTCGAGATCAATCCATGTCAATCCGGATTAATTGCAATTCTTTATAAGATAGGGCCCTAGTCTAAGAATGGATAGTTTTGAAAACAAAGTTGCCCTTATGTTTGTTCCTATTCATTTATAACAATAATAATAGTCACATTTGTCACCTGGGGAGTATTCCGGCCAGGCACCATTTTACAAGCGCACACATGCCAATCCAACAACATTAACATTCGCCTCCTGCCGGGTACCCATTTTACACCTGGGTGGAGAGTGGCAAATTAATGTAGATTAATGTCTTGCCAAAGGACATGAGCGCTGTGAACCATGTGATTCACAGTCCGGTGACATGTACCCACTAGACCACAAAACCTCTACAATTCATTTGGGTGAGATATTGAAGAGAAAGAATAATCAAGTGGTACCTTGCAAGTCCTGCTTGGTGATATGTTCAGCTACCCAGTGTGGTGTACGTCTTCCTTGGTCATAGCTCAAGCCATGGTTGGTATATATTCTGGTTTGGGTTCCTCTGTCTGGTGTACCATACTTGAAAATATCCGATCCCTTGGGATGCTCTTCTCTTGCTGTTGATAAAAAAAAGAACATATCAATAACTGTAAAGTAAGTACCCACTGATAGTGCTATTTTCTAATGGGGTAGGGGATAGGGACATCCACACACACACACAAAAAGAAAAGAAAAGAAAAGTGTACAAGTAGTAATAATATTTACCTTGTGAAAATACGGGGGCAGATCCACCCGAGAGGGAGGGAGGGGGGGGAGGGGGCTATGGACTGAAACCTTCCAATAACTATTGGTAATTTAAGAAAAGGGGGCACATTTTCTTTTTACACTTGACGTGTACTTCAGATATGCAAGATTGCATTTTGCTTATTGTCTCCCTGCTGCCCTAGAATGTTCTACGAATTTCAACATTCATCATTAACTAATTTCCCTTTTATCCTTAGTCCTTACAAAATTTCATTAATATTTCCCTGCTTTCTTGTCCATGATGTAAGACATCTGCTTGTAAAGGATACCAGGAAGCAATCAAGGTCCACATGGTCATCAGTGGCTGTGGAGATTTGGGCTGTTCACACACAGAGTCAATCGTTATGTTAATATTCCATTCTTGTATCTATGGCCCAAATTAGAATCACATCTCTATGAACTTCAAAGAGCTTTGAATATTACATCTATTACCCCTTCTTGAGCTCCAGCAACCAACATCAGCACAGAGTGCAATGCAAAGAATCATCCTACCAGGTACCCATTTACCTCACTTGGGTGGAGAATGGCAAATGTAGATTAAAGGAACTTGGTATTTAAACATTGTTCAGATGAGAGAAAATTCTGTAGAACTTTGCAGGAATTATGAATATGTCATGTATGTCCTACCTGTGAAATTTAAACGTTAGCGGTGTCCCAGTATTCAAATTATGCAAGGAAATCTGTTTACTCTCTAGACTTCACTGTCAGACACTATTGAGTGACTGACTGGCTTCTTTTTTTCTTTGTTAATAAATTATGAGCTGTACAGGGTACATGAGCATTTGTCTACATCAATAACCCACTTCTTGTAATGGCCAAAATTAAACTGAATGAATCTTTATGTAATCAAAACATAAGACTATTAGGTACATTGTACAAGGGTCTGAAAATTAGACTATTTAATTAAACGAGCACACTCGCTAAATTTGATTCGACAACTGTCGTTATTTTCCCACAAAAGACATTTTCAAGCACTTTTGTTTTAGGGAAGTTCTAAATTATTATTATCTTTCAAATGCCGTTGGAATTTAACCTTTTCATTTTTTTGGCCTGCAAATGGGACATACATGTAGTACCTTTAATGTCTTGCCAAAAGGCGTTTGTACCATGGCAGGGATTCAAACCACTGGCTTATCCTCGTGCAGGGAGTTATCAAATGGACCACACCTCTACCACTTTGTGAGATTCGAAATGTACTATGTGAATCATGATCAGAATCTCACTAATTTGGGTGTGAGGGAGATTCTGATCATAATACAGGGAGTACAAACAAAAAATCTGATTAATACACTGTAGTTTGTGTACACACCAAATGTGATCAGGCCCTATAAAAAGTCAGATTAAAAAAAAAATTGAATTGTAACTTTTTCTCATGTGTAAATGGTCCTATTGATTGTCTGGAAATACCCAGATGCCACAATACCCATTCTCAATCACAGTGTAATATTGCTGATTTTAGTAAACTAAGCACTTCCTCATTTTAAACAGTAGCTTCCTATAGCTTATTACAGCAAGGTAACATCATAAGCATGCCAATAAATTAAAGGACTGCAAGCATGAAGTCTATTTTTTCCTTATAGGGAAATCCAACCTTGATAGCAAACTTGTCTAGAATAAAGCAGAAAAATCAGAGAAGCATACTGATGAAAGTTTGAATGAAATCGGACAAAAAATTAGGAAGTTACAGATTTTTGAAAGTTGCAATTTCTATAGGTATGGGCTCTTCAAATTGGCTGAATCGATAACGTCTATGTGATGTAGTGGCGGACAACTTTCCCATTTGCTCTGGACAATACACAAGAGGACTAAAATTTCAACTTTTCATAAATGTATGAATCTGGATGGTCTGTTCTTTTTAGAGGACCTGTAATAATGCACTCTCCATGATATATTTTCAGTACTGCCCCGAGGGTGAAGGCACTTGGAAGAAAAACAGAAATAAGTGATATTTTTGTATGTGACAAATGGGAGAGTAATCCATCACTACGTCACAATCCACTGACAAAATTGCCGTTTTGAGATTCGCACAGCTGTAGTGATCTCATATTTCAAACACTCATAACTTTCTTAATATTGGTCCGATTTATTTCAAACTGTCGCCTTTATGTTTCTCCGATTGTTATGCTTTCATTCAAATGAACTTATTAGAAGGGTTGGATTGCCCTTTAAATTTGAAGTGCATCCTGATGTTTTGAGTTAGTATCAGTAAAAGCAGTAAATTGAAGAAATGGTGTAGATCTACAAAAATCTGAAAAAATCTGATAAAGGATAAGAGAGGTCATATTTCTAACTTTAAAATTATCAATTAAAAAAGGGCAACTTTAGGGTTACCCTTAAGATAAGCTGTTATAAGCCTCTTAGTTTGTTTTGTGCTGTAAGAACAGGATGGGATCAAAGGAGATCAAAAAGTTACCAATTTACAAATGTAGGCTTTATCAATCACAACTGTAAAACATAACACTCTTTTAATATCCTTTACCAGTTTTCCTCCAAACATTAACAGACCTGTTCTTCTCAATTTATTTTCTTTCTTGGAGCCAATGTGATGCTATAGATAGTGTGTAATTCCCTGTTTGGTAATGTTGAAAAGAGATCCATAGAATCTCTAGGTCCAATGTACATATATTGCATGAATTTGGCTCGATTACATATTACAAAATGCATGAAAACTTGAAAAGAAAGTGAAAACAGAAATAAAGCTAATTTCACTTTCGATTAAGTTACCTGAAACTAAACCATTTCAAC
Organism: Mesocentrotus franciscanus; assembly: GCA_037976565.1. Lineage (NCBI taxonomy): Eukaryota > Metazoa > Echinodermata > Echinoidea > Camarodonta > Strongylocentrotidae > Mesocentrotus > Mesocentrotus franciscanus. The sequence continues at coordinate 569,853 of CP137683.1, forward strand.
CAGGTAAGATGAATTTATGCACTTCAACTGCCTTTGTTTTTGATTTACTAAGTTACAAGTACTGTACATGTTTGAAGAGGATAAGTAAAAGTTTCATATTATATATGCAAGAAATTCTCACGATTCTTGACAAAATGATAGCTGCCATTAAAATATCAACTCACTATAAACTACTGAATTCTAGCATTCCCAAAGACTTTCTACAGGATCAACACTGTTCCTGTCAGCATTGGTTAAAGAAACTCAACACTGTACCACTGAACCGGTAAAAAAAATAATTCAGAGATAAGGCAGTGCAGAGGCAGATTTTCCGGGGGCTGGAGGGGCACAGTGCCCAAAATTTCAAAAGAACTAAGTCAACTAACAGTGTCTCTTTTAAAAATATAATCAAGCTTGTTTTCAAAGATATCAAATAACCATTCTCTAGATATATATATATAAGAAGTTTGCTCTTTTTACACTAAGATGTTTGCCCCTTTAAACTATCATGACATACATTCTACTCAACTAATAAAGGAGGTATCTTCCAACCTATCATCCTTTAAACCCCATGCCCTTTTGCTGAACTTCACAGAATGCCAAGGTAATCAATTGCCCTTTGTTTAAGAGTATAAAGGTTTAGACAATGTAGGAGTTTTTATACAACTGCATTTATATTATTGTCAAAAAGCCATGGCCACAATTTCCACACATGCTATGAAAAGATGTTATTCTCACCCTTCCTCTCCCAAGAAAAAATGGACTTCTCATAGCGTCCCTAATATGTGCCCCTAATTTGAATCAACTGAGAGCAATATTTATCAAATTTCCCCCAAAATGGCTTGAAACACTCTTTACCTTTCTAGTTTATTTCAATTTTGAAGGTCTTATTCATTCTTTAATTATGATATTGTGCTTTAAAACCCCAACAGGATCAGTTATTACATCTAAAAATAAGAACTAATTGGTTGTAACATGAACTAAAAAATCTTATAAGTTTGGCTTGCTTGCTTTGCTCGCTCACAAATGAATATTCAGACCATCACACACAACAGCAACATATGGTGCTAAAAACTTGATAATCATCCCTGATGAAGTATTTGTTACAATGTAGGGGTGTACACAATATCTGAAATTTTAATTTTTCACTATGAGTTTAGTAGTTTACCATTCCCCCAAAAGTGCCCTTTATTGCTGGAGCACCCCACTTTGAAAAAGGAAATGCTACAGATTCAGACAATGGCCAGATTGTAGGCCTATTGTTATTTTCTGAATCAACTGGCAACTTTATGGCCCACATTGTTCTGCAAGAATATCTTCAAGATTGAAGGAAGCAGACTGCACTAAGTGTAGAAGAAGAATCAAAACCCTAACCAACATTGAAAATAGAATTTCAATTTGTCTTTCCAAAGTCTTCACAAGACTTACACCAGTTCCGGTACTAGTCTCCAAATATTCAGTTTTTTTCAAATCCAATTTAAGTTATTAACAATCATGGGTGGTATTCTCTTAAGTTAAGCCGGGACTAAGTCCAGACTAAACTAGAATTTTAGTTCACACTTCTATGGAATGCTAGGTTTCATCTTCCTCCTTCAATAATCATGACGAAGATAATCTACCAAAGACTTTATTGAAATTCAGTTCATATTCATATTATCTTTTTCTTCCCATTTCATTGCAAAATTAATTTTTTGGACACTTTTCATTGCAGGATTAAAATAATCTGTACAGGGAAAATGAGTTGGCAACAGGCACTCCATAAAGTGTGAACTAGTTAAGCCGAGCTTAACTTAGTTCGCGCTATCGGAATACCACCCCATGTCTTCAATTAATGAGATTGAGAACACCCTGTATTAATTTAAACTAAAGTTATATATTATATCTGTCTTTTGATACAAAAACAATTGTAAAGTAAATAGTCATACTTCAAAGTTCAATAACCTTGAAAGCCTTGTAGAATATACAGTGTTAATCTGCTTATCTCTATCTCAGTCTTCCATTCCAAATCTGATCATCAATCATGATTTCATAGTTGGTATTATCATAATTCATATTCATTAAAAAAAAACTTTGTTAGTGTTAAAAATTGATAAAGGAAAATTGAATTGAATTGAATTGAAATGATTTTCTAGGCTAACAGTAATTACTGTTAGCCTAGAAAATCATTACAATTCAATTCAATTCAATTTTCCTTTATCAATTTTTCATATTTACAATGATGGTACATTTGTACATATTGACACATAAATATACATATAGATCTAGATCTAGATCAATTTGCACAATACTACAATACATTTAAAAAAACATGAAATTGAAATTTCAAATTTCAAATGACAAATGTATTCATGTACATTAGACCTACATGGTTATACTTCAAGCCAACCATTGATAACATTTCTTTAGATGAAGGAAAATGAAATCACCAAAATCACCTCTCAGTGTTTTTTTGGCGCTTGTTCAGAAGCATATCCCTACTTTGACCCCGTAACTCCCCCGTAGAGATACGCTACTAAAACAGACCTAAAATTAAAGTCAATATTCATCTTTTCTTCTGCGCGCGCACCCCACCGTCGGTATGGTATGCACAGTTTGCCGTGAATCCCGTGAGAAAGTGTATATTATAAGTCTTCATTTTTAGGAAAAATACTCCCCAAAAGATAAGAAAATTGAAACAAAACGGGTAAGAAACATAACGACTTTTAAATCATGGCCTTTATTTGAAGAAAAGATGAATATTTACTTGAATTTTAGGTCTGTTTTAGTAGCGTATCTCTACGCCGGAGTTACGGGGTCAAAGTAGGGATATGCTTCTGAACAAGCGCCGTTTTTTTTCTTCTCAAATTCATATTTTTATTTTTATTTTTCAATAAAAACAAAAACAAAACAAAACGTTTGAAGGTAGCATGTGGGACTATCCAAACTTGCAGTAAGGCTTACCCAGCTCTTGAGGCGACCTAATCAAACGAATGTCCGTATCAACTTCTTCCCTCGCCGCTTGAACTAACGAGGAATAAAGTGCATAAACAGTGACAGACGCCAAAGCTCCAGCTGTAAGTCCTCTGCTAAACATGTTGCTGCAAAGAGGATTTCGAAAAAATAAATGAGATTGTTGGATAATGAAAATTTCATGCTTATGATGGAGTCATATATATATGCACGAATGATCAAAGTCCAACGTCTGTAGACCGCGCGCAATGTAAACATAATGTTACATGCATACACGAACGACACGATCGACGGCGTATACGTACGGTACGTACACACGTGATCGAAAACACCTGGTTATAGTTTCACAAAACCGTTATACACAAGTTCGCCGACATCTCATTGAAATGCCTGCAAACTTTAACAGGTGTTTCGATGGTATGTCGGCGAACTTTTACTTCTGACGTTCTCGTGAAACTCTACCCAGGTATATACAACTGTACAGTCAGGGGCGGATATCCAGCCGGCGGCAAGGGAGGGGGCCGAAAAAGGGGCCCACTTCGTGCGAAAATTTGAAAACCGTGCCGGCCGATTTTCCGCTCGGGAGTAGTGAGCAATTTTTTTGCCTTCAAAAATTGAAAAAAATTTCACCACCCCCTCCCCTTGAGCGCCAGGAGGGGCCCATCTTTCCCCAAAGGGTGTTTTCACATGTTTTTTTTTCTAGGGAGGGGCCCGGGCCCCCCCCTCCTGGATCCGCCACTGTGTACAGTTCCTACCCTTGTAATAAGTTCATTTGTATGAAACTGAAAAAATAAGATTGTAGTATTTTCCTCATTTCATCCTTTTCATTTCTCAATTTCATTTCTTATTTTGCAAAACTAATTTGGGAGGACATTGCCCTCTGATTCCAGTCACTATACCACTCCTATGCTATTTTGTCAACAAGTGTAATTGTCAACTTATAATGGCGGCAATGGCCCTGCATGCACTGCAATCACCAGTGACTCACTCTTTGAACTCCCGGAATTGGTATCAATACTCTCTTTGTCTCCATCCTGCTTCGCAAGAAGGAACGAGAACAACATCTTCTTTCTTATCTTCACTTCTCTCTTAAAAAATACAAAGTTCTCAAAGTTTCCTCATCGAGTCAACACGTTAATTTGAGAACGTCATCTTTACACATCTTAATTTGTTTCCTGAATTCACTTGGAGCAAATGTCTTAAATATTCTTTCTCAATTCCAACCTCCTTCATCTCACTTGGAAAATCTTCATACATCTAATTTCTCTGCATTCAACTCAGAGAACAATCCTAAACATCGCTTGTGCTAGCCAAGTATAGTTTTGTGATATTATCTGTGGTGAAATATACAACTTGGGAATTGTGCAATATTTGGAACATTTATATATTTTGGAGGACTCATGCCTGGGTATCTCGATCTGCACGCATAAAGTCTGGTATTAAAAAAGTGGTGATTGTTTTTTATTATCATATCGTTCTGCTCAGCAGTGAGTCAGCACCATTCCCGCTTCACTGGTGACCCCGACGTGATTTGAACCCGACCAGCAACGTACTGAGTAGTAGACCTCCTTCATCAAAATTGTTCCAATTATTGTCTCCCTTTCCTTCATATTTCTACTCACGGCCAGTATCTTTCAACCGTCATCATGCCTACTGACGAGCACAGGCGCGGATCCAGGGGGCGAGGGTGCCTTGCCCCGGCCCCCCCGCCCAAAAAAAAAGAAAAGAGAGAGAGAGAGAGTGAGAAGGAAAAGAAGGGAAAGGGAAAGAGGAGAGAAAGGGAAAGAAAGAAGAGGAAGAAGAAAAGAAAAGGGGAAAGGAGATCGGGGGCGAAAGGGCCTCCCAGGATGTTGCCTCCCCCAGAAGGAAGGAAAGGGAAAGAAAAAAGGAAAAGAGGAGATAAAGGGAAGGGAAAAAAGAGGAAGAAGAAAAGAAAAGAAGGGGGATATCAGTTGCGATTTTCCCGCAAACAAGTTTTGGATCGGGGGTCCAAAAGGCCTCCCCCACCCCGCCAAAAAAAGAGAAGGAAGGGAAAGAGGAGAGCTAAAAGGGAACAAAAAAAAAAAGAGGAAGAAGGAAAGAAAAGGGTGAAAAGAAGAGGCAGTTGCGATTAATCCTGCAAACAACGTGTGGATCGGGGGGGGGGGGCGAAAGGCCCCTGCCTCCCCACAGCAAACTTAAAAGAGAGAGAAGGAAGGAAAGGGAAAGGGAAAGAGGAGAGAAAGTGAAATAAACTAAAGATGAAGATGAACAGAAAAGGGGGAAAAGAAGGGAAGATCAATTGCGATTTTGATCGCTTCTTCTATCATCACTGTGCAACTATCATTGTACAAATGTATTAATATATTTATATATTTATTCCTGTTTGATAACAATAATATGAATATAGACTTATAACAGCAACAAAACAAAATGCAGAAGAAAACTATTTTGCAGGCAGAAAATATTATCATGCATTTGCATGTAAGTGTATCATTAGAATTATTTGATATTGTTTTATTCCACCTTATGAAATAGTATGCATTCAAGCTTTTGGAACTTTTTTGTGTATTTTGTATGGAAGAAAGCGTTTGAAACTTGTAATGCACATGATGCAATTTCAGGTGAAATTTACTGTGTAAAACGTCTTGTCGAATACTCGAATACTCTTTTATTTTTGTTTAACCTTTTATACAGGAATACAGATATGTGCAAGCCAACCAATTATGTTTTTAATCATGTCAACCACAACCTTTCTAAACCTGATTAAATGGGACACGCACGGCCAGGCACTAGTGTATATAGGAAATCTTCAAATGTTAATCAATTATATGACAAAATAACTTGTCCGTGCTGCCTTACGAAAAAGTATATTTAGTCAGGCCTGAATTGAGTGGAAAAACAATTATTGTGTTAAAAGGATAAAAACATATTTGATGACATTCAAAATTCCCCAATAACTAATACGATTGGAGGGTGAGTACTCGTTTTTATTCTTCTTCAAAACTTACTCAATAAAAAAGTATTAATAGCTGACACCGATACTTCAGCCGCTCACGAAACGCAAGTATAGGTGTCTCAGGCCCAGGCCTGAGGTGTCTTTCCATTTTCATGTTGTTGCTCTTTGCACGCTTTTTTGTATGAGAGGGTGGAGTATCCGCCTATACAACTTTAATCGTACAAAAATCTTTCTTGCATGTGTGTTCCAAAGAACCTGCTACGTATAAATTTGTAAAAGAGATATAGTAAACAGCCAGTCTTTCCACTCTGGTTCTGAAGGGTATAAAACACAACTTGTAATCATATTATAGTTATTATATTACAGGTCAATAAAGTCTACTTTTTAAAACTTAATACCGAGGCCGACATCTTCGTTATATTACGTACGACAATGACTTGTTTTCACACATAAAATATTTAGGCTGATCCTATTGAAAATGGTTATTGATTGTATTGAAAATGTTTATTGATTTACAGTATTTGGCCATCTCAGATACATAACTTTTTGATATGATCGCCGAGGAATAATGAACTCTTACGGCTCCTGCAAGAGCCGACGTATGCTGATAAGGATTCACAAAACTCTGTGTTTAGGGCGGGTTTCGAGGGAGTTAGCGTACATGACCATGATGACACCCACAGAAACTAACCTTATTCATTACAGAACAAAACATGAAGAAGGAGCTCCTCGACACCATAGGTGTAAATATACATTTTCTTTCGGAATTTAGAAACTTTAGCCATTATAATGCTCTGTATGGACTTAAATATCTCAGAATGTTCTTCCGGCGAAAGCCCTCCCCTTCCCACGTTCTGAACAAGATGTGGGTTATGCTTCGATATGACAGGCGTGGGATATATGCTTTTGCGCCCCTGCTCATCTGACCGTGATTAAATGCCTAAAACCCCTGAGCTTCCGGGGACTCTGCCCCCTGGACCCAACCAAGGGCCCTAAGGCGGGCCCCTGGATGCTCATCTGACCGTAATTTAATGCCTAAAACCCCTGAGCTTACGGGGCCACGCAAATTAGTGACCTGCCAGTGTCACAAATAAGGTATCAAAATATGCTCATCTGACCGTAATTAAATGCTTAAAACCCCTGAGCTTCCGAGGGCTCTGCCCCCTGGACCCCACCTAGGGCCCTAAGGCGGGCCCGTGGATGCTCATCTGACTGTACTTCAATGCCTGAAACCCCAGAGCTTCTTGGGGCTCTGCCCCCTGGACCACACATCTATTAGTGTCCTGCCAGTGTCACAGATCACAATATGCTCATCTGACCGTAATTAAATGCCTATAACCCCTGAGCTTCCGGGGGCTCTGCCCCCTGGACCCCATCCAGGGCCCTAAGGCGGGCCCCTAGATGCTCATCTGACTGTATACCTAAAACCTCTGAGCTTCTGGGGCTCCGCCCCTGGACCCCACGCCAATTAGTGTCCTGCCAGTGTCACAAATATTATGTTGGATAACGCTAATAATCACCTGTATACCTGGGGAAAACAAACTAATTATGCAGCACGCCCAGGGCCATGTTTCATAACAAGTGCCAAATTTATGTCACAGATTTGCTGACAGCCAATCAAATGCAATGATTTCAATAGCTTATAACAGTCATTGTAACTTGTTACAGTGTTGACAGTGGTGACTGCAGCTTGTCTCCAGGTATAACTGATACAGATGTGTAGAGTAACCAATCTATCACCAAGAGTCCATTCAGAGTATGCATAGCTGACATAGTCCTCCTATTCAAAATGAGTCCATTTAACGTCCTATTCTAGGGACGGAGAGTTTCTCATTGTAACTTATCGTACGTCTATAAATGGGAGTTGAGGTGGGGGCGGGTTGGGGTGGGTTCAAGTTAACGTACATGTTGTACAAGGGGGCGTCAGTCATCTGCCTGGCTTAGATTCGAACCTATGATATTTGGTTCGACAGACAGATGCTCTTCCGACTTAGCCAATTAACCTTCCCACGTTGGATGAGGGAAGAGTAGAAAGTTGATGATGATTCTACCTCACTTTTAACATCTTTCTAGTCAACTTTGGTTTCATAATACTCATCATGGTATCTCTTAGACCAGAATATCAAAGAGCAGAGAAGATATAAAAAGCATATCTATGGATTAAGGCTCCCGAAAACAAACAATACAATTGTGCCCCGCCAAAACCTGTCCGTTCAAAAATAGAAACCAGTTAATAAATTAACCCGTTGGCGTAATCCATCGTACTTTATTCTTACAGGAACAGCCTGCCAGCCAGCCATCCAATCCTCATAAACAATGGATTAATAGATTATGAATTCTGAAGCTATAAGAAAAATTATTGTTGATGCAATTAACCTGGGATTTTTAAAAATCGTTTCATAAAATAATGAGTGTCTACTTTCAACCCTCAAAAAGAATTTTGTATCATTTGTACTTGCTTTTTACTCGTTTTCTACGAAATATTGGGTTACTTTGAATCCTGGACTATTTCTGAGAACCACAATTATTTTAATTCGCAAATTTAGGAATTCAGATTATGGATATCGTTTGTAGATCTTCAGTTTCATTCAAAACATGTACTTGCAGAAGTGAGTTTGGCTAACATGTTTAGGCTCATCATTTTCCATAAGTAGAACATTAAATGAGTAAGAATTCGCACTAAACACATTGCAGATAAAATTATGAAAGTCTTCTTCTATTTTTCATATGAATGTTGAATTGGAGTAAAGTCCTTCTGACTCTCAACAGAAGGAATAATTATTCCACTGCGATTTGTTTGTTATTCCATTATTTGAGGATACAGAGGCTGGAACAGATAACGGGGGTGTGGAGAGAGAGAAGGAAAGAGAGAGAGAGACGGAGAGAGAGAGAGAGAGGGGGGATAGAGAGAGAATGAGAGAGAGAGAGCGAATGAGAGGAAGAGAGAGAGAGATAGAGAAAGAGAGAGAGAGGGGGGAGCGAGAACAAGATATAGGGGACAGAGAGAGAATGAGAGGGAGAGAGAGGAAGCGTTAAAGTGAGGGGGAAAAGAAAGAAAGAGAAGGGAGAGGGAGGGTTAGAAAGAGAGAAGAGAAGTTAGAGAGGAGGGAGACAGAGGAAGAACAATTTCTAGAAAAGGTGTACAGACATACTGGAATGATAGAAATGTGAGGAGAGTGGTGTACGTTATAACATGTTAGAGGTATTTTGTGACACACGAGATAACGAGTCTGTCAGGAGCTGCTCGTGGAGTGATGGTACTTTTATTCAGAAAGAAAACCAATACATGATGAAGATAAACCCCGTGGGTTTAAGAAACAAAATTCTTTATTTTAATTGAAAAACAAAAAGAGTTAATCAAATCAAACACCTTCACATGAAAAAGAATGTTACATGTACAGTGCATAATTATGATAATTTTTCATTATAGGATGCAAGCTTTAAAAAGTTAGACAAGCATACAAAAGAAGAAACAATTCCCAAAAATGAACAAATGAAAGCAAGCAATGAATTATATATCCTTGTGTAATATCACATGGTTGAATTTAAGCAACGCTGATACTAGTGTTTTATTAGAAAAGAAAGTCATGCGTTTAGGCAATAATTCTTCATACCGCCATCACTCCGATCCTTTGTTTGCCAAATTATACTCTATTATACCAACTGATAAGATAAGATATTCTACAAATACAGTTTTCATATATTCTGCTTACAAAGTTGTACTGTCTTTCTACATGTACTTTCTTTAAATGTTACATCTCAATAAAAAAATCATTGCTTTCCTACAAGAAAAACTAAAAATATAACTGTACCCTCAACCAGTGATGTAAATAAAAGTACTTCAGTTTTACATCTTGTATATACCTTTATGCGAAATATTATCATATTAGATCAAACAATAATACATATATAGTATAATACAATGAAAGGAAAGGCTGAGTAATAATTATCAATAACAATAATGATAATAATAATAATAATAATAATAATAATAATAATAATAATAATGATAATAATAATGATGATACTGATAATGTTAATGATATTAATGATAACAATAATAATAATGCTAACGATTATAGTAATAACGATAATATTAATAATAATAATAATGATAATAATAGTCAAATTTATATAACTCTTACTACATCATGTACATGCTGTCCTGTATGTACTTTATCTTCATTACGCATTTGTAAATTTAATTTTATACATTTTCTGTATTATCAGATCAAAAAATTGAAATCAATCACACTAGTATACACAAATTGTACTATAAGAAAAGACTATGCTATCAAATGGGTATCAACGAACAATACCTAGCAGTATGCACATTAAATTTAAAGCTGTATTATTTTTGTCTTAATTTTAATAGAGACAGCATTTTACTCTATTATACTGATAATGGCACGCCATATTGACTTTTGGAGCAGGTGGTTGTTTCAGGCTGTCTCTTAGATCATGGAATGGATCTTTGTCAATTAATCTGCCTATATTGACCAAGCAACCAAACTAATGGCTAATAATTACCGAGTAGTCAGGTAAAACACACAAACAAACCAAGAATGTAAAAAAAACATATTCGTCTAGGTGATTTTACTCCAACTTATAAAACTACATTTTCATCTACTATACAACTAACACATTAAATGATAACACTAAAATATCTCCGATACAATATGATATTACGTATTTAACCACACATATATAAATTATTGAAGAACATGTGAATTCATGCTAGGGAAAAACATAATAAGACAACTTTCCAAAACGTAAGCAATTACGCTTGATTACATTTACAATAAAAAATGACCAAATACCTAACACCTCAAATATAATAACTATTTTATAATACAGGGAAGTATATTTCATGCATGAACAAAATTGAAAGTAACGCCGTTTCCTGGGTATCATCAATCGTGGAATAAACAAACATACAGTCCAGATAGAATTCAAACTTTAGCACAAGAAATCTATTTTTCTAATAAATTATTTGTGATAACTCTTAACAGTATATCGGAACAAATAAACAAAAAATGAAAATAAAACATAACCATTTCTACAAGCGATTTTACTCCTACTTGTAAAACTTCCATTTCTGTATCTACATCGAAATTCATACATACAATGATAACACACGATTTATTTTTAAGTTACAGAAGCGTTTTACACTATATACAGCATATAGTTGTATAGTTCGGGCTGAACATATGACATACAATAATAATTTTAAAAACCTTTATTTGGAATGGGTGGTTGTTTCAGATTGTCTCCTTTATACATATTTTGATCGTGAAATGGGCATTTTTTAAAATTAATCTGCGTTTTGTTTAAAACCAAGAGTGTAAATAAAACTATTGTGACGTATAGGTCAATGCGAAGCACGTATAAGTGCAACAACGGGCAACCAGAAATCGAAGCAGCTCGCAATATACACTGTATATACCTCTGCAATGATGGTTGTCCCATCGCCAGAGTAGTCGGTAATTATTATAATCAACTCAGGGGCAATTTCAATGCCCTATGGTATGTCGGCAGGGCCGTAGCCAAAGTTTGATGTTTGGGGGCACATACATGTAATTGATCGACGTCCTGGGAGGGGTCTATGAGGAGGTGTGTGTGATCATGGATTTTTTTTTTTTGGGGGCACGTGCCCCTCCAACCTCCCCTGGCTACGGGCCTGTATGTCGGATCCCATATTAATCATGTTCGGATTAAGTTACACATCGAGGTAATGTTCACCCTTTTCAAAAAGTGATGGACAAAGCTAATGAAATTGCCTTCCGTTGATTCTCGAAAGTCTTTGTGATAGAATAAACCAATACTAAAATGGAATTAACACAAGGTACTCATGCCCATGAGACCAATCAGGTATTTACATATTAACAACTATATTTATGAATAGCGTGTTTGTGGCAGATGATTGAATATACAAAGCAAAAACACGCTTTTTATTCAATAACGGTTCAAATATTTAAACATTGATTTCATTTTCACGACACAGGTTACAAGGAAGCACATCGTCTCCTTGTCAAAAGACTATTGTTAACATGGATCATTGAATCGGGAATTCAAAGCACCTGAATGCAAATAAATGTATATATTGTTAAAGTTCTATTACGTATCCTTTGTAACGTTTTCACGAAATTTCATGAATGTTTCCGTCGATACAATTTCAAACAGCTTAACTTTTAAAAGATTATCACATGACATAAATGAAATTGAAAAGAAAACTAAACACGAGTTGCCAAAGTATGTACAAGAAAGGGTAACTACAACCAAAAATAAACCATCATGCATGCTATCTTTCCTTCAAGAAATCAGGATAAAACTGTTGTACACTATTCTTAATGTGTAGATTACTATATTCTAATTTTATTACATTTCATGCATGAAAGTCTCTCCCTATGCACTGAGCCTAGAATACTTCTTAAGTCCTCATCGGGAAAAAGTTAAATTCGCTGATAGTAATCCAGGCGATCAATACTTGTGGTCTATTCACAAATTCTTTCATCAAACAGCTATTATTCACGCTGATTATAGGTGGGGTCACACTGTTTAGCGAATGTTCCAAGAAATTTGACTCCTCGAATATTGACTCCAGGAATTTCTGCCAGTTTGAACAAACAAAAAACTGATATCATACTAACAAAAAATCCTCATGAATATTCATATTAATTTGTGAGAAATTATATTCCTGCCATAATTACTCCAGGGCCCTGTTACATAGTTAATTACGATCAATTGTCCCTCCCCAAAATTAATGCTATCTCCCTCAACCAATCGTATGTTTTTTTTACAATTACAGCGAGACACAATAAATCTTTACATTTGATTTTAAGTATATTTTAATGCTTAATTCAGGGCCTTTCGCCAGTCTGACTGCAAACTTTGGGGAGGAGTTTGTCATGTGAATTGCTACAAGAGTAAATCCGGGGGCGCACGGTTCGTTGACACTCTTCGGGTACATTTGAAACTGTAATGTGAACGTAATATTGTTACTCTGCGAATATTCCTAAATTTTCTAAGATATTTTGTTTATTCATTTCAATTATTATCTTCACAGTTCTCTCAATTGGGATCGTCCTCAACGTATTGAGCCAGGATTTGGGCACTCAAATTCTGCCCAGAGATTTCGTTGTCCCCGATACCCTCGGAATAAACTATTTTCGCAATGTAATCAAATTTAATGCACAAATCTTTTTTAATGCCTTGTTACAAATTATTTCATTCACCTGTTACCAATAATTGTATTACAAGCCATGCTTGTCCTACCTAACAACACGTAATGTATGCAATGCGTATTCTGACTATTGAAATAAAACAAGTAACAGGTGAATGAAATCATTTGTAACAAGGCACTTAAAACATGTGTGCATTAATAAGTTTGATTACATTAGGAAAATGGCCTATTAAATGCACATGGACCGGTATACAAGCCTCAAGGGCCGGTCTTATGCTATCAACCCCTCAACATCTTCAGTGGCTAAGTCTCTCCATATGCACTGAGCCTAGAAATACTTCTTAAAGACCCTGTCCGAAGTGAAAATGAAATAGATGAATTATATATCAAAGTAAAGCTGACAAGCCATAGATTACAACAATACCAATTATATGCTACTTTAGTGCCTGTCAGACGAGTAACAGCTCTCTGAAAACTCGAAATCTGAAGCTGTGAAAATTGGGAGTTGTTGACCTAAAAACTAGCTATCGAATTGATGACATCACCGTATGTGGAGTACGCATATTCACAATGACTTTGCATTAATTAAGCACGGCTCATCGCCTCAGCTATATAGGCGAGTACATATGGTGTCGTCACTGAGACTGCGACAAATTTGACCCCTGTTGACCTGTAATTTGAAGAGGTGCGGACAAAAAGTTTTAATTCGCTTTTGTGCAATACTGAAAGGGAAAATATTTTGAATTCCTTTATATTTGTATTCTATGTTCATTTCAGCTTTCCATTGATAAAAAGTTGTATTTTCATCGGATAGGGTCTTTAAGTCCTTCCCTCACCGAGTTACATTTTCTTTAACCCATTCGTAATATCAACCAATAATTAAGATACGGATAGTAAAAATGAAGAGTTTGAATGAGACGGACATAGAAGGGGAATATGAAGAATTATTGCTGACTGTATATTCTTATGAATCAACATTTTCTTCAATCATTTTTCTCACTTTATTGGGATTTTTATGGGGATAGTCAAATTATAAAATTCATGTAGTATTCTTCCACAAAAACAGTGCTCGAACCCAAATGTACAGATCTCTTCATGATTGGTTTAGAGGCTGAATAGCTTTTTAAATACGAGGATGTTGTCTCTATCGCTAGCAATCATCTTCCCGGATGACGTCATGATCACTCGAGAAGAAAGAAGGTGGTTCCTTCTTTTATTTCCCTCAAACAGTCTTGCTGATAGAGGGAATGATGCTACTTTTCTCTTCTTTATATCACCCTTACACATCACCTGATCAATCACACACGATTTGAAACCCTCATCTGATGTCACGACGTAGAGGTCATCTGTCTTAGGATCAACGCATACATTCAGGATGACATCATTGTGGGGGATTTCCCTTTGAGCACCCTCTCTGTCAATGATGAGCAGTCTGCGATCTGCTTGTGAGAGTTGAGCGATGATGTGACCTGATGACAGCATATCACGCATCCAAATCTTCTCTTTACACGTGATGGTATTGATAATCCTACCATCACCTGGGTTGATGACGTATATCTTTGACTGACCCTGCTCAGCAGCGATGATCATCCCATCCTTGTCAGCTGCAACATCCACCCGTGTGATACCAACCGTCGTGTTTCTTGGTAGAGTTACGTCATTAATGAGCTTCCACTCTCCGTCAAACAAACTGATGCATCTAGCTGTGAAACTGTCTCCTGTACAGCCAGTATACACTTTACCGCATACTACCTTGTAATCATTCAGCACTGCACAGCACCGAACCCATGCTGTATCACTACCTTCTATCACTCTCTGAGTATGTTTAGTGTTGATATTTAACATGTATGCATGTGCACCAACTATATCTGTGATGATAACATTCCATTTATCTATGCACCCTACAATGACCGGGTATGAGATTTCATCTCTGACATTGATTGTGTCAATGAGTTTCCACTCCCCATCATACCAATCAATCCTCCCATCGTACATCATCTCCCTCCCAGCACCCTTCACAAACCTCACACCTGATACAACACGATTCATTTCTTTTACCTCATCCTCATCCAGTGGCATTTTTAGTTCATCACTAACTGATGTATTCACACGGTGCCCGTCTTTGACAACATTTTGATCGTCTACGAGTACTGTGTCAAGTGTCTGGTTTGCATTCTCTGTAGTTTTTGTGTCATCTTGCCATGATTTCTCCAACTCTCCAATCTTTCTCTCGATCTCTTGAGCGATGTTCTGAATGTCAGCATAGAGATCGCGATGTTTCTTATGTATTGGTTCTTGTCTATTCTCTGCATTTGTGTTGTTTTCATCATGTCGCTTCTTTCTCTCCTCATTGTTCTTTCGAATCGTATCATGCATCTTTTGAATCTCTTCTTCGAGTTTTTGGTTTTTCCCATCAATCTCCTGGTCGATTTTTGCAGCATCCTCCTGTTCCTTGACTTTGTCTCTTGCAATCGCCTTTTCGATTACGGAATCAACCTCATCTTTGATACTTTGCAAATGTTCGTCGGCGGATTGTCTACACTGACTAATGTGCTTTCCATGGACTCGACATAACTGTAACTTCTCCATCGCCTTTTCCTTCAGAATGTTGAGCTTTGCTTTATTGTCCATGATTGCATCCTCTATATCCTGTCGCACGCAAGGCTTTTCAGGATGATCTATCATAGCGCATGAAACACATAAAGCTACGCCATGTGTTTTACAATACAAATCTATGTGTTTATCATGTTTCTCACAATACAGATCAGGCCCACCCTTTCTTGGCCTTCCGCTGCATTCCTTTTTGCAGGCGCAGTCATGGCAGAGCTTCTTCTTCTCCTTCACATAGAAAGTCAGATCTGTATTCGCCTTACACTCGTCTCCTTCACAGACGCCCTCTACGGAGCTGAATTCAGAAGCCATGCTGATCAGGGTATTGACCTGTAGAAATAAGTTAACCAAGAAAACTTGTTTACTTCAAGAAAGTAGAAGGGAAAGAAGAAGTAGAGGAAAAATAAGGAGAAGAAGAAAGAAGAGCAAAGAGAGAAAAAGAAAGATAAAGAGGGGGTATATTACAAACGTATCACACGTTTATCAGTAGTATTTCATATCGAATTGTAATCACTTTACAATTAAATAGAAAGAGGGTGTTATTAATCATCCCCCTTTTGTCAAACGATCGAGGTATGATAACCATCATATTTGCAAGGCTTGAAGGAAGACCCAGAAAAGTTCTGCCCCTTGGGTAAATAAAAATTCATCATAGTACACCGTTTTAAAGATGTCCGCATTGTCTTAAAAAACTCCCCTTAGAAATTTCGCTGTTACGTCACAACACAGTACATCAAGAATTTATGCGCGCAGTTACCGGTTACACATAACACGCCATGCTTACGAAAAACATGCAGCGTCTACCTAGGCCTATAGATGAATAGGCACAATTTCGCAACACGCTTAGGGTAAATGGTTCTAAATGGGTTCTTGGCATTTCACAGAGGTTCTAAACAGTACCATACTCATTCTAGGGACCTACTAAGGTTATGTGAGTATCAAGAAAAGTTCATTAAAGCATGCAAACAGTTCGTGGTTGCTCAGTGGTTCTTTTAAGAACCCCAATATGGAGAACGGGATTTTGGGGGTATCTATTAATACGTAAAATGAAATTGATAAACTCGTGCAAATAAATGATGGACAAATATTTTTGTATACCCTGGTCTAGGGGAAAAATTGTCATTCAAAATTGATTTCTTTGTTTCTAAATGATTCTTTCAGAATAAAAGCGAATATTACTTTAAAGTATTAGGTTAATCCCTGCCGTGCGTTGATATTGAGGAAAGTCGGTGATAAATTCCCCTTAAGAATATTATCCCAAAAGTTTCACTGGAAAACCGTCTAGGGGTTCCTAATGTAGGAAAAGTTTTTGAATCGTTAAAGGTTCTACTTCGCAACATTTTCGTTAACAGTGAAGTGACTCTCACGAAGCAATACAAACTTCTTGTTTCAATATTTAACGAGTAAGCAAAAGTATTTGATACCTTTTAACAATGAAAATATCATTTCGGTATGAAAATATACAACATGAAAATACTTTATAATACATAATTATAATTGATTACAGTCAAATAGAACACCTTCTAACAACTATGACATATGGATCAGAAACATGGTCATTGACAAAGGATCTAGAACAGAAGCTTGTGACTACTCAACGAGCCATGGAGAGAAAGATGTCGCATTTATCTCTGCGAGACAAAATCAATCACAAAGTCATACGCCAGAAAACAAAGGTTAAAGACATCATGGAGAAAGTCAGAGAATCAAAGTGGAGATGGGCTGGGCATGTAGCAAGACTTCAGGACAATAGATGGACAAATCGTTTAACAGAATGGCAACCAAGAACGGGAAAGAGAAGAAGAGGAAGGCAGAAGAGAAGATGGAGAGATGACCTAACATCATACATGGGAACGGCCACTTGGACTAGGACAGCCAAAGAAAGAAGAGAATGGAAATGTTATGAGGAGGGCTTTGTCCAACGTCTGGATGAACTATAGCCTGATAGATAGATAGATAGATAGAAATAGAACACCTCGCTGCCTAGATATGGGGGTGATGGCTGTCTAAATTTGAAGTGACAGCTGCCCTTATATTATATATATATATATATATATATATATATATATAAAAGTGCGAGAATCCGTGCTAAAATATATGGATGGTCGTAAGCTCAGCTGCTTTTCCACAGATGACAAGGTCCGGATACAACACTGTTTATAAGTTACAAGGCAATTCGACCCCCCACCCCACATGTCACCCCCAGGACAAAGGAATTAGTTTTTTATCCCGGCAAGACATGCAATCTATTTTTTTTTTATTTTTTTATACCGAGTTATAATTTCCCCTATTATAGTCAATTGGCATTAATTTATTTCGTCTTTGATCCCCCCCCAAAAAAAAATCAAAAAAAAATCGCCAAATCACAAATCTAGAATAATGATTAAAAAATGAAAATGAGATAACTATAGACTAAGATAAAATGCAACACATGATCAATTCAATTCATAAAAACAATGCGATGCATAAAGATTGAAACGAAATGAACAATTTTTTCAGTCCAACATGACAAATAATATTTTGCACAAAATTAACCTTCCTCTAAATTTCCTCTTAACTTCCTTTGTTTGATCATTAAAACGAATGTATATAATGTAGTTTAAAATATTATTCAAATAGACGAAAGAAGCGATTGTCAAAAAGTTGTTTATTTTCTTCGTAATTAATGGGATGTGTGTGTTATTCTTGTTGAGGCCATCAGACGTTAGATAAAAAAAAAACTTTTAAATATAGTATTTCATTGTTAAACCAGTTTTTGCATTGTTGTGTTGATTATGTGCAACCATATCCACGTGTTCCAACACATCATCCTATGTACTAACACATCAATATCGGATGAAATGTATCAGTCAGTGTAACATAATGACACCGTGTATAGCCAATAATACTCACAGTCTTTGAGAGATGGAGCCAGCGGATTAACGTTTAGTTCAAAGTATATATTTTGTTCTTGATCATGAGACACATCAAATAAAACAAGCTGCAACGTTGTCAGTAGATAGACGCATACGCCGTTCCGAGTTATTAATATGAAAATGGAGTTCGTGAAAAAAGCACGTAGGTCTATAGCCCCAAATTCAAGTTCAAAGTCTTTATTTGTTCGCGATCATGTGCCTTATTTGCTCATATTGACATTCACAATTATGAAAATATAGCAAGAAAATGCAATGTTGAGCTGATAACGTTTCGGTGACGACGATGACGTGACGAGGGAGGGATGGAGGGAGAGAAAGAGAGAGAAAGAGAGATGGAGAGAGAGAGAGAGAGAGGGAGAGAGAGAGAGAATGAGGGATAATTAGATTGAGGAGAGAGTGAGAGAAAGATTGAAAGAGATAGAGAGAGAGGGGAACAAAAAGAGGAGAATGAGAGAAGGAAATAAAAAGAAAAAGGGAGAGCTAGAGAGGAAGAAGACAGAGGAAGAACAATTCCTAGAAAAATGTGTACAGGCATACTGGTATGTTAAAGACATGTAAGAATAGAAATAGAAAGAGAGAGGTATACGTTATGATATTTAAATGAATTTTGTGACACACGAAATAACGAGTCTGTCAGGATCTGCTCGAGAGGTGATGGGTATTTTTTATTTAGAAAGAAAACTGAGACATGCGAGAAATAAACACAGTGGATTAGAGAAATAGTCCAAATCATAAATAACGATTCTTTGTTTTGATCAACATTTCATCACATTTAAAACCATTGCATGAAAACAAGTTAGGATGCAAGCTGAAACAAGTTAAATTCAATTCAATTCAATTCAATTCAAATTAAGGGAAGCATTAAAGAAAAAAACTCAAACGTGATCAAATGAGAGCAAGCGATGAATTGAATTTTCTTGTGTAATATCACATCTGTTCAACGAGTTCTAGCAAAGTCGATACTTTTTTTTAAAGAAAAGAAAGTCATGCGTTCAGGAAATATTTTATATCCGCCACCACTCCGATAATTTTGTTTGCAAAATTAAACACTACCAGCTGATAAGATACATATTCTACAAATACAGTTTTCATATTCTGCTTACAAAGTTGTACTGTCTTTCTACATGTACTTTCTTTAAATGTTAAATCTGAATAAAAATATAAATGCTTGATTGATTGATATTGATCTTTATTTCATTCATCATAAAAACATCATAACAAACATATAAAATACAACAACAACACAAATAATATGTGACTGTGGAGACAGCTAGGAAATCCGAAGGCTTTATCGGTGCTGCCACCGAAACAGTAATACAATATAATATTGTTGTTTAAAAAGGTGATTAAAAAAAGGGGAAAAAAAGGGGGAAAAAACCGTAAACAGAATCAATCTTTATTTATATTGTTGGCTTAAAATTTATTTATATCTCCTTTTAAAAACCTTAATTGATGGACTAGATTTTATATCATGAGGTATATTATTCCACAATTGTGGCCCTTTAAAAAAAAAAAAAATTTAAGTTATATTTAGTCTTATTTTTTTATATAAATGAAAATTAGAAGAACTTCGAGTATTATATGAATGCAATGCAGAATTGCTGGAAATACTAATTGGTATGAAATTATTAAAACATAAATACATAAATATTGCAAAACTATAATTACAAAGATCTAAGACATTCAAAAGTTTTAATTTTAGAAATAAAGGTTTAGTACTTTAGTATGAGCAAGATAATCGGCATGTAAGACTAATCGAATAGCTCATTTTGCAAGCATACTAGTCTACTTATTGCATGATCAGTTGAGGATTCCCAGGCAAGGTTACAATAATTTAAATAAGGTGATATAATGGCATTATAAATCATAATCAAAATATTTGAAGGAAAATGTTTGATTTTATTCAAAATACCTGTACCTTTAGTATTGTTCGTGCAGATGACATCAATGTGTTCCTTCCAAGATAATTTACTGTCAATTGTTACACCTAAAAATTTCAAGGAACTACAACGATTAATTTCATTGTTATTTAAAGAAACAACCAACGTATCCCAATCGATAAACATATTAGTAAAGATCATATAGTGAGTCTTTCTAGTATGAGAGATCAACCATAAATTTATTTTCAATAATTCATCATTAAACTCAAGAATCAAATTATCAATATTGTTATCGGATAAAAAAGACACTGGTATCATCGGCATATAAAATATATTCCGACTTTTGAGATGATGCACAAATATCGTTCATATAAATGAGAAATAAAAGTGGACCAAGGATGGATCCTTGGGGTACTCCACATCCTACAGCATTCAAATAAGACTCATTACCATTGACAACTACATATTGTTTACGATTAGTTAAATAATTTTAAAATAAATCTAAAAGAATACCACGAACACCATAATTTTCTAATTTATGAAACAGACTTGAATGGTCTAGAGTATCAAAAGCTTTACTCAAATCAAGAAACAAACCAATTAAATTTTCTTTTTATCAAGAGCATTAGTAACTTTATAAATCAGATCAACAATAGCAGAGGATGAAGACGGAATCCATACTGGCTTTCTGTTAATATATTGCACTGATCAACAAATTTTAATTCACTAAAAAAAATATATATATGTATTTCAGCAGTGGAGATTGGTTAAAGATATCCCTATAGCATCTTGTTATAACACCAAAGAGTTTCAGGTGAATTCCATATTTTTACCAACAATTTGTAATACCTTTAAAAAAAAATTTCTTCAAAAATGCTTGCCTACAAGACAAACTAAAAATATAACTGTACCCTCAATCAGTGATGTAAATAAAAGTACTTCAGTTTTACATATTGTATATACATGATGCGGAATATTATCATATTGGATCAAACAATAATATATACATTATAATGAAAGGAAAGTTGAGTTATAATTATCAATTACAATAATAATGATAATGATAATAATGTTACTGATAATGATAATGATAATAATGATAACAATAATAATAACTATAATGCTTATGATAATAACGATAATAATAATAATAATACTACTACTAATAATAATGATCATAATAATAAAAGTCAAATTTATAACGCTTAATACAGTATAACGTATAACGCTTAATACAGCATGTACATGCTGTCCTGTATGTACTTTATCTTCGTTACGCATTTGTAAATTTAATTTTATGCATTTTCTGTATTATCAGATCAAACAATTGAAATCAAACACTAATATACACAAATCGTCCTATAAGAAAAGGCTATACTATCAAATGGGTATTAATATACAGTATATCAAGCAGTATGTACATTAAAGGACCTATGACATAGAAATCACTTAATTCTTTAAAAACTATTGTCTTTAAGGAGTTTTTCATGAAAATTACGAATCTGTCGTGTGATATTAATCACGACTTTTAGTTTCCGAGTTATTCCTTGGCAATGAACTTCCCAGGGAACGCCCACTTAAATTGGCCGAGAAGTCAGCAAATCGAGCTGTCAATCATGTGACGTCAACGCCAGAAACCGGAGCTAGCTCGGCGTATACATTGTGCATGCATTGTATTGGCTTTCGTACACTCGCGCTTTTGTTATCAATCAGTAAACGCTACATCTACCGTCGATCATAGATAATTTCAACCTTTATTCATAATTATGGCTTCTTCAGACAATGAGTCAGGATCTGAGTATTCGTTGACAAATTCAGACTCTTCCCACGATGATAGCTCGAGCTCCGACGACGAAATTGCTCCCTACAGTTCGAGCCAGAGGCAGTGGCAGCTGGTGAGGAGGAAGACAAAGATGGCGAGGTTGTTGTAGACAGTCGGGAAGAAAGGCTTGGGAACAATCTGTGGTAGGTCAATTCCGAACTGTCATTTGTTTCAATACATCTATGAGCAGTTTTATTATCAATCTTATTATGCTTATTCATTTACGAAATGATTTAATTCGACAATTTGACCGCATCGCGTCGCCCCCTCTTTCTATGATAATAGCGACCTTTAGATCCTGGACACCGAACGACCTCGACTACGAGTGACGTCATATTAAGGAACTGCGCATGCCCCACCTGCTTCTCGCTCGTCGTCTGTGAATTGACACAACGGGAGCTGGGCAAATTGTAGGCCTTTCTTGAAGTGATCACAACGACTACGAGCTGCACACAAATGCCGAAGCCGGCCATCATACTACAGTATTTGGTGAGACTATAATTCAAGAAGATATATGTGACTGCAATGGAAACAACAAATACCTATGAATTTGATCAATCACGTTACTTTTAACCTATTTAATTTCACTTTTTTGACGAAATTAAGGAGTTGACGTTCGAAGAGTTGGGCAGACGTATCGATATCTACAATTGGATATCCACTCGATATTCACTCGAAGGGCTTGCGATAAGCGAAAAAACTCATAACAAAATCGCTGATTTCTTGATTTTTAGCGCTTTTTTGGTGAAGCTGTTTCTTAAAACTAGGCTACCCATAACACAGTTAAATAAGGGCCCGCGTGCTTTGGAAATATGGCTCCGATTCCGCATTTTTTACAGCAAAATTTGGCTTTGGGGATGGATTTTTGGCAGTGACATCGAAGTACACGTAAAATCAATGGAGCTAAGTCAAAGCAACTCGCGAACAAGATGCTGGTTCCCTTGATGACGTCAGGGGGTCACATGATACTCCGACTCTGTTTGGGGAGATTTTTGTGGGCGGGGCGTATTTGGCTGAGAGAGGGTAAATTTTCAATTTTGAATAGCTTGTGAAGTTGAAATCTTTCCGGGTTTTGTTTGTGGATGGGATTATATTTAGAAAACAACATATTAACAAATAAATTCACATCTTTGCAGCATTTCATAGGACCTTTAAATTTAAAGCTGTATAAATTTTGTTTTAATTTTAGAGACGGCATGTTTTGGCTGAACATGTGACACACCATAAAAAAACCTTCATTTGGAACGGGTGGTTGTTTCAGGCTGTCTCTTTGATCATGGAATGGATCTTTGTCAATTAATCTGCCTATTATTAACCAAGCAACTAAACAAACAAACAAATAACCAAGAATGTAATAAAACATATCCGTCTACGTGATTTTACTCCAACTTATAACACTACATTTTGATCTACTATGCAAGTTACACATTGAATGATAACACTAAAATATCTTTGATACAATGATATTACGTATTTAACCACACATAACATATTGAAGAACATATGAATTCAGGTTAGGGAAAACTATAATGAGACATCTTTCCGAAACATAAATAATTACGCTTGGTTACAGATACGCTACAAATTAAACACATACCTTACACTATTTTAAAATACAGGGAAGTATATTCCATGCATGAAAAATGAAAATAACGCAGTGTCCTGGGTATCAACAATCCAAGAATAACTAACATACAGTCCAGATAGAATTCAAACTTTACCATAATGAATATATTTTTCTAATAAATTATTTGTGATAACTCTTAACAGTATATCGGAACTAATAAACCAAAAATGAAGAAAAAAACACATAATCATTCCTCCAAGCGATTTCACTCCATCTTATAAAACTTCAGTTTTTGTATCTATACAATGCAATTCATACATACAATAATAACACAAAGTCATGAGCATTTCACTACCTTAAGTATTTTTATGTTTATTTTACAGACAACGTTTTACACTATATACAGCATATAGTTGTATAGTTCGGGCTGAACATATGGTTGTTTCAGACTGTCTCTTGTAAGCACTCTTTGATCATGGAATGGGAAATTGTTAATTAATCTTCCTTTTTATAAACCAACAGTGTAAATAAAACTACTGTGACGTATACATCAATGCGAAGCGCGTAAGTGAGACAACGCGCAAGCAGAAATCGAAGCAGCTCGCTACACCTCTGCGATGATAATTTGTTCCATCGCCAGTGTAATCGGTAATTATTATAATCAACTCAGGGGCAATTTCAATCCCCTATTGTATATCCCATATTAATCATGTTCGGATTACGTTACACATCGTGGTAATGTTTACCCTTGTCAAAAAGTGATGGACAAAGCTAATGAACTTACCTTCCGTTAATTTTAGAAAGTCTTTGTGACAGAATATACCAATAATAAAATGGAATTAACACAACGTATTCATGACCATGATACCAAACAGGTATTTAAATATTCACACTTACACATAGCTGAATATACAAAACGAAGCAAACACACACTATTTATTCAATAACGGTTCAAATATTTAACATTAATATCATTTTCATAACACAATTTTAAGTTTCACCGTCTCCTAGTCAAAACACTATTATGTTATACAAATATGAATCGGTGAATCGAATTTGTTAAAAGTTATATTACGTATCCTTTGTAATATTTTCATGAAATATCATAAATGGTTCCGTAGATATCATTTCAAAAAGCCTCCCGTTAAAAAATTGTAACATGGCAAAAAGAGAAATCGAAAAGAAAACTTAACACCAGTTGCCAAGATATGTACAAGAATAGGTATTATACAACCAGACATAAACCACCATGTATGTTGGTTATCCTTTACAAATACATGATAAAACTACCACGTAGACTATTCTTAATGTGTAGATTACTATATTCTAATTATATTACATTTTATGACTGTAATGTTAAAATCGCTGATAGTAATCAAGGCGATCCAAACTTGTGGTCTATTCACAAATTCTTTCATCACACATCTTGTATGTATGTAATCATTCAAAAGATGTTTACGCCGGTTATAGGTGGGGTCACACTGTCTAGCTAATATTCCAAGAAATTTGACTCCTCGAATACTTACTCCAGGAATTTATGCCAGTGTGACCACAAAACTCCCG
The DNA here is from genome assembly GCA_037976565.1 of Mesocentrotus franciscanus. NCBI lineage: Eukaryota > Metazoa > Echinodermata > Echinoidea > Camarodonta > Strongylocentrotidae > Mesocentrotus > Mesocentrotus franciscanus. The sequence continues at coordinate 595,259 of CP137683.1, forward strand.
ACATCATACTACAAAAACAAAAAAAAATCCTCATGAATATTCATATTGATATGTGAGAAATTAGATTCCTGCCATAATCACTCCAGGGCCCTGTAACATAGATAATTACGATCAATTGTATCTCCCCAAAATTAATGCTATCTCATTCAATGAATCGTATGTTCTTAATTTAAATCGTAAATTACAATATTTTTGTTACAGATGAAATACAATGCATGGTAAGGTACAATTTGTTACAGCAAAACACCATTCATTTTACATTCGATTTTAAGTAGATTGTTATGATTAATTTAGTGGCCTTTTGCCATTCTGACTGCAAACTCTGGGGAGGAGTTTGTCTTGTGAATTGATAAAGAGTAAATCGGGGGCTGTTCGTTGACACTCTTCGGGTATTTTTAAACTGTAATGTGAACCTAAAATAGAAACTTCGCGAATATTCCTAATTTTACTGAGATATTTTAACAGTGTGACCTGCACTTTGTATACATCTATTTCTATAATTATCTTCACTGTTCTCTAAATCGGGATAGTCCTCAGCGTAATGAGCCAGGATTTGGGGTCTAAAAATTCTGCCCAGAAATGTTGTTGTTCTCGGTACCCTCGAAATGAACTATTTTCGTGATGCAATCAAATTAAATGCACACATTATTTTAAGTGCCTTGTTACAAATGATCTTATTCACCTGTTTCGAATATCTGTAATACAAGCAATAATGTTTGTTTCACCTAACAACACGTAATGTATGCAATGCGTATTCTGACTATTGAAATAAAACAAGTAACAGGTGAATGAAATCATTTGTAACGAGGCACTTAAAACATGTGTGCATTAATAAGTTTGATTACATTAGGAAAATGGCCTATTAAATGCACATGGTCCGGTATTACAAGCTTCAACCGGTCTCAACCCCTCAATATCTTCAGAGGCAAAGTCTTTCCCTGTGCATTGAGCCTAGAATACTTCTTAAGTCCTTCTCTCACCGAGTAACATTTCTTTAACACACTCATAATATCAACCGATAAATAAGACACGGATATTACAAATGAAGAGTTTGAATAAGGCGGATATTGAAGGGGAACATAAGAGAGAATTATTGCTGACTGTATATTCTTACGAATCAACACCGCTTCGATCATTTTTCTTAACTTTATTGGGATTTTTATGAGGATAGGCAAATTATAAAATACATGTAGTATTCTTCCACAAAATCAGTGCTCAATCCCAAATGTACAGATCTCTTAATTATTGGTTTAGAGGCTGAATAGCTTTTTAAATACGAGAATGTTGTCTCTATCGCTAGCAATCATCTTCCCGGATGACGTCATCATCACACGAGAAAAAAAAGGTGACACAACATTTCTCTTCCCTCCGCCATTCTTGTTGAAAGAGCGAAAGATGCTACTCTTCTCTTCTTCATATCACCCTCACTCATCACCTGATCAATCACACACGTTTTGGAACCCTCATCTGATGTCACGACGTAGAGGTCGTCTGTCTTAGGATCAACGCATACATTCAGGATGGCATCATTGTGGGGAATTTCCCTTTGAGCACCCTCTCTGTCAATGATGAGCGCTCTGCGATCTACTGGTGAGGGTATGGCGCGCCGTTTGACCAATAATTCAGATAAACACTGTTTATCGCCGATAAACAGTGTTTATCGCCGAAAAACACTGTTTATCGAGCGATAAACACTGTTTATCAAGCGATAAACACTGTTTATCGAGAGAAACTATGTTTATCGACTGAAAAACACAGTTTCTCTCGATAAACAGTGTTTATCGCCGAAAACACTGTTTATCGCCGATAAACACTGTTTATCGAGAGAAACTGTGTTTATCAGTCGAAAACATAGTTTCTCTCGATAAACAGTGTTTA
>CP137683.1:597636-897636 GCA_037976565.1 Mesocentrotus franciscanus
ATACTAGTTGCACAGAATGCACTTTCTAAGTATGTTGGTAAATTTGTGTATAGTATACATTTGTTGTATCAATTTCTTTTGTTGAATTTCATTATTGTCTTGTAAGTTCAGTGTCCGCTGATAAGGTCAGATAAAAAATAAGTAATTAGGTGTCATTACTCTATCCATTTATCATATCAAGTTATAACCTCTAGCATTTGTTAAAAGTTGCCTTTATTATCCCATGAAAACCTGCCAATTTTCATGTGGTACTTCAATGATATTAATTTAATACTCTCAAGTTATCTACAGTGAGTACAAAATAAAAACTGAACAGTTACACAATGGCCTATTATTTTCATTCAACATGTTGTCATACTAGTAATAGAACTGCATTGACAGATTGTTCTAAGACTGTTTCAACGTTTGTTTTGTTCAACTTGGAATTATGAAAATAGCTTTTTAAACAGTGTTACCCTGCAAGTGCCCGGGTATACTAATATTACCTTTCTAAGTTTCTAAATGTAATACTCTAAATTGGTTTGTTATTTCATTGTGATTTGGTTATTCAGCATCAATCAACCATTAACACGATTGTTGTTCAACAACTGCACTTGGCTTTATCCAGCACTGCTTCAGTGCCAATATAATAGTCAACTTTGGTGTACCACTTAACTTTCGATGTGTAGTTAAAAGAAACATACAACATTGAATATTTATTTTGTTATATTGTACTTATCTTTTAAACTGACCTGATTAATTAATATTGTTTGTAAATATGTTTTGTTAGTTTGTTATGTATATTAAAGGGACAAGTTCAACCTCACATGTGTTGTATATCATTTTTGACCACACAATGTATGAATGCACTCAGTGCAAGTGATTTGTGAAGCTGAAGTAGGATTGAAAGGTTGTTGTTGTTGTTTCATGTTGGTATTGGGTGTGTGCAAGATGAATTTGAAGCAAGTTGTTGTTTCCTTTTTTGTATGCGTGCTGAAATGTTTGGTTTGGATGCTTTTGTTTTGTTTATTCCTGTGGTCCTATCCTTGGGTGGATTGTGTTGTTATATTGGTGATAATTGTTCTTGACTTAAAACATGAGTATGGAGCTGTACATGAATTTTAGTCATGGGCTGAAAAGATGTGCACAAACATAACAGAGGAAAACCCAAGTTGTATTTCTTTGAACCTGTGGTGGTATATTCCCCTGAATTTGCCTTCCGTTTCCTTAAGTTAGACTTTGATATTAATGCGAGTCCTACGTCACTGGAACAGACTTGTAATTTTCTTTTTGAAATACAATGTATATGTATTAGCCGTTTGTTGACCTTTTCTTCCGATAGTGCAAACTGCAAACCGTCTACATTTTAAACAATGTCTTCTACTTTAACCTAAGATAGGGTATTATAGCATAAATTGATTTCTCAAACAGAACAAATTACTGGTAGTGGTACATGTATATCTGCAAACTGATGAAAATCTCATGAAAATTAATAAAATCCTATGCATCTGTTTTTGGTGCTTGCCCAAGCATGAAAAAGCATGAAAAGCTACATATATTCATTATAACAATTAGATCTAAACTACCATATTCTTAACTGGGATCCTTTTCAAAAGTTCATTGAAGTTCCACATAAATAAATACATTCACACAAGCATTTTAATAAAATGAATACATGGTTTATTAACTTCTAAAACTCTTTGGTAAAAAAGGTAGCTTTTTGGTACAATGGCAAGGTTTTCAATCACACAAACAAGGTTAAGTACGTGTTAATATAAACCGTTTATAAAAAAATTGCTCCAACTCAGGCAAAAAGAGTTTAAAAGTCTAGTTTCCATAAGACACATGCCCTTGCATATCATGAGCAGAGACAAAATATGTGGTTATTTGGAATCTATGACCTTTGACCTAAATACTCAATATTCAAACTTTGCATTGATTCTAAGGATGTTTTGCTATATGTGTCAAAAAGGAATACAATTTGTCAGGTATTTATAAAATGTAGCTGATCCCATTTGAAGACCTCACAATATTACAGCAATAACATATCTACATCAACTACTTATGTATACATTTTCTGTGAAGTTTAAATGTCAACATATATCCAGAAGTTGAATAACACATACCAAACTATAAAACTGTTATACATCGACTACTTATGTATACATTGAAGTTTATATGTCAACATATATCCAGAAGTTGAATAACACATACCAAACTATAAAACTGTATGACTATAGTCTGTGCATCAGGTTCATTTCAGCCTTTTTATTGCAATCATTGTACTATGGTTGAAATGATTTCATGAATACTGATCAGCTAGAGATCTGATGTATTCAGTATTTGTGTAGCAAGAAAGCATTATAAAATTGTTGCTAATTTGTTCTTTAATCTTGACACAGGAAGTACAAGCGGTGCTGGGGTCTACACAGCTAGGCTAGGAAAGTGCTGTAATTTCTGGAAGGGGCAAGAGTAAAATTCAATTTGAAACCCAATGGTCAATAAAATCCTACTAAATGTTACTTTCGACTTCCGAAAGTTCATGGGAGGTCTCAAGTTATTGCACGGAAACCATATCCAGACAGGCGGATAGGGGTACCACTTAATGCCTGTTATGCCTATTCAGCAGAGAGGGCATTGAAGATTGCTTGTTTGGTAAAATGGCAAGTTGTAATCGATGAGGAGATCCCATTTAAACACCTTTCAAAATACAGCAATAACATATCACATCAACTACTTATGTATACATTTTCAGTGAAGTTTATATGTCAACATATATCCTAAGTTGAATAACACATACCAAACTATAAAACTGTTATACATCGACTACTTATGTATACATTTTCGTGAAGTTTATATGTCAACATATATCCAGTTGAATAACTCATACCAAACTATAAAACTGTTATACATCGACTACTTATGTATACATTTTCTGTGAAGTTATATGTCAACATATATCCAGAAGTTGAATAACTCATACCAAACTATAAAATTGTTATACATCGACTACTTATGTATACATTTTCTGTGTTTATATGTCAACATATATCCCGAAGTTGAATAACACATACCAAACTATAAAACTGTTATACATCGACTACTTATGTATACATTTTCTGTGAAGTTTATGTCAACATATATCCCGAAGTTGAATAACACATACCAAACTATAAAACTGTTATGCATCGACTACTTATGTATACATTTTCGTGAAGTTTATATGTCAACATATATCCCGGTTGAATAACACATACCAAACTATAAAACTGTTATACATCGACTACTTATGTATACATTTTCTGTGAAGTTTATATGTCAACATATATCCAGAAGTTGAATAACACATACCAAACTATAAAACTGTTATACATCGACTACTTATGTATACATTTTCGGTGAAGTTTATATGTCAACATATATCCCGGTTGAATAACACATACCAAACTATAAAACTGTTATACATCGACTACTTATGTATACATTTTCGTGAAGTTTATATGTCAACATATATCCAGAAGTTGAATAACACATACCAAACTATAAAACTGTTATACATCGACTACTTATGTATACATTTTCTGTGAAGTTTATGTCAACATATATCCCGAAGTTGAATAACACATACCAAACTATAAAACTGTTATACATCGACTACTTATGTATACATTTTCAGTGAAGTTTATATGTCAACATATATCCCGAAGTTGAATAACACATACCAAACTATAAAACTGTTATACATCGACTACTTATGTATACATTTTCTGTGAAGTTTATGTCAACATATATCCCGGTTGAATAACACATACCAAACTATAAAACTGTTATACATCGACTACTTATGTATACATTTTCGGTGAAGTTTATATGTCAACATATATCCCAAAGTTGAATAACACATACCAAACTATAAAACTGTTATACATCGACTACTTATGTATACATTTTCGTGAAGTTTATATGTCAACATATATCCAGAAGTTGAATAACACATACCAAACTATAAAACTGTATGACTATAGTCTGTGCATCAGGTTCATTTCAGCCTTTTTATTGCAATCATTGTACTATGGTTGAAATGATTTCATGAATACTGATCAGCTAGAGATCTGATGTATTCAGTATTTGTGTAGCAAGAAAGCATTATAAAATTGTTGCTAATTTGTTCTAAAATCTTGACACAGGAAGTACAAGCGGTACTGGGGTCTACACAGCTAGACTAGGAAAGCGCTATAATTTCTGGAAGGGCAAGAGTAAAATTCAATTTGAAACCCAATGGTCAATAAATCCTACTAAATGTTACTTTCGACTTCCAAAAGTTCATGGGAGGTCTCAACTGTCTTTGTTTTCCTTCATAACACATTGTTTACAAAAAGTTAACTTGAAGGCAGGCAAAAGGGATTCCCTACCTATAAGTATTGTTTCTGAAACCATATTTTGGCATATACATGTATGTTGAGTTATTTATGCATATTGCATGACGAGTGACCATTGACTTACAGACTAGATATTCAAACTCCATTTCCATTTTTTTGACGTTTTGCTATGTGCCAAAAATGAACAGAACCTGTCAAGTATTTCAAAATTTATTGCACAGAAACCATATCCCAACAGGCATATAGGGGTACCACTTATTGCCCGTTATGCCTATTCAGCAGAGGGGGGCATTAAAAGATTGCTTGTTTGGTAAAATGGCAAGTTGTAATTGATGAGGTAAAGTATGTGTAAATATAAACCATTTACAAAGTTATTTATGCATATTGCATGACCAGTGACCATTGACTTACAGACTAGATATTCAAACTCCATTTCCATTTTTTTGACGTTTTGCTATGTGCCAAAAATGAACAGAATCTGTCAAGTATTTCAAAATTTATTGCACAGAAACCATATCCCGACAGGCATATAGGGGTACCACTTATTGCCCGTTATGCCTATTCAGCAGATGGGGGCATTAAAAGATTGCTTGTTTGGTAAAATGGCAAGTTGTAATTGATGAGGTAAAGTATGTGTAAATATAAACCGTTTACAAAGTAACTCCAACAAAGCTGGCAGAAATAAAGAGATTGCTTGTTTGGTATAACTATTTAGGAACTAACTTGTACAACAACTAAGAATGCTTTTTCGTACTATGCCAAACTATACTTAGGACACAAGGTAAGAAATAAGTTGAAAAATATTTTTTTCTTCTTCAAAGCATGGCAAGGTGTTATCGAACAAAGTGAGAAAAGAATAAAAAACATAGCATGCTTAGTTTTTCACTACCGTAATTTAAAGGTACTGTGTCCCATTTGCAGGCCAAACAAATGAGAAAATAATACTAATTTAGAACTTCCCTAAAATGAAAGAGCATCGAAATGGCTTTTTGTGGGAAAATAACAACCATAATTGTTGAATCAACTTAAGTGATTGCAATCATCTGAGTAAATAGTCTGATTTTCAGACCCTGTACGTTTTGTGCTGCACAAAGATTCAATCGTTCAATTTTGGCCAATACGAGTAGTGGGTTATTGATTTAGACAAATGCTCATGTACCTGTTTACAGCTGTCCCTTTTGCAGCCAACATCAAATTATGTAGAACTTTGCCGGAATTATGAATATGCCATGTATGTCCTATCCGTGGAATTTAAACATTAGCAGTGTCCTAGTATTCAAATTATGCAAGGAAACCTGTTTACTTACTAGACTTCACTGTCAGACACTATTGAGTGACTGACTGGCATCTTTTTTCTTTGGAAATAACATACATGAAATGAGCTGTAAACAGGTACATGAGCATTTGTCTAAATCAATAACCCACTACTCGATGGCCAAAATTGAACGATTGAATCGTTGTGCAGCACAAACGTACAGGGGTCTGAAAATCAGACTATTTACTCAGATGATTGCAATCACTTATGTCGATTCGACAACTAATGGTCGTTATTTTCCCACAAAAAGCCTTTTGTAAACCTTTTCGTTTTGAGGGAAGTTCTAAATAAGTATTGTCTTTCAAATGCCGTTGGGATTTGACCTTTTCATTTTTTTGACCTACAAATGGGACATAGTACCTTTAAAACACAAGAGGGCACTCCAAATAAATGCTTACAGTGCATCCATTACTTTTGCCTCTGTAGAAAACACAATCTTCATGTCGGTATCAAAGTCTTCTTGACTAAAGTAATACCGACTTAGAGTAAGTGTGTTTGTGCATGTTGTTGCTGTTGGCCGTCTTGCTAAACCTTGAGATGAATTAAATCCAACCCTCAATGATTGGTCAGGTAAGCAAACATTACTGGCTGTCCAGTAGACAAGGAACATCATTAGTTCCTTTTGCAGTAATGTCGCCATCCAGGCTTCCAGGTAGATGATGACACGCTCTTCCATTGTTCGCTGGTCGTTATCACTTGAAAACAATGGCTCAATTGTGTCCGATATCCCGCTTGGATCTGGAGTTGCTCTGTTGTACAGGTTCTGGATATTCTCCTCCTGCACTCCCTCCCACATATTATTGTAGGAGGACAGGCCCTGTCCAATTTGCAGGATGGCATGGTAGGGGCGGTATACAGTTACTGCACCCGCCAAACTAGAAAGCACACTCCTTGCATTGCCTGTTGATATGTGCTGCCTGAAAAAAAGAGAAGGAGAAATAAAAGATAGACAAAATAAGAAACCAGATGGATCTTCAACTGCGCGCAGTTGAAAATAATGCCTCCACCATTGCGTAATTTTTAATATCAAGCCCAAATTAACATGCACTCAATTAATTTGTTAAAACTAAATTTTGATATTTATCCATCAACCAGATCTTGAAATATCGCGATTAAAATGTTGATGTTCATACATATCATGAGATGGACATTGACCTCATGACTCCAAAATCTATTTAGTTTATTAGCTCCCAAAGATACATACAGGCATAGCGTTTGATGGCAATTTGTCAACCTGTTCTTGAAATTATAACGCAATTATAATGAGCCATGACTTTGACCGTAGACTTCTTGACCTGCAAATTTTAATAGGATCATTACGACACCAATATGTTCACTTATAACAAGTTTAAAATTGATCCGTCAACTGGTGCTCAAGATAGCGCGAGAACGAAAAAAGGACAGACTGACACTAGTTATTACATATATACATCAAACATAAAAGCTTACATGTAATTTAAAGAAATAAACATATATTAGACCGCAATTATAGGGTGCACCCAAAGTATTTGGATTATCCGGATAGTAAAAAAAAGTCATAATCAAATACCAACAGCTGTTTAGCTATTCAAATTATTAGAATATTCAGATATTTTCCCCAGGCCTACACGTATTGTCACAGGTCTTTAGGGTGTAGGGTACTGTATACAACAAGATAACTTGAATGAAAATGATTCATTATTACAGTGATTTAGTGCTCCCTTTTGCCTCATTATGTGATCTGCAGTGATCCTTTACAAACAAATCATGTGTTTGTAGAATTGTTCTTTTTTTCACACAAAGCTAATTCCACTAAGGTATTCCCCTGCTCATGGGTTTTGAGTAGCTATCATGGATAATGCATTTGCTGAGGGTTGTTGATGTTGATACAAAGAAGAGTAAGAACCAAACCCACGACTAATGGATTGAACTAGAACGTCAATGACGTAGCGCTCATCCGCATCTCGCAACAACAAATATCGTAAATTTTATGTGGTACACTTTTGAACTGGTCAAAAAATAAAAATTTGATGCCCTGGAAGGGACATAATTTCATTTAGCTGTACAAGATTAAATAGAAACTAAAGGAAATTGAATGAAAATTGGTTGAAAAATATATAGTTTTATGACAAGGAGGACTCGAACTTAGTAAGAGATAAATGTAAACATACTAATTAAAGTATAATTTGCCTCCTGGAGAATAACAATTCTTATAAGTTATATTTAACTGGCCCAAATTTGCAGCTGTGACTAAATGTCCTTCATGGCTTGACACTGGCACTTGCCCCACTGGCTGGGAAAAGACTAACAAACAGAAGGCTAGTATACCTTTACAAGAACATTTACATACTTGAATATGAAAATAAAAACAATTCAGAATTATATCTAATAGGATTTTATACTTCACTATCAAATAAATAGAATTTATTCTAATCAAGCAAGATTGAATGGTCAATCTTTAAATTGAAACAAGCCAGTAGTAGATTATTTGATAAAATGGCAATAAAATGGAAGTAGACGATTTGGCAATTGGTCATTAGCCTAAAATGCAATTAGGCAAAATTAAGACTAAACCAAAGGACTTCAACCAAAATGATGATAGACAAGATGGGGAACAGACCGGTTGGCAATACACCCATATGCTCCCTATCATTCACATTTATGTTTTACTGCCTTGTAACTAAAATCACAACTATAATACTACTATACTGCATCATTATTTTTTACCTGCAGTCAAAACGTGTGAGTACACCAAGAATTCTCAGGTGTTCATCGGGATTTGACTCTCCTCTTAACAGTCTCTTCAGCAACTCCCTCTCTCTTTCTGTCGTGATATCGAAGAAGGACGCCAGCATAGCTTCCTCCGATACACTGGCAGTCAGAGCAGCAGTTAGCGTGGCCCTGTTCACTTGAACAGGCCAATATCCAGAAAGAACGTAGGCATGGACGATAATTCGGCCGAGGGTCCTGTACAGGTCTGTGGAATGGTACCTATATGTGATTTGATGGGAAAATATGATAAACAAGTCAACGCAAAGCGTAGCATCCCCTCGCAGGGTACAAATGGCCTATATGCGTCAGAACAAGTTACCTCCATTAGAATATACTATTATATTACTAGGCAAGGAAGTTAACCACATTTTCACATATATAATTAGGTGTTTTTTCCCATTGGGGGCCTTAGGCCCCCAATGGGAATAGGGTTAATGAAATTTGCAAATAAGGCCTTTTAGGCCCCTCCCCGTCTTTTTTCACCGTGCATCTAGACCGATTAAAATTTCACGTTGAAACTTCATGACTTTTTCTCTCAAGTTTCCATATTTTGATATATAATTCACCCGGTCGGACATGTAGAACTTATTTTAGAGGTCGATAATCGCTTGACCGTCACAAAAACTGCAGATTTTGTACACGTTTCTATGTGATTCATATCCAATGCCATGTAAACTCAGGGCCCGTTGCATAAAACTTACCATTGATGGTAACTTTGCCATCAATGGTAACTACCATGGTAACAGGGCTCAACAGCCAATCAAAATCAAGGTTACCATGGTAGTTACCATTGATGGCAAAGTTACCATCAATGGTAAGTTTTATGCAACGGGGCCCAGATCTGTTATAATTGTTACATTGAATTATAATTTTGATTATTTTTTGTTATTAGTTTATTTCAAACACTTCAGATACAAATTCTTCTAAAATAAACAAAAAAATAAAAACAATAAAATACATGAGAATAAAAACAATGAAATACAAAAGAAATAAGGAAATATCCTGATTCTCGAGCTATATTTGCATAATTTATGCAAATAAGTGATATATATATTACCATAAAAACATGGATATGAATGAACTACATCATTTGAAAGTATTTTTACAGAAAACCTGAATAAATCCTGTCATTTCTCCTGATTTCAGATGATAATCCCAATTTTTTACCAAAATTGCAAAAATTTGCATATTCAATATTTGAATAAATTATAACAAAAAAAATAAAAGTCATTTTTTTTTTTTTTTTTTACATTTTTATTCTACCCAACTTGTTTTACGACTGTGCCAATTTTCAAGTCAATTGGTCCATTATATGGCCCCCAATGGACTCAAGTGATCAAAATAACCCAATGGGAATAGGGTTAAAATCCGTCAAACATTACTAAAGTTATCGATCGGAAACAAGATGTGTATTTTTTCACATATTTAATGAGCTATGACCTTTGACCTTTGACCTACATACTCAAATCGAACTTAGCCTGTATTTTGATACCATGTACCTTCATATCAAACTTCATTAAAATCTGTCAAATATTACTGAAGTTATCGATCGGAAACCAAATTTGTTACGAACGGACGCACAGAAGGAAGGAAGGACGGACAGCAGCGTTTATATCCTCCGACTTTGTCGGCGAGGGGATAATAATGTAGTGTAACTGCTTTCATATCTCTCACTTTAGCACAAGATCAATATTTTGGGGAAAAAATAGTACAGTTGGATTTACCTGTGATCGTTGCTTGGAACTTTTTGAAGATCCCCTTCCATGTATTTTTCTGCAAAAGCAGAGAAGAACAGGTGAAACATCTCCTTTGTCACACCATCGAGATCCAGGCCCATCTCATTTGCCAGTTCAACCTCCAACTTGTGATGTTCAAGTTCCAAGTTTCCTCTATACGCATTAAGTACTGTTTCGAGGATGTTCTTCCTATCCACAGTAATCTTTTTGGCATTGCAGAGATACAGGAAAGCTTGTTTCCGTCTCCTCTCAAGTTCAGGCATATCTGAAATAAACATGAGAAATCAATTAAATCACAAAACTAGATGGATCTTATGACTGCTAAAGCGCATTCGAAATGTACCTGTACCAAGTTATAGGACAATCTGTCATCTAAATCTGGAGTTATCACGATTAAAAGCCATTTTTTGCATACAATGAGCCCTGTGACCCCAAAATCTAATCTCTCATTAAGACACATTCATGTACCAAGTTTGGTGACAGTAAGTCGATTGGTTCTTGAAATATCGTGATAACGAGCTATTTTCGCATATATAATGAGCCCTTTGACTTCATGACCCCAAAATCTAATAAGTTCATTAGCTCCTCAAGATACATCCCTCAACGGGTTCTTGAGATATCACGATAACAAGAACGGGACGTACGGATGGACAATCAGAAAACAATCACAAAGGATCTAACACTGGGAATACTGGGATACAAACCTGTCACTGTTTCTTCATAAGATAACCCAACTACAAGACTATGACATCACCATTGCATGAAAAAAAAATTGTCATGTATTTGTTAAATAGAAAAATTCTTTCTATGACATTAACATCCTACAATACTTTCATATATTTCTGCATGGGATAGATGAAGTATCCTTCCTCTTATGATTACCATCAAACTACATTCACCTTTCTCTAAAAAAATTACAAAAAGTACTACATGAGGAAGAGGAAGAGGAAGAAGAGGAAGAAGAGAAGAGGAAGAGGAAGAGGAAAGGAAGAGGAAGAAGAAGAAGAAAAAAAGGGCCCTGAAATAACAAATATGAACCATTTACAAACCTAGTTTACTCGCTTCAGGCTCTACATCTGGTTCATTGTCACTTATATCATCATCTGATATGGCATCACTCTGTCATGAGGGAAAAAGAATGAGAACAAAAGACAGATATTTTAGTGAGATCCTTAGCATTCAATTTCAGTGAATGTTTTCTTTTTTCTATGCACAAATTAGAACAATGAATACAAATTGAATGGAAGAAAATACTATTTTTCCCCATTAATAAATTAAAAAAAAACTTTTACTTAAATTAAATGCCTCCGCCTGCTGGCTGCTTCAAGAACTCAAGTATATTTTCACTGTTGTACTTTATATATGCACATATTTGGGTCAAGTCAATTCACAAAATTTGATGTGCTAATGCTGAAGTTGATCATACATATTCACCTTCAACTCCTAACTTTTCTACAACCATGCAACAAGAGGTCACCTTAGCCTTCAGCTCTGACATGACCACTAGGACATCTCCTGATTTCCTTAGCCTATCCGATATGCGCCGGGCTTTATGGCAAGTACACTAATCGCGTTATGGAGACAGACATCGGCGCGGAGTCAGACCAAGCGCCTATCATCACTGGTGGATGCGAGAAGTTAATTTTCTTCTATGTACATTGTTTCGTTCAGAAAATCTATGAATCCCCTGCAAAGCTCTTTCATTACTATTCATGTACATCGACCAAAATAGGCCAATGAGCAAAGAGGAACCTGGAGATGATATTTGATTGGTTGAATAGAAGGGATCGCTCACCAAATAAGGCTAGTCTTATGAATCATGCTTGCGAATACACTCGTCGCACATACGATAAATAATATATGAATAATGATGAGTTCACCAGTGATGACAGGCTCTCGGGCTAACGCCCGCGCCGATGTCTGTCCCCATAACGCGATTAGTATACTTAACTTGCCATAAAGCCTGACGCATATCGGATAGGCTAGGTTTCCCTAGATAGGACATCCATTACAATGATGAACAGAGGAGGGCTAATAACTCTGCCCCGTTAAACTCCTATTTTAACTTCAAAGCTATTATTTAACTTCACAGTTGTTTGTGCAAGTGTTCTAGCATTCTTGAAGAGTCTACCCTGACTAACCACTCAGCCACTCCTCTCCACCAGCCACCCTCAGATGCCATATGCAATTTCACAAACAAAATTCTTGAATTAATTCTCCCTCATTACTTTCCTGATTAGTCAATGGAACAAAACCATTGCAAGTTATAGAGTCCTTACCTCTGACTCCACTGTCACAATGCTACTAGCATTTACTGACTCGTGAAGTGGCAATTCTGACTTTGCAAGAACAACGCCAGCAGGCCCAAAGAGCTTCGAAATTCGGATACAGAATTTGCATTCCACAAAGAGGAATAGAACCTAGAAAAAAATATGGAAATTGAACAGTTTTGAGAAACAATAATACAAAACAAACATTGACAAAATCAACGCATAAACAAAAACACTTAAACTATTGTACATGTGTCCAACTGAGTCGTTTACGTTTTTTGAGTTTGAGTATATTTCACTGTATAATTTTCATGTCACTAAGTCGCATTTACTTCATCTATCATGAATGTTATGATCTTAATTGCATAAGTTACCATAAATATGCAAATGAGTAAATTTTTCCAAAAAATGAAATTTCCATAGTATTCTATACACTTCATTTGAAATCGGCTGTGAAACGCCCGAGATCATGGGGGCCTTAGAAGACCCGGGCTATGCAGTTTCAAAGTAGCCCAGGCTATATAGGGTTAAGTCGAACCCTGCCTATTCCCAAACAAGCCGTGCAAATAGTTCAGAGGTTTGATTACTCCAATACTGTCTGATGTTTGTCATGGACTAGAACAAAATTTGAATGATTGCATATTAACATACTAAGGAGGTACTTACTCTCAGAGGTGCATTTTCATCAAATTTTCTGGTAACCCGATTCCCATCTGGTAGTCTGAAGGTTATTCGGAAACCATCTGTTGGTTCAGGCCCAATTTCTTCCAGCATTTTGTTCATTTCCTAAAGAAAATACAAAGTACAACACATAGTAAAGTAACACGGTTATTTTATGTATATATAAATATATATATACTCAGCCAACAAATAAAGATGACACTTGATTAAGACAAAATATATTATACTTATATATGATGAAATAATAGATACTGTATATAAAAATAAAGAAAAATCAACCCTCTAAATATTGTATAAATATTGGTATAAGGTCCAGATGAAAAACAGTCATGCATTACTTGTCACGGTCAATTAACCACAGCAAGGTCTGTTTTCAAAAATAGCAAAAATAATTTATTGGGGAATGTGAAAAGAAATTTTTAATAAAATTGAAAACACTGACGTACCTCTATCCTTTGTTGCCTCCTCCTCTGACGCATTTCTCTCTCTTGTTGTTGATCAGCTGCCTGGAGTTCATAATTGAAATCAAAATCAAACTAGACTTGAATTCCTCACAAATTAGGTGATCTGCAGCAATTTTAAATCGATCCTTGGGTCATGGCATTGATCTTTTGCAACTCATAGGACTTTTCAAAAGCCTCTCATAGCAATAATGCATGTACAGTGTACAAAGTAAATGGGAGATTTGGACAGGACATTTTTTAACCTCACTTAACACGTGAAGGAGCACTCTGAAAAGTTAAGATTTTAAATATTCGTCTTTCAGGAAAAATTTCATCATGATCCCATTATCTAACTAAAACATAGTTGGCACACTTACGAAAAAGTCTCAGCTGTAACTTATAAAAAGGGGGAAAATAGCGCAAGGACAGTCAAGATACGGCAAAAAAAACTTTGTCTGAAAAACACAGAAATTGAAAGAAACTCCCCTCCCATAAACATAAAAACCCAAATACCGTAAATTCTGACATGTCACCTTTAATTGAATTATACACCATGATACCTTCATCGGATTGAAAACAGATTGCCACATTTATGATCAAGGGTTGTCTCAGCTACAACATACACAAATTTGAAAGAAAATCGCCCAGGAATTAGCGAGGTACAGCTAAAACATAGACAAATGTAGATGCAAAATCAATTTTCTCACTTCAAACCATAAACAGTATAAACCAAAATCTATATACCAGGGGTGATAGTGAGAGTTAAAAAAAAAAAAGAGGTTGTAATGAGAATGAGAGGTTTAAAAAAAGGTTTTGGAAATCTGAGTTTGCTTGAGGCATTCAAGCAAGTCATCAAAACTGCACAACGAGAAGAAAAAAAATCATGATTAAAAAAAGTATTAACAAAATTTTAAATCAGGAAAATAAGGGAATAAATAAAAAAATCGTGAAACTATCAGGCCTCTTATTTACTTCATCTACATGTCATGTGAAAAACTTGAGCCAGTTATGAAAAAATTGATGTATCTTTGACTGTACGCAGTCGAAAATGATGCCTCCGCCATTGCACGATTTTTATATCAAGCCCAAATTAACATGTACTGAGTCAATTTTCTTAACTCAATTTTGATGCTAATTTGTCAACCAGATCTTGAGATAATGTGAATTATGAGCTATTTTTGGCAATAGGCTGTGTCCTTGACCTTTGTCATCATGACCCCAAAATCTTGTTAGTTTATAATCTCTTTCTTGAGCTATTGCAAGTACAATCTATTTTGGCATAATGTGACCTTTGACCTCATAACAAAGAAATCTGATGGCTACAATGGCTCCCAAAGATATATTGAGGTACAAAGTTTGATTGAAATCTGACATTCAGTTCTTGAGATTTTGCAATTACAAGCTATTTTAGCATACCGGTATATATTGAGCCCTGTGACCTTTGACCTCCAAATATATTCAGTTCATCAGCACCTCAAGATACATAAATGTACTAAGTATGGTGCACATCCATCAATCACTTCTTGAGATAACACCAATCACAATTTTTATTTTGCATATATATATAATGACCCCTGTGACGTTGACCTTTAACCTCATGACCCCCATTGATACATACATGTACTAAGTTTGGTGCAAAACCATCAATCTGTTCTTGAGATAACGTGATCATGAGATATTTTCGCATATATGAGCCCTGTGAGCTTTAGACCTTATGACAAAAAGATACATACATGCACATGCAATCACGGGAACGGGACATACTGATGGACAGACGACCCCAAAACACAATGCCTCCAGCGCCCTACGGGGTCGGAGGCATCAAAATTATCACCAACTTGACAAAGCCACTCAAAGATGATTGCTTATGCAAAAACTAACTCAGCCGTTTGATCAAAACATATGACTTAATATTATTTACAGTTAAAGTTGAACACACTGAATGTGTACTTACTCTCTGTCGATCAGCTCTTAAAGAAAGATCAAATGCCATATCCTGTTCCAATCGAAGTCTTGTACGAGATGTGGGCTGTATACACGTATGTGTGGAAAAAATATATAGTGAAAAAAAATTAATCATGATGAATTTGTGCACCAAAAACTTTATCTGGTCCAATAAATAAATAATTTTGTTTACAGTAAACCTATCTTTTAATGGCTAAAATTATCACGTCTATTGCGTGAATGTAATTTTTGGTAATGGGAGGATATTTTGATATTGGAATTACCCTGTTGGGAGACTATGCTGAGATATCTTGGGTTACAGTCCCTGGGAAACATGCATTTTCGTTGGTAGTCTCCAATATGTTAAAAAGTAACTGAAATGCAAAATAATATCTTTCTAATTAATTACAGATTTTAAAATAATTGTACAACAAATAATTTCTAAGAATCTTTGATGAATGTCAAGATGAATTAAGTTTCAACCAGCTCTTGTCCTTTCTGACATATATTCCAATTAAAACCTACATCTGCCTACTAAATGATAAGGTAAAATTTTATTGTATTTTATTGTTTTATTTCATTTCTAACTATAATTCAACTATTTTGACCCAAAAATAAACAACTAAACTATAAACAAGACCAAATAATCAATGTTTTATCTCTTTTTGGAAAATGAGATTTTCATATGTTTTGTACATGCAAAAACAAAAGGTCATGTGACTTAGTAACGGTAGGTACGATTTTCCAAAAATTGGTTTCAAAAGATGCGCAAGACTCGAAAGAAAAAGTCAACAAATTTAAGCGCAAGACTTGTTTGCGTTAAAAAGTTATCGCTAACCCCCTCCCGGGCTAAATAGGGTTAATGTTCTCGTTGCTAACTATAGCACTATTTATACTTTAAATTAAGATGACAATTTACCTCAAGTTGTGGTACTATCAATCGCCTCCTTTGAAGATCTCCAGAGACACCCAACGGAGAAAAGTTGTTTGAATCATCAATCTAATAGTTAAATGGAAAACAAAATAAAGAGCAATAAATCTAACACACACTCTTAAAGGTACTACAGTGTATGTCCCATTTGCAGCCAACATCAAATTCTGTAAATTTTTGCAAGAATTATGAATACATCTAGTATGTCCTATGATCCTATCTGTAAAATTTAAACGATAGCAGTCAGAAGTGTCCTGTAATTCAGGGAATGCAAGGAAGCCTGTTTACTTTCTACATCCCCCGCATGTATGGCAACTTCACCTCACCCCAACACCCTTTCCCAGCATAGGACAACAATGTTTGGTTGTGTCATTAGTTCCCCATTACACCTTATGTTAACTCTGTACCAATATGGACACTGAGTGTGCTAAGTTGATCGCAGCAATAGAAAAACAAAATTTTGCAGTTCGAACCATACAATTCTCGAATTATGCATAGCTTACAAAGGGAGTGGTAGGCACTGAGGTGGTAGGCACTGAGGTGGTAGCTGAAGAAGTGGTAGCTGAAGTTGAGGCAGGAGCTAAAGCTGAAGTGGTAGCTGAAGTGGTAGCTGAGGTTGATGCAGGAGCTAAAGCTGCAGTGGAAGCTGAAGTTGAGGCACGAGCTAAAGCTGAAGTGGTAGCTGAAGTTGAGGCAGGAGCTAAAGCTGCAGTGGTAGCTGAAGTTGAGGCAGGAGCTAAAGCTGCAGTGGTAGCTGAGGTTGATGCAGGAGCTAAGGCTGAATGAAAAGCTGATGATGGGCGAATGAAGATAGTGCTTCGATATCTTTCATTTTTTAGTTCCTTGGGGGTCTTTACATTTATGAGAACAAGCTTCTTCTGCTTGTCTCTTTTGTAGATGTTGAATGGACTTCTTCTTAATATGGGAAATAATTCCCATATGTCCTCCTTAAACTGCACCTCGTCCAGTTCTAATTCCAATTGTACCATGCTTATGCCTTCTTGGGAAACACAAGATGGTGGGTATCCTGAAATGAGAATGCAACATAAAAGATTAGCAACAAATTGAAGCCAATCAAGGGGTTTGGGTTATTGAAAGAAATACTTAAATTGTTGAATATCCCACTATTTTGTGTCAAATATGGGTCAGAGCTTTCAGCCGAATTCCATTTTGACATTGTGCTTTTTCAGCAGCCATTTTCAGCAGTGTAAATACGCCATTAAACTTTTCAGTAGCAGAATCTCTAGGGTAACCCATGGAAATACAGGTAAAAGTCTATCAATACACACAAATTGGTGTTGCTCCCAAGTGGGATGAAGGGTACCCTTTGACCATGAATCTGTTGCATTTATAAAAAATTCCAACTTTGAGGGCTTTACATAAGACGATTTCTACGATTGCGCTCATTTTTAAAGATTTGTTGAGGAAAGGAAGGTCTCCAAGAATATTTGAGCCTAATGTTATTTCATTTGGAAGCTATGGGCTTCAAAACATGCTTTAACAAAAACTTTGACTTGCACCCTTAGGTAATGCAAAGTTTTGAGAAATTTTGAAATTGGATGGATAGTTATTCTTTAAATTTTTGATATATTTGGATGCCCCTGTGGATGTATTAGAAGCACTAAAAAATTTAGCCCCTAATCACTTCTGCTTTCGAGCAAATCGAATAATCAAAATTATTTAACCGGTGCTCGGTAAATTTCAAATATTTCAAATAGCGCCTAAGGCCATTCCATGGTAGCTGCGACCATGAAAATCTCAGAATATGCAGTTCCGATATATAATTTCCAAACGGGAATAGCAAATCGGTCAATTATTGTCAAGAAACACTGTTTTAAAGCTAAAGTAATATCAGTCTTGAGAGGGCGCTATACAACATAAAGGGTTTAGAATTCCAGAAACGAAAATATTACAGGACAACATTCATACTCATATTGCAAGAGAGTGGGAATTTATGTAGAGGATATTCAAAGAAACCTACAATGTGTAATCAATCTTTATTTAAATATATATTCTGTTAATGTAATTAATTGTAAATTTATTTCTTATTTGAATCTTTAAAAACAAAACATCATTTAGGAATTTCATTTGTTTAATAATTAAATGAAAAAACTGTTAAAGGGATAGAGCTATTCTGGAATAAGATTGCATTCAAAGAAATATTTGTTTTTACATTTATAAACACTAGAAGGATCTATGCTTATATTCCCTTCCCCCTCCAATCTGAAGTTATTGATTTGGTTTCTAGAATTGTGCATAACTACTAAACTTTCACTGTTTGTCCTGCATCAAGTGAATCACCTGTACTTACCATAGCCTGCCTCTGTCTGCGCCTGATGTATAGGGCATGATTCTTTCTTTTTCAGGTTTGGCACTGTAGCTCCTTCTGCCAGGCAATACCAGATGTGTGAGACCTTTTTCGCCGGTGGGCCCCTTTTCCTCTTACGGCCTCTCCCTTGATTGCTGTTAGCGTTGGGCCCGTTGACACTTATCTGCTGCAGAGCAGTCAGCCCTCCAATCGCCGTTGTCAACCTCCGATTCAGCAGCTGCCTCTGGATTTGGAAGTCATTGTCCTGGGAGAATAAAACAGAAGTAATGTGACAATATCTAAACAAGTCAGCATAAGCGTAGCATCCTCACCGGGTACAAATGGCCTATGTACGTCAGAACAAGTTACCTCCATTAGACTATACTATTAGATAACTAGGCAAGGAAGTTAACCAAATTTTCGCATATATTAGGTAATTTGGCAAAAATAATGAGCTATAACCTTTGACCTACATACTCGAAGTAGAACTTAGGCTTTTAAAATTTTATTATGTAGTATGTACCTTCATATCAAATTCCTCAAAATCCGTCAAACATTACTAAAGTTATCAAAGGAAACCACATTTTCGGATACATAATTAGCTATTTTGAATATTTAATGAGCTATGTGCTTTGAATTACATGTATATACTTAAATCGAACTGAGGCTGTATTTTAATACCATGTACCTTCACATCAAATTTCATTACAATCTGTCGATCACTACTTAAGTTATCAAGCGAAAGCAAGATTTGTTACGGACGAACTCCTAACCACATGTTTAGGAGGGAATCCATGGGATTACACATGAGAACATTACAATCTCAACAACAGTAACCACATTGCCTTCATCTGAATGAAATCAGTATTAAAAACACAATTTGGTAACACTTTGTTGACTTTTCAATCAGAAAATAAAATAGTAACGTAAAATGTTATCCAGTGGCTCAAAAAATTAGTAAATTTTGTAGACTACTTGCATTGACCGATGCCTTACATGTACATGTATATGGTAGCCACACCCAAACAAATACCCCTTCACATGCTATATCGTGGGCTCCATGTACATGTACGCAAGGGATGTTTACTAGTATTTGAACTCCGATGTTCAATAAACATGCTTTGGCTTTTGTTCAAAATTAAGGTGATTCTTCTTTGAGTTAACGCCCAAAACACCGTTCCATGCATGCGCTGGCGTGCCACGCTCACATAATCCCGTTTCTGGTCGCTTGCCATGCACACATAAACTCTCATTCGCTCGCGTGCCACGTACACATTGTCGTGCATAAGTACACACACTAATTGTTTATGCATATTGTGCGATGCGCATTGCGTGCACACATGAAAGCTTATTGTATTTGTGTAGAGCGTTTATTGTTGTTTCGATTTCGCGTGCTTCACGTATACCGTTATATTGGATTTCCCTGAGAAAATTGTGATATTTTATCATTGAATTTGTCAGTTTTGATCATGGCTCCTCAGCGTAAGAAAGTACGGTACATACAATGTAGGTCCAGATTTTGTGCGGGAAATAAGACGACGGATTGGTTTGACAGCTCACTGATACTGCTTATTTACATTAGCAAAATTACAAATTTATGAAATGATATTGGTATCAATGGAAAGAGTGTGAAATTTCCTACAACTTTAATGTACAATTTTTGTTAAACAACATACGTATGAGAAGTTAGAGTCGATCAAACATAGTAACAATTTAAAGTCCAAGTCCACTCCAAAAATAACTTACTTATAATAAAAGCAAAAAAATCAGACAAACCAATCAAAAAGTTTGAGCAAAATCGGATAACTAATAAGAAAGTTAAATTTTTTTTAAAGTATGTAAAACTATGGAACAATGGAAATCACTACACAAATAGCCGATTTGGTGAGTTTGTGACGTCATGTCCTCACTATTTATCAATTGCCTTATATAGTTTAATCCCATTAATTTCCCTTTTTACCCTGGCCCCATAAACTTGATTTCCCCATGCCTTTGCCCAGGTTATATGATTTGTATCATATTGCGTGCATGCCATTTCACAAAAAAATTTCATGAACTTTGAAGAATTGATACTATTTTCTGAATATTTTTTTATGTAAAAAGTTTATCAAAATTCTTATTTTTCATGATTTAATTGGAAAAAATTACTCTATATTAGTGCATCCACACAAAAAACATATTACTATCAATCTAACTTGGATGCTGGTGTGAAGAAAAAAATTCTTAGGAGGAAAATAGGAAATTTATTTTATCAATATAAAGAAAATAATTAGTGGATAGTGAGGATACGTCACAGATACATGAGTGAGTTGCCAATTTGTGTAGTGATTTTCAAAGTTTTTCATGTCATTAAAAATTCATAACTTTCTTATTAGTTATCCGATTTTGCTCAAACTTTTTTTGATTGGTTTGTCTGATTTTTCTGGTTGTATTGAAAGTAAGTTATTTTTGGAGTGAACTTGGGCTTTAAGAGTTAAAGGGATAGTTTTTTTGGGGCAAGACTGAACTTTAGCAACCAAATCCTGAACAATAACATTACACACTATATACATGTAATAGATAGTACTCCACCATGCTCAAAAGCCTGGTATAACAAATTACAAACTACTACGAAAAAGCCTGTTATCAAATCAAAACGAGCCGTTAAAACACAAGAGGGGGCTAAAAATGCATTGCTATAGTTTCAACCATTTCTTCACACAAAATTGTGCATGTATTGTTTTGTTAAATTATTATTAAATAGAGAGATCATCAACAACTGTTTTCTGCTTCTTTAGTCAACTCAAGGGTAAATTATCAAAATATGCAAAAACAAATGGCAAATCGCATGGGTTGTTACAAACTCAAGGTGAGAGCTGGTGGCTTATTCACAAGAAAGCCTTTGTATTTCTTCTTTGAATAATAGATTAAGTAACTCAAAAGTCTGAAGTTAACTTACATCATCTGAATCTTCTAGTGGGTCAAATGCCCCCATCGGTAGTGGTTCCACCATTCTGAGATACAAAGAAAAATTGAAACAAAGTTAGGAAAATGTACGTATGGTAGACCTATTAGTATTACCTGTATAGGTGTAAGCCACAACAATTAAAAAACTGTAGGCCTACTCTAGGGAAAAAACTAAATTATCAAAGCCTATGTTTTCTACTCAGTCTCATATACTTTATCACATAGGGTCTAGATCTATCACTATATACGTACCTAGGCCTAGACAACACTAGTTTGAAATTATGTACATGTACCAGTGGCGGATCCAGGGGCCGGGCCCCCCCTAGAAAAAAAACAGGTAAAAACACCCTTTTTTGAAAAAAGAAGTTGGGCCCCCTCCCCTGGCGCCCAAGGGGTGGTGGAAAAAAAATAACCCTTCCCGTAGGAAAATTTTTTCGGGTGCCAAAAAAAAATTTGTGCTCACTACCCCTGGCGCTCAAGGGGGGGTGGCGGTGGAAAAAAATTACCCTTTTTTGGCTCACAACCCCACTGAGCGAAAAATCGACTGGCACGATTTTCAAAATTTTACGCAGTGGGCCCCTTTAGGCCCCTCCCTTGCCGGCTGGATCCGCCCCTGACATGTACCTATGCATGCCTTCCCTCTAATTTTATACAACATTATTTATAATGTAGATTACTAAAAAATATAGATCTAGACCTAAACACACACACACTAATAAATCATGCTAACACTAATAGTACTACTAGGCCTGGCCTAGATCTAGACCCTACTAACTAGACTCTGTCTCTAGACTCTAGATCTAAATCTAGGCAGGGAGGTGAGAGAAAGGAGGTGAAACTCTGGTAATTTATTCAAACGCATTCGTGAGTTCTAAAGCGTAACAATGGGATGTGTAACATTCCACTTGGCTTTGAAGTTCCATGCTCCGAACTGCGCTTCCACTGCGGGGACTTTCGGAAGCCAGGCACCAGTTTTACATTTATTACAAAATATTAAATTACCGGCAAAATTTCAGTGTATATCAAAAACTTTATTTGGGGATTGTATTGGGAATAGTGCATCAAACAAATTTTCAAATTTAGTACTCCGTCCTTCCTATAATTTGTGTGCATGAGTTGGTAAAAGAAAATTACATCCTGACAAAAACTCAATATTTTAGGATAATGCGCTAATTTGTGCATGTTTTAATGTCCCGTTATTTAATCCATGATTTACAATCTTTAATAACATTAAGTTTGCTAATGCGTGTTTTCGCGTGTTTTTATATTTTGAAGTTAAAAAGGATGAAATTACACAAGTTTGTGTTCGCTTGTTCTACTCTTTACACATTCAACAATGGATGAGAAATCATTGAAAGGGACAGCGAACAGTTGCTGGGATACCATTTTCTGATGTAGGAATTCTAAATCCTGAAATTTCATGCCCTCTTTTATCTCACCACCTGGTCAACAGTTGCAGATTAGCGCATAACTTTTCGGCGGCATGGAGCATGGGGTCAAAGGAGAGCGGCTTGATTCCAGTCCTTCTCTATCACGTCCCTGATCTAGGCTATATTACTAATATTAATAACACCACGTAATCGTCCCAAACTGGCCAAAGTTGGGCCAAAGCAAGTTTCTGGGCTTCTATTCTAGTTCTAGACTATTCCCTTTTGCATAGATAACAGCTCATTCATTGATTAAGCAAACAAAACGCAAGAGTCACTCCTGTGTAGGCCTAGGCCTACTTATAGTTTCAATTAGTGCACAAAGTAGTACACATGCAACAAATGAGAGTGACTTTTAAACTCACTGAGTGTGCCATGCATTCACTCAATTGTTATGACGTGTGCGCATGTGTGGCCATATAATGATATAGAGTCTATAGTATGTGGTACAACTACAAGTACAACTTACAAGATCGGTACCATCCCCCATACCCCCCTCCCCTAGGGCCAGGGTAGCAAATGTCAATTTTATTAAAGAATGACCCATATCATACCAGACGGTTATATCTAACTAGCTACTGTAGCTAGCTAGCAGTCGCGATCGCGTCTCGCTTGCGGAATTGAACGACCGACCGGGCTGCCTGCGCTCCCAGGACCAGGCCTGCAGACGGGCGCGGCCGCGCCAGCCCATGCCATAGCACGGCATAGATATAGGGATTAGGGGCCCCAACCCAAGACCAAGTCAAGACCCAGAATCGTACCCGATTGACCGTTTGATTAACGATTCCAGACGGCTTTCGGAATTGCGCCAGAAAGATGTAGCAGAAATATGGGAATATCAGATCTGGGACTTACCTGGAGTTGGCTGAAATTCTGCTCAAGATCAAGAGAATCTAGTTAAACAGGTCCATCCCAACACCAGGGCAGTACTTTTAATAATTTAAAACGTGGTGCCGGCGCACGCACGTGGAGATCTAGAGTAGCTAGTGCATACGGTGATACGGCACTGCATGATCTAGAGTACGAGTGCGCGCCATTTGCCCAATAAATCAGATAAACAGTGTTTATCGCCGAAAAACAGTGTTTATCGCCGATAAACAGTGTTTATCGCCGATAAACACTGTTTATCGAGAGAAACTGTGTTTATCAGTCGAAAAACATAGTTTCTCTCGATAAACAGTGTTTATCGCCGAAAAACACTGTTTATCGGCGATAAACAATGTTTATCAAGCGATAAACACTGTTTATCGAGAGAAACTATGTTTATCGACTGAAAAACACAGTTTCTCTCGATAAACAGTGTTTATCGCTTGATAAACATTGTTTATCACCGAAAAACAGTGTTTATCGGCGATAAACAGTGTTTATCGAGAGAAACTATGTTTATCGACTGAAAAACACAGTTTCTCTCGATAAACAGTGTTTATCGGCGATAAACAGTGTTTTCGGCGATAAACACTGTTTATCGAGAGAAACTGTGTTTTTCAGTCGATAAACATAGTTTCTCTCGATAAACAGTGTTTATCGCTTGATAAACAGTGTTTATCGCTTGATAAACAGTGTTTATCGCTCGATAAACAGTGTTTTTCGGCGATAAACACTGTTTATCGGCGATAAACAGTGTTTATCTGAATTATTGGTCAAACGGCGCGCCATATGAGGGTCGAGCGATGATGTGACCTGATGACAGCATACCACACATCTTCTCTTTACACGTGATGGTATTGATAATCTTACCATCGGCTGGGTTGATGACGTATATCTTAGACTGACCCCACTCAGCAGCGATGATCATCCCATCCTTGTTAGCTGCAACATTCACCTGTGTGATATTACCCGTCGTGTTTCTTGGTATAGTTGCGTCATTGATGAGCTTCCACCTTCTGTCATACACACAGATGCATCCTGTCAAACTGTCCCCTGTACTACCTACGCTTTACCGCATATTACCTTGTCATCATTCAGCACTTCACAGGACCGAACCCATGATGTATCACTACCGTTTATCACTCTCTGAATATGTTTAGTGTTCAAATTTAACATGTATGTATGCTTACTGCCTGATCGTCTATCTGTGATGATCACATTGCATTCATCCATGCATCCTACAATGGCCGGGAATTTGATTTTATCTCTGACATTGATTGTATCAATGAGCTTCCACTCCCCATCATACCAATCAATTCTCCCATCATACATCATCTCCCTCCCAGCACCCTTCACAAACCTCACACCTGATACAACACGATTGATTTCTTTCACCTCATCCTCATTCAGTGGCATTTTTAGTTCATCACTAACTGATGTATTCACACGATGCCCGTCTTTGACAATATTTTGATCATCTACGAGTACTGCGACAAGTGTCTGATTGGCATTCTCTGTAGTTTTGTGTGATCTTGCCATGATTTCTCCAACTCGCCAATCTTTCTCTCGATTTCTTGAGCGATGTTCTGAATGTCAGCATAGAGATCGCGATGTTTATTATTTATTGGTTCTTTTCTATTCTCTGCATTTGTGTTGTTTTCTTCACGGCGCTTCTTTCTCTCCTCATTGTTCTTTCGAATCTTATCCTGCATCTTTTGAATCTCTTCTTTGAGTTTTTGGTTTTTCCCATCAATCTCCTGGTCGATTTTAGCAGCATCCTCCTGTTCCCTGACTTTGTCTCTTGCAATCACCTTTTCGATTTCGGAATCAACCTCATCTTTGATACTTTGCAGATGTTCGTCGGCGGATTGTCTACACTGACTAATGTGCTTTCCATGGACTCGACATAACTGTAACTTCTCCATCACCTTTTCCTTCAGAATGTTGAGCTTTGCTTTATTTTCCATGATTGCATCATCTATATAATCTGTCGCACGCAAGGCTTTTCAGGATGATCTATCATAGCGCATGAAACACATAAAGCTACGCCATGTGTTTTACAATACAAATCAATATCTTTATCATGTTTTTAAAAATACAGATAAGGCCCACCCTTTCTTGGTCTTCCGATGCATTCCTTTTTGGAGGCGCAGTCATGGCAGAGCTTCTACTTCTCCTTCACATAGAAAGTCAGATCTGTATTCGCCTTACAGTCGTCTCCTTCACAGACGCCCTCTACAGAGTTGAATTCAGAAGCCTTGCTGATCAGGGTATTGACCTGTAGATATAATTTAACCAAGAAAACTTGTTTACTTCAAGAAATTAGAAGCGAAAGAAGAAATAGAGGAAAAATAAGGAGAAGAAGAAAGAAGAGCAAAGAGAGGAGGATATAAAAGAGGAGGGTATATTACACACGTTTTGCTGATCAGGGTATTGACCTGTAGATATAATTTAACCAAGAAAACTTGTTTACTTCAAGAAATTAGAAGGGAAAGAAGAAATAGAGGAAAAATAAGGAGAAGAAGAAAGAAGAGCAAAGAGAGGAGGATATAAAGAGGAGGGTATATTACACACGTTTCTACGAAAGCTCATTACTGCCACTGAAAGAAGAAAATAATATACTGCCACTTTTTTGTTTTAATAAATTTTTATTTTTAAATAATTTTTTAAATAATTTTTTGTTTCAGTAGAATTTTTTTATTTGTTTTTAAATATTTACTGAGACTGAAGATAATAGTTGCCAATTTGAATATATCGAAAATGTATTAAATAAAATGGAATTGTCTTGACTACAGTGTGGTGTTATTCGTTATTATTATGGTATTATTGTGTTGTTGGGGGGGGGGGAATCTTTATTAAATGAAGTGGCAGTAATGGGCTTTTACTCACTGGAATTTTTTCTTCCGGAAAACGTGTAATTTTTTTTCTTTCAGTGGCGGTAATGGGCTTTCGTACGTATCACACGTTTATCAGAAGTATTCCATATCGAGTTTTAATCACTTTACAAATGGAATAAAAAATCTTGAACTTTGAAAGAGGGTGTTATTTTTCATCTCCTTTTTTGCCAAACGAGTTATGATAACATTTATATTTGCAGGGCTTAAAGGAACTCAAATAAGTTCTGGGCCCTAGGGTAAATAAAAATTCATCATACACCGTTTTAAAGATGTCCGCATTGTCTTTAAAAACTCGCCTTAGAAATTTCGCTATTACGTCACAACACATCAAGAATTTAAGCGCGCATTTACCAGTTACACATAACACGCCATGCTTACAAAAATACATGCAGAGTCTACCTAGGTCTTAAGATGAATGGGCACAATTTCGCAACATTCTTAGAGTAAATGGTTCTAAATGGGTTCTTGGCATTTCATAGTAGTTCTAAAATGAACCATACTCATTCTAGGGACCTACTAAGGTTCTGTGAGTATCAAGAAAAGTTCATTAAAGCATGCAAAGAGTTCTTGGTTGCTTAGTGGTTCTTTTAAGAACCCCAATAATATAGAGAAAGGGATTTTGGGGTACCTATTAGGACGTAAAAAATGAAATTGATAAACACGTGCAAATAAATGATGGACAAATATTTTTGTATACCCTGGTTTAGGGGAAAAAAAATTTTCATTCAAAATTAATTTCTTTGTTTCTAAATGATTCTTTCAGAATAAAAGCGAATATGACTTTAAAGTATTTAGGTTAATCTGTGCCGTGCATTGATATTGAGGAAAGTTTGTGATAAATTCCCTTATGAATATTATCCCAAAGGTTCCACTGAAAACCGTCTAGGGGTTCTTAATGTGGGAAAAGGTTTTGAATCGTTAAAGTAGCTGAGCGAAGAAATGTCACAAAATGTCACAAAATGGACAAATTATACATGTACTGAAAGCTTACACCAATATGAACACAAATCATCTGCTCTAAAGTATTATAAATATTAATGAAACTCGATAAGATGCTTTTTCAAGACCCTTCTCAGAACTTCTTTTCCTGGCTTGAAAAATAAAATTACGGAGTACAGACTTTTGACGTCAGTGGTTGGGCACGATCGAAATTCCTAGGCCTCTCGCTCGGCTCTCGCTCAGCTCGCGTGCGGTATTTTGCATTCAGTATACATTACCCAGACTTCGAATGATTCATACCTAAGCCAGCTTTGATGAAAGTGGAATAATAATCTCTCGAAATCAGGAAATTACATTTTATTATTGCATATATTAAGCAAATTATGTAATGTAATATGAGGGGGTGAATCGTGCAGATTGATTTGTCCAAATATTCTTCCGTTTTGTGTAATTTGCTGTGAAGTTTTTGGTCATGGCTTGGCATGTGCAAGATGATTGGTGATTGCTGTTGAGTGTTGATAAATCGCGAGAGTCCCTTTTGCTTTGCATTTTTATGATGTGCAGTTCCATTTATGGTGCATATAAGTAATTGGTATTTGCAAGATATAATCTCACATCTATTCTTCTTTGTTTTTTTATCCGTGAAATTTGCCAAAATAGCCCTACACTTTCTAAAAATTAGAAAATGTCTCGCCCAGTCAGTCACCCCAGTGCATGACGGATCGATCGCCAGTTCAGCGGGGCCGGTGCGGGGGGCGGCAGCTCGGCTCAGCCAGCTCGAACTTGGGAATTTCATGGCGCTAGTGTACTTTCGTATCCATTTTTGACCCGCAACTCCGGCGTGGAGCCTACTTAAACATACATGCAAACAATCAAATAAATCACTGTCACTAGTTGTGGAGCTGTGCTCATCAACTTCGATATCTAAATTTAGTAGAACTTCTTCCTCAAGCTCGGACATTGGGATAGGATATTTCGCGTTCGACTGCTTTCGTATACGTATAATGCATGCAGCGGACAGAGCTGTGTGAGGGGGCTTGGGAGCACTCTCGCTCATGTGCCCAACCTATTACGTCACACCTCGTACCAGCGAACAGCGGGCTGATCGAGGGCGGAAAAAACGGGTAGCAAATTCATCATTTTTTATAGCAGATAAGTCAATTCTGTAACAATTTTTGAAAAGTAAATATGAATTATTAGAAAGATTGTAACATTACCTTTGCAATGATACCAATATTATTAAGGATAAAAGCATTTTAAAACCTTCGCTCTGGTACTTTAAAGGTTATACTTAATAATTATTTTTATTAAGAGTGAAGTGACTCTCACGAAGCAATATAAACTTCTTGTTTCTATATTTAACGAGTAAGCAAAAGTATTTGATACTTTTTAACAATGAAAATGTAGTTTTGGTATGAAAATATACGACAGGAAACATACTATATAAGACATAATTATAATTGATACAGTCAAATAGACCACCTCGCTGCCTGAATATGGGGTGGTGGCTGTCTAAATTTGAAGTGACAGCTGCCCTTATATATATATATATATATATATATATATATATATATTTAAAGAAAATCTATTGTCAGATTTAACAACATGGAATCATTTAGTTAATAGTGGAGAGATGAAATGAGCGATATACTGTAAGAGACATATTCCCAAATAATGTACTGTCGGAGAATCAAACAGAGATATTCAGCTGTTGATTTTGATTTGGGGCACTCCCCATCTCTCCATGCTAAAATATATAGGTGGCCGTAAGCTCTCCTGCTTTGACATAGATGCCAAAGTCCGGATATGCCACATATTCAAACTGTTTATAAGTTACATGGCAATTCGAGCCCCCAAACCACCCCCACATGGGCGTAATCCATCATACTTTCTTCTTATAGATTATGGATTATGGATCCACATGAAAAATTATTGTTGACGTAATTAACCTGGGATTATAAATGAGTGTCTACTTTCAACCCTCAAAAACAATTTTTATAATAATTTTGACTCGCTTTTGACTCGTTTTCTACGAACTATAGGGTAACTTTGAATCCTGGACTGTTTCTGAGAACCATAATTATTTTAATTCGAAAATCTAGGAATTCAGATTATGGATATCGTTTGTAGATCTTGTACGAATTCACTTTCATTCAAAACATGTACTTAAAGAAGTGAGTTTGGCTAACATGTTTTATAGGCTCATCATTTTCCGAAAGCAGTGGGTAAGAGAGAGAGAGAGAGAGAATGCGAGAGGGAGAGAGAAAGAGTGCAGGGAGAAAGAGAGAGAGAGAGAGAGAGAGAATGCGAGAGGGAGAGAGAAAGAGTGCAGGGAGTAAGAGAGAGAGAGAGGGGATGAGAGAGGGGGAGAGAAAGAGTGCAGGGAATAAGAGAGAGAGAGAGAGAGAGAATGAGAGAGTGAGAGGGGGTGTCCAGTACGTATCACTTTCATCTGAAGCCTCAATAAAATAAAAATATATATATATACTTCTTCATTCCGCTTCATGCACATCAGAAAGTTGTATCACTCTCTTAATTTTTCTTCTGTTTGCCTTCAACGCTTACTCACACAAACTTGTAAATATACCCCGTACTACTTAATCTACCAATATACAGTCGTTTCTCCTCTTACATTTTTATCCTACTTCCGTGTTTAAAATTCCACATTATTAATTTTCCATAAAAGCAAAACACAATATACATCAGCCAATATTCACCTATTAAGCTGCTATTCTAACCTTTGTGATGCAGATTCCCCGAAAAAGCTGACCACGTAGACACTCTTTCGATAATTAAAAAGTTGTCCGAAGGAGAACAATCCATCAATATCTAACCATAATTCGTGCGTCAGATGCAATCAAAATGGCGTCTAGTCCAACTTCTGCTACTGCACCTTTTGGCATTCATGCATTGGTTTGCAGGCGCACCGTAAGCAGTTTGGGATTGGGGGCAAACATTCCAGGGGGCTCACCTTTCAGGGGCAGTGGCGTAATGGGAAAAAGTTTTTTGGGGAGAGGCAGAAGAAAAATCTGCATCACCACCACTCTTACATGTTACATGCAGGCCCCGCGGAACGTTTTTCAAAGTGGAGTATTAACGATCAGGTAGAGCGTGGTGAGCGAAGCGATTGGAGCGTATATTGGCGTGGGGGTCCAGAGCCTTTGCCCCGGCGGGGGTCAAGGGGCAGAGCCCCCTGAAGCTCAGGGACTTTAGGCATTAAATTACGGACAGATAAGCATATTTAGATACCTTATTTGTGACACTGGCAGGTCACTAATTGGCGGGGGTCCAGGGGGCGGAGCCCCCGGAAGCTCAACGGTTTTAGGCATTTAATTACGGTCAGAAGAGCATATTTCTATACCTCATTTGTGACACTGGCAGGGCTTTCTTTCTTTTTCTCTTTAACATAATTTTTCAAAAAAGTGATGGGGGCTCGAGCCCCGAGGCCCGCCGTTCTGCAGGCCCTGACATGAAGGCTTCTAAATAAGCATATTTTTTGCCTGACTGTAAATTTGGGAATTTGTAATTTTCCAACAAATGCATAAAAAAGTATAATTAACAAGAAAAATTGAAAAAAATCCCGGAAAACATGTCATTTCAGAAACATTTGTAAATCACTTGTATCGGATAAGAAATAAACCACGTTTAAAATTGTTTGTGGGGCAACTGCCCCAAGTCCCTCCACCATCTCACCCCTATAATAAAAAATCATACACGCTTTCCCATCCTCTCACAATATTTCCACGATATGCGCGTATCGCTTTTATAAAATCCTCCATTGATAAATAAAGGAGCATGCGGAATGTTTACGATATTTAATTCCTGTTTACTTTCCTTTTCTTTGAATGGAATATAATTTGTATGTGATTTTTTTGGGGTTAAAAATACAAACCATTTTTTTCCTTTAGTGCTGATTTTTTCGGGGGGGGGCAAAAATGCGTTCCCCACCCACCTCTGCCCCCAACTCTGCCCCCCACTTCCGGCGCCTATGTTGGTATGCATAAAAATTCAATAGCGTCTTTTGCCTTTGGTATTGTAGCGAAATCGGGTTGTTTCCGGTTCTTCTTTTTTTGCGGAAATAGGAGGATTTCCTCATGTCACACCAGGACAAAGGGTTTGTTGCCATAGCAACAAAATGACTTTCATTCTTTTATTTTATTGCGGTTTTGTTCTTTACAGGACGACTGATATCTACATCATGATTTTAATTATTAATATTTGTTAACGTAAAAGAAACGAGGCGTCCGGCTCGTTATAGTATGCATAAATACGATTTGAATAGCAACTTACATGCATGTATACAATGCAGAAGTATAGCAAGCAAGAAGGTAAAAAATATGACAATTGATAGGCACCGGTGCACTTCATGAATAAAATGATATGAATGTGAATAACGCCAGGCTTACATTGGGACCCTGATTCATAACACGTCTTATGAGTGACAAGGTAGAATATCTGATATAAGCTACTAAAATCCTTGCATATGATTGGCAGTTTTTTTGTTTTTCTTCATTTTTTTCTGAATCTTTTATAATATTGCTGTGTGATGTAACCATTGTTATTTTGTTATATTTCTTTTGTATTTGTAATGTTTTTTATTATGATGTAAATATCTGATTACTTTGTAAAGCAGACAATACCAGACTTGAGCTGCATGTCATTTTGTTGTTTTCTAATAAACCAATTCGATTCAATTCATTTCAATTATTCCCCCCTCATCGCCCAGGGCCCAGCCAAGCCCCCAGCTAGCCCCCCGCTTCCTTAATAGGCTTCCCCTATAGCTTCTCCATATACAAAACAAAAATACAGTAGGGCTTTCCCTTCGCCCTGCCGCGAATAGGGACTTTTAGATTTGCACGTCGACGTAGTGGACTGCAACGTGTGCCATTCTTTCAAGGCACTGGCTCGTGCCCGGCAGTGCCTTAAAAGGACGTCACATTACCTTAAAATATGGTGGCTCCTAAGGGACACGCAAACGCAAAAATTTGACGTATACGTATGCAACAAATTTTTCGTTTTTTACGTCCAAGACGTGAAAATCAAAAAAATTGACGTATACCTATGCAACAAATTTTTGTCTTTTACGTCCAAGACGTGAAAATCAAAAAATTTGACGTATACCTATGCAACAAATTTTTTGTCTTTTACGTCCAAGACGTGAAAATCAAAAAAATTGACGTATACCTATGCAACAAATTTTTTGTCTTTTACGTCCAAGACGTGAAAATCAAAAAAATTGACGTATACCTTTGTTTGGTAATTTTTCATTTTTCTGTACTCAATGGCCCTGAAGGGACACGCAGACGTGAAAATCGGCTGGAAAATCTGCGTCAAATATTCACGTCTGCGCCTCCCGAAAGGGACACGCAGACGTGAATATTGGACGCAGATTTTTTTTTGGCTGGAAAATCTGCGTCCAATATTCGCGTCTGCGTCTCACACGCAGACGTGAATATTGGACGCAGATTTTTTTTTGGCTGGAAAATCTGCGTCCAATATTCGCGTCTGCGTCTCACACGCAGACGTGAATATTTGACGTGAATTTTTTTTCAGTAAGCTAAGCACCATGCAGGAAGATAAGTGTATCTTGGTTTGTTTTGCTATGTTTTTAAACAGCTTTATCTCGACATTAATTGTACCAGGAATACAGCTTCCTGATTGTACACCACTTCATTATATTTTATGGTCTAAAATTGACATATAGATACATAGGCCTAGATACATTACGCTTTGATATTTGTAAACATATTTTGCCTGTACCAAGCAATTACTTCTTTTGTGCATCTTGTTGCCATTTGCCCCCTCCTATCACACCCTTTTCCTCTATTTCTTTCTTTCTCTCTCTCTCCCTTTCTCTTAATGTCTCACCACTCTCTCTCTCCCTTTCTCTCGATCTTTTCTAGCTCCTTTCTCCCTCTCTCTCCTCTTTCTATCCCAATTCTGTCTCCCAATGTCCCTATTTCTCTCTCCTCTTTCTCCTAATCTGCCTCCCCCTCTCCCTTTCTCTTCTCCTTTCTCCCAATCTGCCTCCCCTCTCCCTTCTCTCTCCCTTTCTCTCTCCTCTTTCTCCTTTCTCTCTCCCAATCTGTCTCTCCCCTCTCTTCTTTTCTCTCTCTCTCTCCTATCCTCCCTCCCTTCCCTTCTCTCTGTACTATGTGTATTCGAAATTTCTCGGCATTTACCACAATAAATCCATTTCCAAGCATGCAAGTTATGACACAATGGAAAAATTATTATTACCATTTGTTTTCACGAAATGTAAAGAATTGTTTTATAATTTATTAATGTTTACTTTCTTCAATTGCTACTGAAATACATCCCAAGTTGACTTACAAAATTACATACATGTAGTTATATATTTATAAACCGTTTTTCATAAAGATTATGTTATACATTTTTAATTTTTAATTAATACTATACAGTGAAAAGAAAAAATGATATTGATTCTCTGATTGTTTAACACAATTTCATACATCACTTTGGGATTCAAAATTCCATAACAAAACAACAACAAAAAATGCATTTAGTTCAGCTCATTGAAGACCACTTTACAGTTGTGTTACTATAAATAAATGTTGAATATCACATGAAATAATGAACAAAATGTTGTCCTTTTTTCAAACACTAGTCGAGATCTAAACAGTAATATCACTATACATCATAATTCCAGTACATGTATACAGGTAAATTGTCAGCATAATTTGAAGAATTGGAAAACTAAACAAAACAGTTGAATTAACATATAGTATAGTTCTACTTTCAGGGTTTCATACAGGTGTAAAAGGAACATCACAACACAAATTAATTACTTTCTTAACTTTTCTTAGTGTCCAAATGAAATGGAATAAAATATAATTTTGTTTCTCTCACATTGAGTAGACAATATCTTGCATTTAGATTTCATGCAAACCAATAAATATGTAAAATGGGGGGTTAGGCGGTTTAAACCCTTGGGCTGCCAAGTGAAATGTGATGTGCATAGAAGAATGCCATCATGTGTCCAGACCCACACAGTATCCGCATCGTCATTGGGTCAACCCCGGTAACTTAACCATATAACTCTATATAACTCTGGATATAACTGTGTATCAAACTGTTACTTGATTTAAAAGACGTTATCATGCAATGCTTTTTATGGTCTCCATTGTGTTAGTAGATGCCAGGAAAACATCTCCGCATCGTCATTGGGTCAACCCCCTTAGCAAAAATCTAGATCCGCCCCTGTGAGCCATGAGGAGTGGTGGAGTTGTTGATGTGCTGGGAAGACTAGTCATGTCTTCACTGCTTCTAGGCTTTGGAGGCTTGCGTTTCTTAACAGTCTATAAGGGACAAAGATGAAAATAGTTTGGAAAAAGAAATGGTTAATTCTCCGAAAATTCACAGATTTCACTAATCATTGTCCTTAAAATATAACAGCAATCACCGGTATATTGACATTTCTATAGTAACTCAGGTTATATTTTCATTTCAGATAGATTTTTAAATATGAACAAAGATGTTCATTTATGTGCAAATGGACAACATAAACCTGCATACTACTTGACAGAAGTAAAGCAAATGATATTCATAAAGACATATTTCTTTTTTTAATGTTCTGTTCCCTCTCATGGATATGCCAATATACAGCAGAAACATCATGCCTTCAAATGTCTTATATTTATGAAATTGAAATTGCATTTTTTAAATTGGTGTTACTGGTTTCTTTTGGAAAGGAATACATACTTTGGACCAGATCAGTTTACATTCCCACAATATATGAGTAAAATATGCATTTAAGATTTTAAATGCAAACTCTTTTTAGAAGAACTTTTCTATGATTCAAACCACTCATCTGGAAATGAATTGAAAGTTGAATTGAACTGAAATTAATTAACTACTGGAACAATTATAATCATCTGTTGAGAGCCAGAAGGGAATTAACTCTGTGTAAAAATATATGAGTTAACACCCTTCTAGCTCTCACCATACAATATTTTCTTAAATAAAGGAAACATTCAAATAATCTATCAAATTATCAACCACAAGAGAATTTAGCATTGGTGTTTACCTTCTGCAGATGATCAGGGAAGAGGAAAATGGTTGGAATAGCACCTTGGCGAAGTCTGGTTGTCTGGCCAATGCGGTCAAAACACTCTGCTTCAAAGTGGTCCGAGCACACGGTGGACTACTGGCTTGGTGTCCACTTGTCCCTCCTCATCTTGACAAGCCATTCTTTCAAAAGGGCTGGACCAGCTTTGGGAAACCTGGAAATTGATAGAAAACAAGATAATGGAGGATAAGTGGGATGCTGAGAACATCTTCATTTCATTTGCCTTTATATTGCATTTGCCTTTGTCCTATTTGTATGCATGATAGCATGGGGATGTGTGTCCAGATAATGATAACAAAAATTAACTGGTCAATTTTTGCTGTTTGATTTTATATAAAAATAAACACGTACCTCATCAAGCATTCTTTTAATATTTGCAATACATAATCTTGTTAACATCACAGCATAGTGACAGTTTGCATGAACCTGTCCAGATCAATTTTACAAAGCAAAGCATTTCAAAGGCAAAAGCCAAAGCTACATGTCATTCACTCCAGCAAAGCATAGTAGACAATGCTAATGGATGCGTATGCATGTCACTCACATCATGACATGTATTATATGCAAGGTTATTTGCAGCATGCAGATAGACTAGTCGATGCAGATGTCCAAAAATATGGCAAAGATCTGGGGCCGTATTCTGAAAACTGTTATTTCTGTTAGTGAAAGGTAGATCTATATTCATTGTCAAAACAAATTGAAATTGCGTGTAATAATATGAATATAGATTATAGATCTAGGTCTAGATCTAGACCTCTAGAATATCTCTCTTAAAAAATTAAAAGTAGGGGGTCTATACAAGTACTCAACTTCGCTATGCCTATGGCTATGCGCAGACATACCGTACCCTGCCCAGTTACCGCCCCCCTGTTACCAGTGGCTTATTACACACAACGGCCGTCTTCCATCGCCCGAGTTTCTACGGTGCGCGATGAAGGCATGCAACTAACTTGCCTATGGCAGCATACACGTTGTAAGGAACGTGTGCACGAAATATGGTACACTGTCGATCGTGCAATGAACGGGGATACGCGAATGACGTCAATGTGCAGCAGTGAGCATTGCGCTTATTTAGGTGTGAATCAAACTTTTTTTTAAACACCAAGTTCATGTTCAGAACGATCAGAAAAAATTGCAGTGGCAGATTTAATTTTTTTATAGATATATGAAAGTAAGAATTCCTGATGTGTTACCTGAGCAATTTTTTTGCGGAAATTATTATTTATAAAAAAGTTATCGAGGCTTGAACTGGGCCATGTCACCCTGTGATGCCCCTGCCCTATTTCCGCCCCCCATGTTTGCACACGTATAAGATAGCTTTATGCTCACCACCCACCGGCTACACGGGGAACAGGCTTTGCAAAAAAGAGCGCAACATCCATTCAACCGGCCGAGTTTCTCCTGCGCGTAATACGCGCTTAATAGGCGCGTACTAATGATGACAAGCTCTTTATCGTACGTAGAACGAACGAATCTATACATCTATACCATACATACACAATGTAGGCCTAATATACGTAAAAACAATTAAGATGAAGATGAACTTCGGTTCATTTTTTCCCGTCGCCCTAACTCCTAAGTTGTTGTTGGGTAAGTTTTCGACAGCTTTCAATATTCCGAATAATCTCAAAGTTACTCACCGAACACAGAGTTATTTCCGTACGTGTCGCCGCTTAATTTAGAAATAAACAAATCTTTCGTCCAGCGATCGATCGTCGCGGCGTACGTTCTTACGCGATCAGCTGAAGAAAGCCGAGGAAAAGAGGAAAAGAATGGAGGAAATGATCACGAGAAAAAGAAATAACGAACGAAAGAAAGAAGAGAGCTGACGAGGTCGAAAAAAAGGAGAACACCGTACAGAAGAGGATCATGAAAAATGCCGGCAGAAAACAGAGGCCAAACAAGAGACATATGGAGGAGACTGAAGAAATTAAGGGGACAAGTGCAAGTGGTACAGACGGAGGGAAGCTTAATTGACCCAAAATAAAGGACGAAATTCTGAAAGAAAGAAGTTGAAAGAAATGAAAAAGAAAATTAAGAAGATCAAACAAAAAGCACTTAAGAAGAGCTTAAAGAAGAGGAAAGAACAACAAAACAAGAAAAAGAGGAAGAGAAAAAGAGACAAGGGGGTAATTAAGAGCACTTTTTTTTCCAATTCGTTAGAAAATATTTAGCAGCGATTCATCAAGCCGGTGAATAAGCGGGGAGGGGGTGATGGAGAGAAGAACCACTATTTTTTGGGGGCGAAAATATTATCCTATTTTTTACCGTTTTTTTAAAATCATGTGATATCACGAACATTTATAAATCACTTGTATGGAATTGAAAATAAGTCATGGTTTAATTTTATTGGGGGGGCTAGCGCCCCGGCCCCGCCTCCCCACCACTACGACGGTGGATACAATGTGATCATTGTGACACCTGGATCCATTTGGAATGCACTATTTTGCGTAAATTGAGGATGAAATATATTGCTGAAGTGGATTTCAAATGCAAAAAGTTGATGTTGTTTTTCAAATACTGCTAAGTTATTTGTCTATAGTCACGATAGTCATTCACATTACGATTGTCAAAAAATTATAAAATTTGAAAGTTTGATGCAACTTTAATTTCTGTTCTAATTTTCAGCTTCGATGTCCCTTGAAAACAAGATTGTGTATAACTAATATTTTTGTTCTCTTTATAATTTAATTTTGGTGTTTGATCAAAATACATTTGCTACCAGTAGTACACGGTAAATTGGAATCTAAGATGTAAATTTTTTCATTTGTATATCGTTATTATATCAGCTAATTCAAACCCAAAGAATTAATATAGGCTACCTTTGTGGCGATAAAATGATTATGGCGTGTTTTTATCCCAATGGTTTTACGATCACATTATCATCATTATGTGCAACAAGACAGGGTGGTTTATGACATCTATTGCGACCAAATATAGCGAGCTATTAGTGTTCTTGTCATCAATCCGATCATTTTGGTTTGAGCGAATAAATTTAGTAGCTTGTTCAGAAAAAGAAAATGTAATTTTATACTTGTATTTCCAATGTTACATATATTTTACTTGTATTTCTCTCACTTTTGCATTGGCAACTTGAAAGTGTTTTTATCAACATGTTTCGCCGGTCAATTTAAACTTATTCATTAACAAAAAGATGTACACGATGTTATTGAAACAACACAAAACTCTTTCAGAAGAACATGAAAGTTTCGCATAAGCGAAGTTCATTTTGAAAAGAAGACCAAAACTGCAGCATCATATCGGAGGACGTCATGAATAAGTATAAATGTCATATTTCTAATTGAGATGTGACGTTGCTTCTTGAATTGAGTATTGAATATGATCATCGAAATACTCTCTCCCTTTTGTTTTTGTATATTTTTGTTATCCCTGATTTTCTTTCTGGACATTCATTGAATCAATCATTCAATACTGGTTGACCATATACATGCATTGTATAATAATTTCATTTAACAGAATGTGAAAATGTTAGGCTATACAAAAATGTGATCTTTTATTGAAAACAATTATCATCATTATTATGAACATCAAATAATCTATGCCTGTATTGCTTTTTGTATTAATATTCGTTATAGGTGAAGAGAGTTAGTGTTCAGTGTTGCAATATGCAATCTGCAAGTGATTCGTTTTTCATTTCAGATTAATAATCTACATAATATGTAGTTAAAATGGTAATGTCTCTTTATTATAGATCTGTTTATTATCAGATGCAAAAATACAATATGCATGTCTTGTTATTTGATGTAATTTCATATTTTGATATGTGGCTAGAAATGTTGATATTCATTACAGATGCATGTAAAGCCAAATTGGAATTATATCAAAATATTTTGACTTGTTTTTCTTTTATTTTTAAATATGTAACTAAAATGGTGATACTCTTTATAAATGAAACAAAAGGGCATTGTGAAAATGACTTTGTGCATGTAAAAGAACATTCGACATGTATGTGACTTTTTCCTACATTTGGTTATACTCATTAATTTTTTGATGAGCTTTACCTATATTGACATTTTTTAAAGCTTTTTTAGATAAGACATTGTTTATTGAAAATGTGCATGAACCGTTAATTCAACAATAACAGTCTACAAATAAATAACATGTTTGAACACCTAATTCGAATGAGAGTATGAGTAACTTTAATGTTCGTTATGACATTATTTTAACAATATTTTAACATTCATTTTCCTCTGTACTAAAAAATATATACAGGGTGTTATATTTTAAAGAGAATAGTGAGATGAGTGAAATGAAAAAAATATATAATGAATATATATAGTGAAATGAAAATATAATGAGTGAAACGAAACGGAAAAATATATATCTGAAAGAATATTATGATGAATAGAAAGTGTTGCATGATTGATTGCAAGTGGTGAATAACAGTGAAATGGCATACTTAGTAGGCCTATACAGAGTGAAATGAAAATAATAATGAGTGAAACGAAAAAATATATATCTGAAAGAATATTATGATGAATAGAAAGTGTTGCATGATGATGAATAACAGTGAACTGGCATTATTAGTAGGCCTACAGAGGCAAAGAAGAAATAAAGAAAGAAATATCAATTATCAAACTAACATGTAGATCAAACTCTACTGGGAAGCAATTTTATTTGGCCTAACGTGTACCCGAGATGTTTCCCTTTTCTATACTTTTGATGCGCGCCCACCACTGGGCGGAATTAGGGCGGGTCTAGGCGGTAATAGGCAAGGAAAATGCCTCACGCAGACGGCGCACTACGGACAATCGCGTACGATTTCAGGCGTAAGAATGGCATGGTTGGATTCGCTAGAATTTCGGCTACAAATCGGTATACAATAGCGCCTGTATAATTCATTTTCAGAGAAGTTATCTGAGAAAAACTGCCTATCGGGCGGAAACCGGGCAGGGTACGGTATAACCAATGACTTCTTGTTAATATTACATTTGTTATGACTCAATTATTAGACCCTAACTCAGTAGGCCTACTCGTTTCACTTTCAGTTTCAGGCTTCACCAACATACTGACTGACATAGAGAACAAGCTGTCATGCAGTGTCAACAAAGACAAGTCAAACATTGTTTTTTACTAGTACTAGTAGTAGGTCTAGTACTACTACTAATAGTAATACTAGGCTCTCGAGCTAGAAGTAGCACTAAAATGACTAAATATTTATGTGTTTGCCTATCTTTTCTTCTTTTCACACCTAACCAAGTACCAACACATATCCCCACTTGATTGGATTCAGTTTATGACTTTATGACTTATGTTTTGTGGCTTTCCCCTTCCCCAGGCCAGGCCCAGCCAAGTTACAAATATTCACACACAGTCATAAAAACAAGCAGATGAGACTACAAGCGAAAACTAGACTACAAATGTCGCGACGATTAGATTATCATATGAAACCAGTCTTTAAACGCTAATTTTTGTAATATCTAAATGAAATGATCACTTACTTGTGAAATGGGACTTTGAAGGAGCCTTTCACGAGTCGATTTGTGCATTTGATGGCTGCACAAGAAGGCATTTACTTCTGCGGCAGCAGGCCAGAAATGTTATGCACTAGATCTAGATCTATGTATGTAGCGTAGGTGCTCAGCTTACTGGAAAAAAATTCACGTCAAATATTCACGTCTGCGTTTCCCTTTTGGGAGGCGCAGACGTGAATATTTGACGCAGATTTTCCAGCCGATTTTCACGTCTGCGTGTCCCTTCAGGGCCATTGAGTACAGAAAAATGAAAAATTACCAAACAAAGGTATACGTCAATTTTTTGATTTTCACGTCTTGGACGTAAAAGACAAGAAATTTGTTGCATAGGTATACGTCAATTTTTTGATTTTCACGTCTTGGACGTAAAAGACAAGAAATTGGTTGCATAGGTATACGTCAATTTTTTGATTTTCACGTCTTGGACGTAAAGACAAGAAATTTGTTGCATAGGTATACGTCAATTTTTTTGATTTTCACGTCTTGGACGTAAAAAACGAAAAATTTGTTGCATACGTATACGTCAAATTTTTGCGTTTGCGTGTCCCTTAGGAGCCACCATATTAAAAGG
The DNA here is from genome assembly GCA_037976565.1 of Mesocentrotus franciscanus. Taxonomy (NCBI): domain Eukaryota; kingdom Metazoa; phylum Echinodermata; class Echinoidea; order Camarodonta; family Strongylocentrotidae; genus Mesocentrotus; species Mesocentrotus franciscanus. The sequence goes on from CP137683.1 coordinate 639,605, forward strand.
ATGTCCCCGTGGCAGTCCACGTTCTCGTCGTGTAAAATCTAAAAGTCCCTAATATTTGTTCGTACCTGTCGACCTATTGCCTTATGAATTATTCATGAGTAAGGCAGTAGACGTGCAATACGCAAGCGCGTGGACTTCAAACCCTCGCTGCTCGCCGCTGTACAACATTGTTTAGCAAATAAAATGGTAACGAATAAATAAGAAATAGTCTTGCTACTTTACGTATTAGCGTGGGAAGATGAACAGGCTAGATTACTGTGTCTGTTGATCAACTGGATGTATTTAAGTTACATAGTCATATTCATCTTTCAAGTGGGATTGATTATACGATTGAATAATTTGGCTAACTTTCAATTAAACCAGACTGGATTTGACAGAAATTAAGTTATACTCATGTCTGACCGTTAGACTACTTGGGTTCACTCTATTTGATCAAATACAATGTATAAAGGCAGCCTAATATTTGTCATGAAGTAAGTCAAGTTACTTAGAAATTCAAAATAGCAGGGTGGTGGAGGCCTTTAGAACATCTTTGTCTTACAATGGTTTTGTTGATGGTTTTGTTTTTCAAAAAAAGGTGTACCCACCTGAAACATTGGCATGACAAAAACAATTTTGCATCTAGATAAACGTACATTTGATGCATTATCTATGTGTAGAGGGGGAAGTGGAAGAAAAGGACTTTTCAATGTGATTTATAACCTTTTACTTGATTTGTTTAACCGTAAATTGTAGGTAGATATTGATCGTATAATTTTCTTACTCTGATGTAACTGTTTAAAGGAACTTGTGACATTAAGTGATGAATTGTGTTTCATGGGGATTTTCACTTGTTTTGTACTAGTACCCATTTCCCCATCTATTGATGTACTACAGCTGTAGCATTTGATTCAGTAGAAGAATTAATTATCAACTTCGCGAGAATATTTAACCTACAATTTAAAGGGAACCAAAACCTTCATCCTAAGTTACCTTTATTGTAAAGTTTAAACGATTTCAATAAGATTAGCGAAAAATTGAACAAAATCAGGCAAGGTACATGTATAAGGAAGTTAAGGCTAAAGAAATAACTTGTAACCAGAGGGCGATATTTAATTTGATGGCGTCATTTGTGGACAACTCTCCATGCCTTCTGATCATGGAATTTCACAATTCTTTCATTTTCTTCGTATTCATTTGTGTTCAATATCCGACTTCATAAAATGTGAAGTAGAATATCATTCTGCATTCTATATCTTGTTTTCAGGGGAGTAGATTATCTCAATCACAAGAAAGAAGGAAAAACATGAAATTCCATGATCAGAAGGTATGGAGAGTTGTGCACAAAATAATGACGCCATCAAATTAAATATCGCCCTCTGGTGACAAGTTATTTCTTTAGCTTTAACTTCCTTATACCTTGCCTGATTTTGTTCAATTTTTCACTAATCTTATTCAAATCGTTTAAACTTTACAATAAAGGTAACTTAGAATGAAGGTTTTGGTTCCCTTTAAAGATTTTGTATGTAATTTTTGTTTTAGAATACAGTATCTTTATGCATTATCATGTCTTCATATGAAATAAGAAGTATTTTTTTCATTTAATTGTCTGTAACTTTTGCATTAATACTGCTCTCAGTTGTCTAAAGCGGACAGAAAATACATTGACATAGGTTTTTGACATAATTCCCAATTGTTTTCTACGTGCTACCATTGGTTCTATCCAATCATGTTCTTTCCTGTCGCATTATAGGCATCACTGTCAAGAGATGACTTTGCATATGTATGTATCATGTAATAAGACTATTTATTGTATGCTATGCAAAGGCATTATTATTATTATGTATCAACCATGTCATGTACATGTTATGCATAGGCATTATTATTATTATCACTATGAATAGGCCGGACAAAATGACCTCATATGATCTTTCCTAAGTCTTAAATTCCGGCGAAATGTCTTTAAATAGTCTACTTTCGATGTATACGACTGTGTAACAAATCGAATGAATATAATTATACTAAAGATCATTTGTGCTTTGTGATTATACAAATCTCTGATGCCGGCATTTGAGAGAGATGTAATAAAGTTAGCAATCAAATAGTTAGGTGTCTGATGTCTTGTGTTTGTGTTAGAAAGCTCATTTTCAAAATTCCGTGCAATGATCTTCATTTTTGGATGAGCATATCAAAATATATAGGCTATTTCTTGTAATCAACATGTCAAAGTTTGTCACAGATAAGGTAAGATTATCATAAAGGGCTGTTCAGAGCTGAGTAAGAATTAACGTTAATGATAATATTTGACGTTTTAATAAAAGGTATATACATGTATTGAGTGTTGTAATGTATGTGTTTAGGTAGTGTATTTTAGCATCTTCATGGATGGATGGTTGTACCTTCAGTTCAAAATCTTGTTATCAAATTATTGTTGCTTATGTCTGAACAGCCCTTTAGTCATACTCTAGATCAACTGAGTAACCATGGTAACAAATACGGTTGTGCGACTTCCAGGGGAGAAAGGGAGAGAGGAGGGGGGGGGAAAGAAAGAAAAAGGAGGGGCAGAGACAGAAAAAAGAGAGAGGGAGAGAGAGAGAGAGAGTGAAGACAGGAAGAACAAGTTGTTGAGATATGTACTGGCATAGCGGTATGTTTAAGACATATAAACCTTTAATAAACAAAAAGCATGAATAAAAAGAGAGAGGTATACGAGATTTCCAAAGGTATTTTGTAACACAAAATATAACGAGGCTGTCAGATGTTGTTCGTGGAGTGATGGGTACTTTTATTGAGAAAGAAAACCGACACATGAGAGAGATAAACAGAGTGGATCAGATAAATACTCCAAATCATAAACAAGAATTCTTTGTTTTGATAAAAAGTTAATCACATCTGAAACCATCGCATGAAAAGACTGTTACGTGTATATGCGATAATCTTTTATGCAAGCTGTAACAAGTTAAGGCAATCATATAAAAGAAGAAACAATTCCCAAACATGAACACATGGAAGTAAGTAGTGAATTACATTTCCTTGTGTAATAACACATGGACGAATTCAAGCAACGTTGATACTTATACGCGTTCAGACACTAATTCTCTATACCGCCATCACTCCAATCTGCCAAATTATACTACACCAGCTGATAAGATAAGATATTCTACAAATACAGTTTTCATATTCTGCTTACAAAGTTGAACTGTCTTTCTACATTACTTTTTTTAAATGTTAAAGCTGAATAAAAATGTCATTGCTTTCCTACAAGACAAACTAAAAATACGACTGTACCCTCAACCAGTGATGTAAATAAAAGTACTTCAGTTGTACATCTTGTATATACCTTTATGCGAAATATTATCATATTAGATCAAACAATAATATATACATATTATAATACAATGAAAGGAAGGCTGAGTTGTAATTATCAATAACAATAATGATAATAATAACAATAGTAATAATAATAATAATAATAATAATAATAATAATAATAATTATAATAATAATAATAATGATACTGATACTGATAATGATAATAATGATAACAATAATAATAATGATAATGCTTATAATAATAACGATAATAATAATAATCATAATAATAGTCACATTTATATAACGTTTAATACAGCATGTCCATGCTGTCCTGTATGTACTTTATCTTCACTACGCATTTATAAATTCAATTTCATACATTTTCTGTACTATCAGATCAAAAAAATTGAAATCAAACACTAATTTACACAAATCGTACTATAAGAAGAGACTATATGCTATAACTACCAAACGGGTATTGATATATATCATGTACATTGAATTTAAAGCTGTATAATTTTTGTCTTAATTTTAGAGACAGCATTTTACTCTATAACTGAAATAGTTTGGGCTGAACTTGTGGCATACCAAAACAAAACCTGAATTTGGAACGGGTGGTTGTTTCAGGCTGTCTCTTTGATCATGGAATGGATCTTTGAGCAATTAATCTGCCTATTATTAACCAAGCAACTAAACTAATAGCTAATAATTACCGAGTAGTCAGGTTAAAAAAAAAAAAAAAAAAAAAAAAAAAAAAGAATGTAAATAAAATACATATTCGTCTACGTGATTTTCCTACAACTTATAAAACTACATTTTTATCTCCAAAGTAATTTTACACATTGAATAAGAACACTGAAATATCTTTGATACAATGATATTACGTATTTTTAAACACCTTATAATATGTTTATAAATTATTGAAGAACATATGAATTCGGGTTAGGGAAAACTATAATGAGACATCTTTCCGAAGCATGAGCAATTACACTTGATTACAGATACGCTACAAATTAACAAATACCTTACACTATTTTACTATACAAGGAAGTATATTTCATGCATGAAGAAAAATGAAAGTAACGCCGTTTCCTGGGTATCATCAATCTTGGAATAAATAAACATACAGTCCAGATAGAATTCATACTTAACCACAAGGAAACTTACAGTATATCGGACCAAATAAACCAAGAATGAAAATAAAACATAATCATTCCTTCAAGCGATTTTAATCCAACTTATAAAAATTCCATTTTCGTATCTACATTTAAATTCATACATACAATGATAACGCACGAGCATTTCACTACCTTTGTGATGTACCTATTTATTTTTATTTATTTTACAGACAACCTTTTACACCACAGCAGATAGTTGAATAGTTCGGGCTGAATAACATGACATACAATAACTAAACCTTTGTTTGGGACGATGTCTGTTTCAGACTATCTCTTTTAAACACTCTTTGATCATGGAATGGGAATTTTTTTAATTAATCTTCCTTTTTTTTTAAACCAAGAATGTAAATAAAACTATTCTGAACTATAGGTCAATGCGAAGCGCGTAAGTGCAACAACGCGCAAGCAGAAATCGAAGCAGCTCGCTATACCTCTGCGATAATGGTTGTCCTATCGCCAAAGTAGTCGGTAATTATTCTAACCAACTCTGGGGCAATGTATATCCAATATAAATCATGTTTAGATTACGTTACAGATCGTGGTAATATTCACTCTCTTCAAAAAGTGATGGACAAAAGTATTGAAATTGCCTTGGGCTGATTTTCGAAAAATCTTTGCGATAGAATATACCAATACTAAACTGGAATTAACACAAGATATTCACAAATACTTTCATCAAACATGTGATTTTGTATGTATGTAATCATTCAAAAGTTTTTTACGCTTAAAATAGGTGGGGTCACACTGTCTAGCCAATACTCCAAGAATGTTGAGTCCTGGAATATTGACTCCAGGGATTTTGTGAGTCTGACCACAAATCTCCTGATATCATACTAACAAAAACTCCAAACAGGTATTTACATATTTAAACTTTAAAATAATAATTGAATGTACAAAACGAAGCAAAAACATACTATTTATTCAATAACAGTTCAAATATTTAACATAAATATCATTTTCACAATACAAGTTTCAAGTTTCATCGTCTCCTATTCAAATGACTGTCTGTATACAAACATGAATCGATTAATCGAGAATGTTAAAACTTCTATTATGTATCCTTTGTAACATTTTCATGAAATTTCATAAATGGTTCCGTAGATATCATTTAAAATAGCCTACCTTTAAAAGATTGTAAATAAAAATGCATTGAATAAATGAAATCGAAAAGAAAACGAAACACCCGTTGACAAGATATGTAGAAGAAATCATACTAACAAAACTCCTCATGAATATTCATATTAATTTGTGAGACATTAGGTGTCTGCCATAATCACTCCAGGCCCTGTAAACATAGTTAATTACGATCAATTGCATCTCCCCAAAAGTAATGCTTATCTCCTTCAATCAATCGTATGTTTTTACAATAAATCGTAAATTACAATATTTTTGTTACAGATGAATACGATGCATGGTAAGATGCGATTATTTACAGCGAGACACAGTAAATCTTTACATTCAATTTTAAGTAGAATGTTATGATTAATTCAGGGCCTTTGCCAGTCTGACTGGAAACTTTGGGAAGGAGTTTGTCATGTGAATTGATAAAAGAGTAAATCCGGGGACGCGGTTCGTTAACGCTCTTTGGGTACTTGTTAAACTGTAATGTAAACGTAATATGGAGACTCTGCGAATAATCTTAAATTTTCTAAGATATTTTAACAATATGACCTGCATATATTGTATATCCATTTCAATCATTATCTTCACTGTTCTCTAACTCGGGATCGTCCTCAACGTATTGAGCCAGGATTTGGTGACAAACATTCTGCCCAGAAATGTTGTTGTCCCCAGTACCCTCGGAATAGACTATTTTCGCTATGTAATCAAATTTAACACACACTTTACTTTTTTTGTAATGCCTTGTTACAAATTATTTCATTCACCTGTTACCAATAATTGTATTACAAGCCATGCTTGTCCTACCTTACAACACGTAATGTATGCAATGCGTATTCTGACTATTGAAATAAAACAAGTAACAGGTGGATGAAATCATTTGTAACGAGGCACTTGACAAGATTTGTGCATTAAATTTGATTACATTAGGAAAATGGCCTATTAAATGCACATGGACCGGTATACAAGCCTCACTGACCGGTCCTATGCTCTCAACCCCTCAACATCTTCAGAGCCTCAGGGCAAAGTTTCTCCCTATGCATTGAATCTAGAATACTTCTTAAGTCCTTCCCTCACCGGGTAACATTTCTTTAACCCATTCGTAATATCAACCAATAATGAAGATACAGATAGTAAAAATAAAGAGTTTGAATAAGACGGATAAAGAAGGGGAACATGAATAGAATTATTGCTGACTGTATATTTTTATGAATCAACATTCTCTTCGATCATTTTTCTCACTTTATTGGGATTTTTATGGGGATAGGCAAATTATAAAATTCATGTAGCATTCTTCCACAAAACAGTTATCAAACCCAGATGAATAGATCCCTTAATTATTGATTTAGAGGCTGAATAGCTTTTTAAATACAAAAATATTGTCTCCATCGCCAGCAATCATTTTCCCGGATGACGTCATCATCACTCGACACCTAAAAAGGGAACTCATCCTGTCATTTTCCTTCACCAGTCTTGTTGATAAAGCGAATGATGCTACTCTTCTCTCCTTCATATCACCCTCACTCATCACCTGATCAATCACACACGTCTTGTACTCATCATCTGATGTCACGACGTAGAAGTCGTCTATCTTAGGATCAACGCAGACATTCCAAATGACATCACTGTGGGGGATTTCCCTTTGAGCACCCTCTCTGTCAATGATGAACGCTCTTTCATTGGCTGGATAGGGCTGAGCGATAATGTGACCTGATGGCAGCATATCACGCATCCAAATCTTCTCTTTACACGTGATGGTATTGATAATCTTACCATCAGCTGGGTTGATGACGTATATCTTAGACTGATCCGCCTCAGTAGCGATGATCATCCCATCCTTGTCAGCTGCAACATCAACCCATGTGTAATCATCCGTCGTGTTTCTTGGTATTGTGACGTCATTGATGAGCTTCCACTGTCTGTCATACACACTGATGGATCCAGTCAAACTGTCTCCTGTACTAACTCTGCACACTTTACCGCATACTACCTTGTCATCATTCAGCACTGCACAGGACATAACCAATGATGTATCACTACCTTCTATCACTCTCTGTATATGTTTAGTGTTGATATCTAACATGTATGTATGCGAACTACCTTTATGTAATCTGTGATGATAACATTGCATTCATCTATGCATCCTACAATGATCGGGTATCTGATTTCATTTCTCACATTTATTGTATCAATAAGCTTCCACTCCCCATCATACCGATCAATCCTCCCATCGTACATCATCTCACTCCCAGCACCCTTCACAAACCTCACACCTGATACAACACGATTAATTTCTTTCACCTCACCCTCATTCAGTGGCTTTTTTAGTTCATCACTCACTGATGTATTCACACGGTGCCCGTCTTTGACAACATTTTGATCGCCTTCGAGTACTGTGTAAAGTGTCTGGTTTGCATTCTCTGTAGTTTTTTTGTCATCTTGCCATGATTTCTCCAACTCGCCAATTTTTCTCTCGATCTCTTGAGCGATTTCGTGAATGTCAGCATAGAGATCGCGATGTTTATTATTTATTGGTTCTTGTCTTTTCTCTGCATTTGTGTTGTTTTCTCTACGTCGCTTCTCTCCCTCCTCATTGTTCTTTCGAATCTCATCCTGCAACTTTTGAATCTTTTCTTGGAGTTTTTGGTTTTTCCCATCAATCTCCAGGTCGATTTTTGCATCATCCTCCTGTTCCCTGACTTTGTCTCTTGCAATCGCCTTTTCGATTACGGAATCAACCTCATCTTTGATACTTTGCAGATGTCCGTCGGCGGATTGTCTACACTGACTAATGTGCTTTCCGTGGACTCGACATAATTGTAACTTCTCCATCGCCTTTTCCTTCAGAATGTTGAGCTTTGCTTTATTGTCCATGATTGCATCATGTATATCCTGTCGGACGCAAGGCTTTTCATGATGATCTATCATAGCGCATGAAACACATAAAGCTACGCCATGTGTTTTGCAATACAAATCAATTTGTTTATCATGTTTCTCACAATACAGATCAGGCCCACCCTTTCTTGGTCTTCCGATGCATTCCTTTTTGGAGGCGCAGTCATGGCAGAGGTTCTTCTTCTCCTTCACATAGAAAGTCAGATCTGTTTTTGCCTTACACTCGTCTCCTTCACAGACACCCTCTGCCGAGCTCAATTCAGAAGCCATGCTGATCAGAGTATTGACCTGCAGGAAAGTAGAAGGGAAAGAAGAAGTAGAGGAAAAATAAGGAGAAGAAGAGATCGAGAAGAAGAAAGAACGAAATATTAAAAAAAAAAATAGGGGGATACATTAGCCATGTATCGCACGTATGGTGACGTTAAAGGTCGGTCCCCAGACGTAAATAATTAAATATGATTGATGCACGTCTGTAAAACCCCAATTACACATTCACACACTTTGACCTCCTTAGCAGTAGTATTCCATATTGAATTTTAATCACTTACAAATAGAATTAAAAATATTGAACTTTGAAAGAGGGTGTTATTTATTATCTCCTTTTTATTTTTATTAAACGAGGTATGATAACAATCTTTTTGCGAGACTTGAAGGAAGATTTTAATAATAAGTCTTCATACACCATTTTAAAAAGATGTAATAAGAAATTTCGCTTTTACGTCACAACACATCAACAATAATATTTAAGCACGCAGTTACCGGTTACACATAACATAACATGCTTACGAAAATACATGCGGCGTTTACTAGACATATAGATCAATGGACACAGTTTTGCAACACTTGGTTCTAAAAGAGTTCTTGACATTTCAGAGTGGTTCTAAACATAATCATAGTCATCCTAGGGACCTATTAAGGTTATGTTCTCGTCAAGGATTGTTCCTCCTCATTTGCCTCTGTTATCTCACAGATTGTCAACTTAAGTATCGATCAGGCATGCGTACCTTCTGTCCTTAAAACGGCACACATTCTTCCTTTACTGAAGAAACCTAATCTTGATTCGGAATTACTCAGTAATTACCGTCCAGTTTCTAATCTCCCGTTTTTGTTTAAAATACTTGAGAGGGTGGTGTTCTCCAGATTAAATGATTATTGTCTCGATAATGACCTCCTTGACCCATTTCAATCTGCATACCGTCCCCACCACAGTGTAGAAACCCTCCTTGTTAATGTATCCAACTTTATACTTCGGGAGATGGATGGTGGAAAAGTAACTGCTATGATACTCCTTGATTTGTCTTCCGCCTTTGACACTGTTAACCACACTGTTTTGATTAATACCCTCATGTCACTCGGTGTTAAAGATCAAGCCCTGGAATGGTTTAAATCATACCTGTCATGCCATTCTCAAGCTGTCTCGATAAACGGCTGCCTTTCAGATTTTGTACCACTTACATGCGGAGTTCCGCAAGGCTCTGTGGGCGGGCCCACCATGTTCTCTTTATATTTAACTGGGTTGAAGAATATTTTTCATCAGCATTCTCTTTCTTATCATGTATATGCTGATGATATTCAAATATATACTTCTTTCAAACCCAATCAGAGCATTGCAGCCAGCGCTATCCACAACATTGAGAATTGTGTACAAGATGTTCATAATTGGTTGAACTCACATTCACTAAAATTAAATCTCGCCAAATGCGAATTTGTAATGTATGGTTCTAAGACTCAGTTAGAGAAGATTTCCATCACTTCAATTACTCTTGCTGGACATGAAACTACCTTATCCAATGTATGTCGCAACCTTGGTGTGTTTTTCGACTCAAATATGACAATGGCTACACAAATTCAATATGTCTCGAAATCAGTACGCTATCAGTTACGCAATTTAGGTTTTATTCGTAAATATCTTAACCGTAGTGCCACTGAGAAAATTACCCATGCGTTAATCTCATCTCGCTTGGATTTTGGTAATGGCCTTTGTTTGGTTCGCCTCACAACCTACTTGCAAAATTACAGAAATTACAGAATGCTGCTGCTCGTGTCGTGACCCTCTCCAACAAGTACAGTCACATCACACCAGTCCTCAAATCACTCCATTGGTTGCCCGTAGAAGAACGTGTTGTTTTCAAGATTATTTTGTTATTATTTCACTGTATACATGGCTCTGCTCCGCAGTACAACATCGGCTTGATCAAGCATTACATTCCCTCTAGACAGCTACGTTCTCAAAACTCCGATTTACTGGTTATTCCTAGGGTTAAAACAAAGTGGGGAGCGAACCTTCGCTCATGCTGGGCCTTCATTATGGAATACTCTCCTCAATGGATTAAAAATAGCAGTTCTGGTGAAGCGTTAAAAACAATCTTAAGAAGTATCTGTTTAATTTAGCCTATAACTGATTTCCACTACCTTTATGTCTGTACCTTCCCTATTGCACTTTTGTATATATCTATCATGTATTTCATCTTTTGCACAAGCTGCGCCTTGAGCATTTGATTGTCAAGTGGATTTGGCGCCTTACAAATCTTATGTATTATTATTATTATTATTATTATGTGAGTATCAAGGAAATTTCATTGAAGCATGCACAGAGTTTTTAGTTGCACAATGGTTCTTGAACCCCAATATGTAAAAAATTATTATAAAAAAGCCTTATTACGTAAAATGAAATGAATAAACATGTGCAAACAAATGAAAGACCAATATTTGTGTATACCCGGGTTTGGGGGGAAAATTGCCTTTCGTAATTCAGTCTGTTTTTAAAAATTGATTTTCTCAGAATAAAAGCGAATATTACTTAATTATTTAGGTAAATCTGTGCCGTGCATTGATATTGAGGAAAGTTGGTGATAAATTCCCTTAAGAACATCATCCTAAAGGTTCCACTGGAAAAGCGTCTAGGGGTTCTTATTATGTGGGAAAGGTTTTGAATCGTTAAAGGTTCTACTTCGCAACATTTTTGTTAACAGTGAAGTGACTCTCACGAAGCAATACAAACTTCTTGTTTCTATATTTAACGAGTAAGCAAAAGTATTTGATACTTTTTAATTGTAATTTCGGTATGAAAATATACGACAGGAAACATAATATATAAGACATAATTATAATTGATTAAAGTCAAATAGACCGCCTCGCTGCCTAAATATGGGGTGGTGGCTGTCTAAGTTTGAAGTGACAGCTGCCCTTATATATATATATTTAAAAAATAATCTATTGTTATATTTAACGAGATATGGAATCATTTAGTTAATAGTGGAGAGATGAAACGAGCGATATACTGTAAGAGACACACTTCCACAAAAAAATTACTGCTACAGAGTCAAACAGTGATATTCAGCTTTAGATTTTGATTTTGGGACACTCCCCCATCCCTCCGTGCTAAAATATATGGATGGTCGTAAGCTCTCCTGCTTTGCCATAGGTACCAAGGTCTAGCTAGAGACACCACAGATTTAAACTGTTTAAAAGTGACATGGCAATTCGAGCCCCCCGTCCCCACCCCACATGTCACCCCTAGGATAAAGGAATTCGCTTTTGTTCCGACAAGACATGCAATCTCTTTATTTTTTTCATTTTTATACCGAGTTATAATTTCCCTAATTACAGTTAATTGTCATTAATTTGTTTTGTCTTTGATCCAAAAAAAGAAAAAAATCCTTAAAGTGCCTGTTCAAAGAAAATCACAAATATGGCAAATAACGTATCACTAGAAACTGGAAAGCTAACAGATATCAATCGTACAAGTTTTAGGTTAACTGCATATCGGGTGATTTATAAATATACAAATAAAACCACCTCCATAGCATCTGGGATATGCGAGAGATTCGCCAGAAAAATAACGATGTTTTAATGCCGTCACAATATGAACCAATCCTGCCCAAGCGGACGACATCCCATAAAGAATGAACATAATTGCAATGCTATTATTTCTCAAATTATAATGAGTTTAGTGTATATAAATGTGATGAAATTTTACACCATTCAAAAGGGATATGCCCCGATTCTGATAACTAAATTCTTTTGTTTGTAAATACACAGGATAGGGGTTAATGAACAATCAAAGAAAGCACACTTTCAAATTTAAAAACCTCCGGAATAATAGCATAGACGGCAGTTGTTCCCTCTTGAAACGCCGAACATACCGCGGTGTATGCAGCTGAAAATACAATGGCGTCTTATTTTGTTTACAAGCGACGGATTCCTTAATTTTTTTTGTATCCTTGCATTTTTCATCAATATAATATCATGTGCTGGGTTTAGAGTGAGGCAATAGATTAAACATTTAGCCTGAGGGTAGTGAAGTAAGAGAAATAACTGAAGAGAAGACTCAAAAACAGGCACTGAAAATGTGTGAGATGTCATGGGAGATCGTCTGCTTGTGAAAATCATGTTCAACATGTGACGTCACACATCTCAGCAGCGATCGGAGAGCTTTTCAGGTGCTATGCCGGGCTGTATTTATGCGTTTTGTAATTGATAATAGTTATTACTTCGAATGTTTCCAAGCATTGGATTTTGATAACCTTGTCCAATCAAAGTGTCACCTTTGCAATAATGGCAATAAAGTTAAATGGCAATAAAATCAATGAACCTTCTCTTTAAATCACAAATGTAGAATAAAGTTATTAACAAAAATGAAAATGAAATAACTATAGACTTAATAAAATAAAAGAATAAATATGATCAATTCAATTCATAAAAACAATGCGATGCATAAAAATTGAAACGAAAATAATAATTCATTTCAGTCCAACTGTTCGTGACGTTTATAATACTTTGCACAAAATTAACCTTCCTCTAAACTTCCTCTTAACTTCCTTTGTTTGATTATTGAAACGAATGTATATACGTGTAGTTTAAAATATTATTCAATTAGATTGACGAAAGAAGCGATTGGCAGCAAAATAGATTCTTTTATTCGTAATTAATGAGATGTGTGTGTTATTTTTGCTGAGGCCATCATACATTAGAATAAAGCTTATAATGGTTATTTGGTTATTTTTTTTACCTGACTGCTAAGAAAGCATAAATGCTTGTAAGTAAGCAACCAGACGGACGACGGTTTTAGGTCCTCTCCGAGGGACCTGGTAGTGAGGATTAATGCCTTACCAAAGGGCACTAGCGCATCGACTTGGTTTCGAACCCGGTCACCGGATTACGAGGCCACTGCTCTACCAACTGAGCTATCGCTAAATATAGTATTTCATTGTTGAACCAGTTTTTGCATTGTTGTGTTGATTACAACCACATCCACACATTCCAACACTATGTACTAACACATCAGTATAGGATAAAACTTATCATTCACAGTAACATAATGAAACTGTGTATAGCAGGGGCGGCGATTTCTTTTCATGACCGGGGAGGGGGACGAAATGCGAGGGAAAATATGTATTCTGTTGGAGTGTTGGTATCACGGTCAGTGGCGTAATGAGCAAAAGCGTTGGGGGCAGAAAAAATCCGCATCACCACAACTCTTTACATGTTACATGCAGGTCCCGCGGAACATTTTACAAAGTGGGGGGCGGGGGCTAAAGTATTAACGATCAGGTAGAGCGTAGCGAGCGAAGCGAGTGGAGCATAACTTGGCGTGTGGTCCATGTCAAAGCCCCGGTGGGGGCCAAGGGCGGAGCCCACAGAAGCTAGGGGTGTTTCACAAAGACTAAGATCGACTTTAAGTTGGACTTAAGTATAACAGGCCGTTCATGCCATTGTTTGCTCTCACCATTATGATCTTTAGATAATATTTTTCCTTCAATAATGAATTATTAAAAAATGTAAGTTTTGTCGATTTTTTACCATGATTTGTACGTCCCTTGAGAGACCAATGCAAGTAAATAATGATAGCAAACAATGGCATGAACGGCCTGCTATACTTAAGTCCAACTTAAAGTCGATCTTAGTCTTTGTGAAACACCCCCAGGAGTTTTAGGCATTACATTACGGTCAGATGAGTAGCCAGGGGCCCGCCTTAGGGCCCTTGGTTGGGTCCAGGGGGCAGAGCTCCCGGAAGCTCAGGGGTTTAACGCATTTAATAACGGTCAGATGAGCATCCAGGGGCCTGTTGTAGGGCTCCTGGTAGGGTCCAGGGGCGGAGCCCTCCAAAGTTCAGGGGTTAGAGGCATTTAATTACGGTCAGATGAGCATATTTTGATACCTTATTTGTGACAGTGGCAGGTCACTAGTTGGCGTGGGGTCCGGGGGCTGAGCCACATGAAGCTCAGGGTTCTGGGCATCTAATTACGGTCAGATGAGCATTCAGGAGTCCGCCTTAGGGCCCCTGGTGGGGTCTATAGGGGGCGGAGCCCCCGGAGGTTCAGGGGTTTTAGGCATTTAATTACGGTCAGATGAGCATATTTTGATACCTCATTATTTTGTGACACTAATGGGCAGGTCACTATTCCTTCTTTCCTTCTTTCCTTATTTCTTTCTTTCTATTACTCTTTAACATACTTTACTTAACAAATTTGGGGCGGCCGGGATGGGGCTTGAGCCCTCCGAGCCCTGCCATTGAACAGGCCCTGACATGTAGGCTTCCAAATAAGCTTATTTTTTGCTTAACTGTAAATCTGGGAATTTTCCAACAAACGCATAAAAAAGTATAATTTACAAAAACGTGAGAAAAAATCCCGGAAAATTATGTCATTTCAGCAACATTTGTAAATCACTGGTATCGAATTAGAAATAAACCAAGTTTGCCACCCATCAATACGCCAGTGATCACGGTGATACTAACGGAATACAGATTTCTACAATATTTATTTGTACATTTTGAAGGATATTAAATTATTATGCGAGGGAGCGTAGCGACCGAGCGAGAAGATTTTTGCATTTTTATTAGTCTAAACGCTGCACTCTTTGGCCCTCAAGAGCCTAAAAGTGTGTTGCAGTCTTTAGTCACTATTAGGCTAGGAATATTGTGTTTTGAGGTCAAACAAATTGCAATAAAATATTTTTCACTGCAATGCATTTTAGTAAGGTCCCCAAAATGACATACTAAAAGCCCAAAAAATCCAAGTAGTGGAAGTGTCCCTAATTTGCATAAATCCAATATGGCCGCTATTTCGAGGATTTTCACATAGATTTTGTCTTATTTTTCAACTTGTGTAGGTTGTTGTGGCACTAAAGGAGTAGGAAAAGTGATCTGCTGTACATTTTGTATCAACTAAAATACCCATATACTACAGGTACATCACACACCTGAAACAAATCTCCTGCACACCCACACTCACACAATCCAACATGTAATTTATGCTCAATTTATTACCTTAGCAGATGATGTTCTTTCATTATGCACTAGACAAATATCATGTCATTTTATATTGAAAAAAACTAAAACCAAAATATTAAGAAAAACTTACCCTTATGAGTATCCGTACAAACACAAGAGCTGTTGGTAGGGCTATGTAGGGGTACAGCCTGTAGTCTGTACCTTACATTATCCGTGTAGTGGACTAATTGTGTCTTATTTACATAAATCCAAAATGGCCGCCGATTCTAGGGTTTTCTCCAAGATTTGGTCAAAATATTCACCATACATACCTTTTAGCATACTTTTAGTGTACTTTGAAAGTCTAAAATGTTATTTCCAAGAATTATTTTGTTTGCAAAAAGTTTCATATGCCTGGTTTTAGTGTTTTGATTTGCTTAAATTCAAAATGGCTGCTAAATAAAACATTTTTGGAGAGAATTTATTATAATTACATTTCTTGTCCTATGTTACATTCAGAATAATAATAATGCCTTCTCTCCAACTGGAATAATGGTCTCCTTCAGGTCTGATGCCGGCTGACTAAGTACCATGGCAAGCTCACAGAAGTCGTCATTCTTTATGATTTTCTTCAGTGCTACGCCTTTCCCTAGTCCAAATATGCGAGACGTTGTGTCGCAGCCCAGAAGCACATGGCAAAGAGAAAGTAGTCACACACACACTACTTCCTAGAGTTTCCTTCAGCTGTTTGCTATTCCATGTTCGGTTCTTCTTGGAGTTTGCCTTGGGCTCAGGTGCAAAACAAAGAAGTCCTTTGCATTCACATCAGCGTAGAAGATTAGCAAGATTAGAAGGTTTGTGTCATCACCGCCAAGAACTGTGGCTTTAAACTTCAGCTGCATCACAATTAATTCCAGGAATCTGCTCTTCCTCAATTGCTACATCACAATGAAGATCAGGAAGATGCTGTCCGTTAGTAGTTGTTCGAGAAGGGACTTAAGTGGGCTGCTCCCCGAAATTAGCTACTGCACATGGAACACCTGGGTGCTGAACAACCTCTGGAAGTTCCTCACTATAGGAGCTTCCGGAGGTTGTTTGTATACTCGTTGACAGATGTACATAATACAAGTCTGCTATCAGCATTGTATTTAGAGCAGCATCAACGAGTAAATGGCCCCGCACATGCAGCTCTAGAAATCGCCTTTTCACCCAGCATATATGGCATACACTACTTAAAGAAGTTCCTGGAGTCCTGAGCCCGTCATCAAATGCTCTGCAGAATGATCTGCTTCAAGTCACTGTCACTTGGCTGGCTCCTGATTATTGTGAGTTCCTTCCACCATAGCAGTTGATCAAAAGTCAAAACAGGTGTATAGTATTATAGTGTTTAGCATGGGCACAAACAAAACGCAGAGTGTAGTAAACACAGGATGGATCACTAGGATTCATGTCAATCATGGGGAGAAACAAAAAAGATGACTGATCAGGGTACTTGCCGTTGTTTTTATTATCTGTATCGTTCAGGACCTATGAAGTAGTAAAGATGTCTTCAACAACACATCAAGGTCAAATGTTGGATCTTCTGGTCCCCGATTCTCAATCGGCTGGTAAACCAGAGGTTGTACAGTTGTAGATGCCTTGAAGTATTCAATGTCGATACGTCCAACAGTAGCAAAGTCCTCAGCGAATACCGTACAGTACTTTATCCCTGGGGTTTTGGTAGCAATGTACCCATCTGTGGAAAGTACCTGATCCATCAGGAGTGTCGATATTATGGTCGACATTGTCTGCAATATACTGAATGCACTCATGAGAAATTGCCGCACTTCTTTCATATTTCTTAACCACCGGATAAGAGCATTAGAAGCATTTTGGCCAACAAACATGTTCCTCAATAGCAGTTGCAAGGAATCTGTGAGAATGCAAGTACAGCAGTGGTAGACGACATTTCAGCAGGAGTTGGGTAAATGCGTCACTTGCAATTTTCTTTTAATAACTTGATGTCATTCTTTAAACGGTGAGGCAGCAGTCTTTATGATTCTCGTTTCTCCTGCTTTGGTGTGTTGTTCTTTGACTGCTTGTGGAATTCATACAGAACAGCACTAACTGTGCTACGAAATGTAACCACATCATGCTTTCCGTTCAGTTCAGTTATACAATCCTCTCACCGAAGTGCCCCTGTATTTTCTTTTTCATGTATACCCCACTGCATGTAGGCATCATGATCTATATCCAGAAAATACTCTTGCATCTTAGTAACAAAATCAACTACTGTTGTTTGTTCCTCTTCATTTTCCTCCAGGAACTTAACTACTTTTAAGAATGCAGTCAATTTCACCTCATCTTTAGGTCGGCCAGATTTAGCCTTTTTGGAAGTGCTTGTGCTCACAGTGTATACCATTGGTATTTGTTTTTTAGTTTTAAAGTTCACCATGCATTGTTTATGGTATACTGCATCAACTGCGGAAAGATCGTTGACAGATGCAAGTCTTCCAGACACATTTTTGGACCAAGTATCATTTCTTTTTATGCATATCCCTACTACAACTACAGTAATAGCACAACCAGTACCACATCAACAACTAAATCCCCCTTCCTATTGATGTAGCTAGGCTCATATGCAGGCTTGCCTTTTGTAGCACTGCATAGATCGGCGATCAAGAAAGGTGTACATTCTGTGGCGTCATGAATTACAGGCTTAATTTGACCTCTGGACGACTTTAGATGAAGTGGGGGTGTAGTGACAAACTTTGATTAGTTATTGTGCCTTAGTGGGTTCTGATATCTTAATTTTAAAAAATGTATTGTATTCTGCACATTATGAGCATTCCATCGATATTATAATGAAACTATTATTGGGTGTTTTACTTTAAAGTTTTACAATGAATGACTATGAATTAGGCATCATGGATATCACACAATAAAAGCTTACATGTCTATAACTTAGTTGAATATTTGACAAAAAATAGTGACTAGAGAGCACAATACCACAGTAATATTGATACTTGTACTGTGATGAGCCATTAGCATACAATGTTTGCTTCTGTTTGTCACCTCTCTAAAATTAAGTATACTGTTGCACTGAGAACTACTTGTAATTCCAATGACCATGAGGATAATGTAAGGTACAGGCTGTACCCCTACATAGCCCTACCAACAGCTCCTGTGTTTGTACGGATACTCATAAGGGCCAGTTTTCTGAATATTTTTGATTTAGTTTTTTCAATATAATTAAAATGACATATTTGTCTAGCGCATTATGAAATAAAATCATCTGCTAAGGTGATAAATTGAGCATAATTCACATGTTGGATTGTGTGGGTGTGGGTGTGCGGGAAATTTGTTTCAGGTATGTGATGTACCTGTAGTATATGGGTATTTTAGTTGATACAAAATGTACAGCAGATCACTTTTCCTACTCCTTTAGTGCCACAACAGCCTATACAAGTTGAAAAATATGACAAAATCTATGTGAAAATCCTCGAAATAGCGGCCATATTGGATTTATGCAAATTAGGGACACTTCCACTACTTGGATTTTTTTGGACTTTTAGTATGTCATTTTGGGGACCTTACTAAAATGCATTGCAGTGGTAAAAATTGTATTGCAATTTGTTTGACGTTTACCTAAAAAATGTAATATCCTTCCTAGTCTATATTTGCTATACATTTTGTTTGCACTTTTCAAATTTTCCGGGGACGATCCCCTAAAAAGTTGACGGGGGGACGTGTCTCCCTGTCCCCCGGGATCGCCGCCCCTGGTGTATAGCCAATTATACTCACAGTCTAGAGATAGAGCCAGCGGCTTAACGTTGAGGAAATAAAGGACGAGAAACGTCAAAGAAAATCAGCTGCAACGTTGTCAGTAGATAGACGCATATGCCGTCCCGAGTTATTGAAATGTAAATTGAATTCCTAAAACATAGCCTACCATGAAATCATTTGTTAGAGGTTAGTCTTTAGTTCAAAGTATATATTTCGTTCTTGATCGTGAGAAACATCAAAGAGAACAAGCTGCGACATACGTTGTCAGTAGATAGACGCATATTCCGTTCCGGGTTCTTGAAAATGAAGATTGAGTTAATGAAATAAAGCACGTATATCATACAATCTTATGTCAGAGGTTGAAATTTCAGTTCAAAGTATTTATTTGTTCGCGACCACGTGCCTTATTTGCTAATATTGACATTCACGATAATGAAATACTAGGGAATAAAATTCAATGTTGAGCTGATAACCTTTCCGCGATGACGATGACATTTTTGTGTTAATTATTGATATCATTTCAGCTAATAATCATTTGTATACCTGTGGGAAAAGAACTAATTATACAGCACGTCCATGCAGGGCCATGGTTCATAACAAGTGCCAAATTTCTGTCACAGATTTGCTGACAGCCACTCAAATGCAATGATTTCAATAGCTTATAACAGTCATTGTAACTAGTTACAGTGTTGACAGTCTGATGACTGCTGGGTTCCTAAGAGCAATTTTTGGGATTGATTTCAATCCTAGCTTAAAATCGATTCTACCTGACTGGTTCACTAAATCGCTTTTAGGCTGGGATCAATCCCAGCGTGAATAATCATGTGCGCGATCAATCCAACCAATCAACAGACTCACATTTTGGTCACTGGGCATCAATCAATCCCTAATAGACTCATCATTGTCAAAAAGTACGACATTGAATGAGTAAGAATTCGCACTAAAACATTGCAGATATATGAATGTCATCTACTATTTTCCACATGAATGATCTCACTGCGATTTGTTTGGGATACAGAGCCTGAAAGAGAGAGAATGAGAGGGAGAGAGAGAGAGAGAAAGAGAGAGAGAGAGAGGGGGAGAGAGAGGGAGAGAAAGAGAGAGAGAGAGGGAGAGAGAGGGGAGAGAAAGAAAGAGAGAGAGAGAGAGAGGGAGAGAGAGGGGGAGAGAAAGAAAAAGGAGAGGGATTTAAAGAGGGGGGGGGGCGGACAGAATGGGAACAATTTCTATGTGTATGTGTATTATTTTGTATACTGGCGTACTGGTATATTATGGACATGTGAGGAGGGAGGGATTGACAGATGGAGTGAGAGAGACAGAGAGAGACGGAGAGAGAGAGAGAGAGAGAGATAAAGGGAGTGGGAGAAAGAAAGAAAGAGAAGGTAGAGGGAGGGAAAGAAAGAGAGAGGGAAAGCTAGAAAGGAGAGAGATAGAGGAATGACAATTTCTAGAAAAGGTGTACTGGGAAACTGGTATATTAAAGACATGTAAGAATAGAAATTAAAAGAGAGTGGTATACGTTATAACATGTTTGAGGTATTTTGTGACACACGAAATAACGAGCCTGTCAGGAGCTGCTCATGGAGTGATGGGTACTTTTATTTAGAATTCAAAGTTTCAAACCAATACATGATGAAGATAAACACCGTGGATTTAAGGAAAATAAGTCTTTGCTTTAATTTTAAACAAAAAGAGTGAATCAAATCAAAAACCTTCACATGGAAAAGAATGTTACATGTACCGTACATAATTATGATAATTTTTCATTAGGATGCAGGATTATGAGTTTTTAAAAAGTTAGACAAGCATACAAAAGAAGAAACAATTCCCAAACATGAACAAATGAAAGCAAGCAATGCATTATATTTCCTTGCGTAATAACAGTTGGGTGAATTCAAGCAATGTTGATACCGTTTTATTAGGAAATAAATTCATGTGTTCAGGCAATAATTCTTTATACCGCCATCACTCCGATCCTGTGTTTGCAAAATTAAACTCTACCAGCTGATAAGATAAGATATTCTTCAAATGCAGTTTTCATATTCTGCTTATAAAGTTATACTGTCTTTCTACATGTACTTCCATTAAATGTAAAATCTGAATAAAACTATCATTGCTTTCCTACAAGACAAACCAAAACAAAATAACTGTACCCTTAACCAATGATGTAAATAATGTACTTCTGTTTTACATAATATGCGAAAGATTGTCACATTAGATCAAACAATAATAAATGTATTTACATATTATAATGAAAGGAAAAACTGTCTTATAATTATCAATAACAATAACAATAATAATAATAATAATAATAATAATAATAATAATAATGATAATGATACTGATACTGATAATGATAATAATGATAAAAATAATAATAATAATCACGATTATAATAATAACGATAATAATAATAATGATAATAATAATACAAAGAATAACAGTCAAATTTATGTAACGCTTAATACAGCATGTACATGCTGTCCTGTATGTACTTTGTCTTCATTATGCGTGTGTAGATTTAATTTTATACATTTTCTGTATTATCAGATTAAAAAAACTGAAATAAATCGTACTATAAGAAAAGGCTATGCTATCAAATGGGTATTAATGAATAATACCTAGCAGTATGTACATTAAATTTAAAGCTGTTTAACTTTTGTCTTTATTTTATAGAGACAGCATTTTACTCTAAAACTGATAGAGTTTGGGCTGAACACACCATAAAAAAACTTTATTTGGAACGGGTGGTTGTTTCAGGCTGTCTCTTAGATCATGGAATGGATCTTTGACAATTAATCTGCCTATATTGACCAAGCAACTAAGCTAACAGCTAATAATTTCCGAGTAGTCAGGTAAAACAAACAAACAAACAAACCAAGAATGTAATAAAACATATTCGTCTAGGTGATTTTACTCCAACTTATAAAACTACATTTTTATTTATTATATCCTGCATCAAAAATTTATTGGTTTTTGATTGGTTGAGAGCTCGTCACGTGACCAGAAATATTTCAACTATTTTAATGTTGCTCTGAAAAAGTACTATTTGGGAGAATTATTTGGGAGTAGAAGTACTATATGAGAGTACTATTTGGGGTTGAATTTTTTTTTTTTTAAGATAAATTTTTTATACAGGATATAAAACAAATATACCATGCCTTCTTTTCGAGGTACTGGTTAAAACTATGGGCCTCGGTGGCACCCTCAGCAAATAGTACTATTGAGTCACCTCTTGCGCATAGTTTTAACCAGAACCTCTCAAGACAGTGTATATTTGTATACTATGCAACTTACACATTGAATAATAACACTAAAATATCTTTGATACAATGATATTACGTATTTAACTATACTGTGTATATGTATAAACTATTGAAGAACATGTGAATTCATTTTAGGAAAAACATAAAAAGACAACTTTCCCAAACGTAAGCAATTCCACTTGATTACATTTACACTACAAATGACCAAATACCTTACACCTCATATATATAATGATGACTATTTTACAATACAGTGAAGTATATTTCATGCATGTAAAAAAAATTGAAAGTAACGCAGTGTCTGGGTATCATCAATCTGTTTTGGAATAAACAAACATATAGTCCAGATAGAATTCAAACTTTAACTCAAGAAATCTTTTTTCTAATAAATTATTTGTGATAACTCTTAACAGTATATCGGAACTAATAGACCAAAAATTAAGAAAAGGGCATAATCATTTCTCCAAGTGATTTTACTTCAACTTATAAAAATTCCATTTTTGTATCTACATCGAAATTCATACATACAATGATAACACATGAGCATTTCAATACCTTATATATTTTTGTTTATTGTACAGACAGCGTTTTACACTACTGTATATACAGCATATAGTTGTAGGCCTATAGTTCGGGCTGAACATATGGTATACAATAACATAACCTTCATTTGGAACGGGTGGTTGTTTCAGGCTGTCTCCTGTATATACTCTTTTATCTGTGAATGGGAATTTAAAAATTAATCTTCCTTTTTTTTTAAACCAAGAATGTAAATAAAACTATCGTGACGTGTAGGTCAATGCGAAACGCGTAAGTGCAACAACGCGCAAGCAGAAATCAAAGCAGCTCGCTCTACCTCTGCGATGATAGTTTGTTTCATCGCCAGTGTAGTCGATAATTATTATAATCAACTCAGGGGCGATTTCAATGTCCTATATATGTCCTGTATATCCCATCATGTTCGGATTACGTAACACATCGTGGTAATGTTAACCCTTTTCTAAAAATGATGGACAAAGCTAATGAAATTACCCAAAATCCGTCTTTGCGATAGAGTGTACCAATACTAAAATGAAATTAACACAAAATATTCATGACCATGAGACCAAACAGGTATTTACATATTTACAATTACATTTATGAATATTGTATCTATGGCAGATGATTGAATATACAAAACAAAGCAAAAACACACTATTTATTCAATAACGGTTCCAATATTTAACATTGATATCATTGGCGGATCCAGGGGGGGGGGGGCACAGGGCAAACTTTCGGCTGGCGCGATTTTCAAATTTTCAAATTTTCTGGTACCGAAAAAAAATTTGCTCACTACCCCCGCACCACTGAGCGAATTTTCGGCCGGCGCGACTTTCAAATTTGTGGGAGAAAAAAATTGTGCCCCTCGAGCGATGTATGTTGTTTATCCTTTACAAATACATGATAAAACTACCACGTAGACTATTCTTAATGTGTAGATTAGTATATTCTAATTATATTACATTTTATGACAATAACAAAGTTAAAATCGCTGATAGTAATCAAGGCGATCCACACTTGTGGTCTATTCACAAATTCTTTCAGCACACATCTTGTTAGTATGTAATAATTCAAAAGTTTTTACGCTGATTATAGGTGGGGTCACACTGTCTAGCTATTAATATTCCAAGAAATTTGACTCCTGGAATATTGACTCCTGGAATTTTTGCTAGTCTGACCACAAAACTCCCGACATCATTCTAACAAAAACTCGCCATGAATATTCTTATTAATTTGTGAGACATGAGATTCCTGCCATAATCATTCCAGGGCCCTGTTACATAGGTAATTATTATCAATTGAATCTCCTCAAAAGCGACTAATGGTATCTCCTTCAACCAATCATATATATTTTGTACAATGAATCGTAAATTACAATATTTTGGTTACAGATGAATACGATGCATGGTAAGATGCGATTAATTACAGCGAGACACAATAAATCTTTATATTTGATTTTAAGTAGATTGTTATGATTAATTCAGGGCCTTTTGCCAGTGTGACTGCAAACTTTGGGGAGGAGTTTGTCATGTGAATTGATAAAAGAGTAAATCCGGGGAGGGGGTGCGCGGTTCGTTGACACTCTTCGGGTACATTTAAAACTGTAATGTGAACGTAATATTGTTACTCTGCGAATATTCCTAATTTTACTGAGATATTTTTAAAATGTGACCTGCACTTTTTGTACATCCATTTCAATAATTTTCTTTACTGTTCTCCAAATTGGGATCGTCCTCAGCGTAATGAGCCAGGATTTGGGGGCTAAAAATTCTGCCCAGAAATGTTGTTGTCCCCGGTACCCTCTAAATTAAATGCACATGGACCGGTATACAAGTCTCAACCGGTCCTAGGCTATAAACCCTCAACATCTTCAGAGGCCAAGTCTCTCCCTATGCACTGAGCCTACAATACTTCTTAAGTCCGTCCCTCATCGAGAAAAAAATCCTTTAACCCATTAGTTATATCAACCAATAATTAAGATACGGATATTTTATTTTTTTAAAGAGCTTGAACAAGACGAGTGTAGGAGGGGAACGTAAAGAAAGATTTATTGCTGACTATATATTTGTACGAATCAACATTCTATTGAAATATTTTTCTTCACTCTATTGGGATGTTTATGAGTATAGTCAAATCATAAAATGCATGTAGTACTTTTACAAAAAACAGGAGTCAAACTCAAATTGGAGAATATCTTAATGATTGGTTAAGAGGCTAAATAGCTTTTTAAATACGAAAATGTTGTCTCCATCGCAAGCAATCATTTTTCCGGATGACGTCATCATCAAACGAGAAAAAAATAGGTGAGTACTTCCATCCAGCAGTCTTGTTGATAGAGCGAATGATGCTACTCTTCTCTTCTTCATATCACCCTCACTTATCACCTGATCAATCATACACGTTTTTTACTCCTCATCTGATGTCACGACGTAGAGTTCGTCTGTATTAGGATCAACGCATACCAGGGGCGGATCCAGCCGGCGGCAAGGGAGGGGGCCTAAAAAGGGGCCCACTTCGTGCGAAAATTTGAAAATCGTGCCGGTCGATTTTTCGCTCAGTGGGGTAGTGAGCAAAAAAAAATTTTGCCACCCGAAAAAAGGGAAATTTTTTCCCAACCCCCCCTTGGGCGCAAGGGGTAGTGAGCACAATTTTTTTTTTTTGGCACCCGAAAAAAAAATTTCCCTACGGGCTACGGGAAGGGTTAATTTTTTTCCACTGCCACCCCTTGGGAGGGGCCCAACTTCTTTTTTTCAAAAAAGGGTGTTTTTACCTGTTTTTTCTAGGGAGGGGCCCGGGCCCCTGGATCCGCCACTGACGCATACATTCATGATGACACCATTGTGGGGGATTTCCCTTTGAGCACCCTCTCTGTCAATGATGAGCACTCTGCGATCTGCTGGTGAGGATCGAGCGATTATCTGACCCGATGACAGCTTATCACGCATCCTTATCTTTTCTTTGCACGTGATGGTATCGATAATCTTACCATCAGCTGGGTTCATTTCATTTTATTTTGTTTCCAATTCTCGTAAAAAATACATTCAACAATACATTATACATACAAGCAAATATATAAACAATACAATGAATATGGAGGAGCCAGCAGAGGCCATTGGCCTTTCAAAGGCTGGGCTCCAATTGCCGCAGATGATTATACAAAGTAAAGAGAAAAGAAAAAGTAGGTAGTACATAAACAGGTGCGAACAGGCTAATTAAACATAAGATAAGATTCCTTCATTAGATGATGTTTGTATTTTCGTTTGAATGAGGCAAGACGTATATCTTAGACTGACCCAACTCAGCAGCGATGATCATCCCATCCTTGTCAGCTGCAACATCTACCCATGTGATATCTCGCGTCGTATTTCTTGGTATTGTTACGTCATTGATGAGCTTCCACTGTCTGTCATACACACTGATGAATCCAGTCAAACTGTGTCCTGTACCACCTGAGTACGCTTTACCGAACACTACGTTGTCATCATTCAGCACTGCACAGGACCCAACACATGATGTATCACTACCTTATATCACTCTCTGTATATGTTTAGTGTTGATATCTAACACGTATGTACAGTATGTGTACTACCTTTTATGTAATCTGTGATGATCACATTGCATTCACTATGCATCCTACAATGATCGGGCATGTGATTTCATTTCTCACATTGATTGTATCAATGAGCTTCCACTCCCCATCATACCCATCAATCCTCCCATCATACATCATCTCCCTCCCAGCACCCTTCACAAACCTCACACCTGATACAACACGTTTGATTTCTTTCACCTCACCCTCATTCAGTGGCTTTTTTAGTTCATCACTCACTGATGTATTCACACGATGCCCGTCTTTGACAATTTTTTGATTGTCTACGAGTACTGTGTCAAGTGTCTGGTTTGCATTCTCTGAAGTTTTTGTGACATCTTGCCATGATTTCTCCACCTCGCCAATCTTCCTCTCGATCTCTTGAGCGATGTTCTGAACGTCAGCATAGAGATCGCGATGTTTATTATTGGTTCTTGTCTTTTCTCTGCATTTGTGTTGTTTTCTTCACGTCGCTTCTCTCTCTCCTCATTGTTCTTTTGAATCTCTTCTTTGAGTTTTTCCCATCAATCTCCTGGTCGATTTTAGCAGCATCCTCCTGTTCCCTGACTTTGTCTCTTGCAATCGCCTTTTCGATTACGTAATCAACCTCATCTTTGATACTTTGCAGATGTTCGTCGGCGGATTGTCTACACTGACTAATGTGCTTTCCATGGACTCGACATAACTGTAACTTCTCCATCGCCTTTTCCTTCAGAATGTTGAGCTTTGCTTTATTGTCCATGATTGCATCCTCTATATCCTGTCGCAAGCACGGCTTTTCAACGTGATCTATCATAGCGCATGAAACACATAGAGCTACGTCATGTGTTTTACAATACAAATCAATATGTTTATCATGTTTCTCACAGAACAGATTAGGCCCACCCTTTCTTGGTCTTCCGATGCATTCCTTTTTGGAGGCGCAGTCATATGGCAGAGCTTCTTCTTCTCCTTCACATTGCGGCGGGTGGGTGTGACGGCTTATCATCAGGCAAACATATATAGCTTTAAATAAATGTATATCGCAAAAATGTTCTATTCATGTTTTTTTCCATTATACATGTACCAAGATGTTAGCGGCATTGCCAATCAGTGTCTTTGCCAGCGCGGCTACATTAAATTTTTTCTAGGCATAACATCTCCTATATGCTCCTATGTGAATTGCCATTGCGCACAGGTAGTGAAAATGTCATACAAGTATTGCCAAGTATAATTATGACCAATGTTTACCTTTTCCTCAGAATAAGTTTCAATTTAATCCCATTACGTTATCTAAAAAAAAACAAGACTATTTCATTGGTATAACTTCCGGAGCCTATGACCTACAAGCATTGCTTTCTCTTTAGGCTCCATCCTATTTCTCCTTTTACTTAACTTAGTCTTATGTATAAATCTCTTTGTTTGTATGAATACAAAACAAATGAACAAAAAAATGTAACATGCCAAATGTAACGATGTATTATACAACATGTGAAATATGAAAATAAACTGAAACTGAAACTGAAACTGAAACATAGAAAGTAAGATCTGTATTCGCCTTACACTCGTCTCAGTGCCGTATATATATACGGCACTGACTCGTCTCCTTCACAGACGCCCTCTACAGAGCTGAATTCAGAAGCCATGCTGATCAGAGCAAACAGAAAAGAAGACAAAAGGAGAGGAGAGAAGAGAGGGCGCAATTAAGAGCAGAAGGAGAGTAGGAGAGAGAGAGAGAGAGAGAGAGAGAGAGAGAGCCGTGAGAGACAGAAGAATAAATTGAAAGAGAAGACAAAAACGGTGTCTGGTAAATATAATAATCGCGCCTTATTGACCGTCATCATCATCATTGAAAGAAAGAGATGAGAAAGAGAGAGAGAGAGAGAGAGGGAGAGAGAGAGTACAGGGAGAGAGAGAGAGAGAGAGAGAGAGAGAGAGGGGAGAGAGAGAGAGAGGGGGAGAGGAGATGTCTACTGCATATCACTTTTCTGTAAGGCCTCGATAAAAGAAAAAAATATATATATACTGCTTCATTCCGCTTCATGCACATCAGAAAGTTGTACAACTCTCTTAAATTTTCTTCTGTTTGCCTTCAACGCTTACTCTCACAAACTTGTAAATATACCCCGTACTACATAGTCTACCAATATACAGTCGTTTCTCCATGTTTATCCTACTTCCGTGTTTAAAATTCCACATTATTCATATTCCATCAAAGCAAAACACAATATAATCATCCAATATCCACGTATAAGCTGCTTTCTAACCTTTGTGATGTATTTTCGCAAAGAAAGCTGACCACATAGAGTGACACTCTTCCGATAATTAAAACGTTGTCCGAAGAAAAACAATCCATCAATATCTAACCGTAATTTGTGCGTCAGATGCAATCAAAATGGCGTCTGGTCCAACTTCTGCTACTGCACCTTTTGGCATTCATGCATTGGTATGCATAAATACAATTTGAATAGCAACTTTCATGAATGCATACATACAATGCAGAAGTATAGCAAGCAAGAAGGAAAAATATGACAATTGATATTAAAGCACCAGTGCACTTCATGAATAAAATGATATGAATGTGAATAACAGCAGGCTTACATTGGGACCCTGATTCATAACACGTCTTATGAGTGACAAGGTAGAATATCTGATATAAGCTACTGAAATCCTTGCCTTTGATTGGCTGTGAACAAATTTGTTCCAACAGTTTGGCACTTGTTATTGTCAACAAGATTAATGAAAACTGGGCGCAGCTAGAGGACTGTTTTTCTCAATATTTGTATGATATTGCTGTGTGATGATACCATTGTCTTTTTGTTATATTGCTTTTGCATTTTGGTGTTTTTATTATGATGTGAATATCTGATTACTTTGTAAAACAGATAATATCAGCCTTGAGCCGCATGTCATCTTGTTGTTTTTTAATAAAGCAGTTCAATTCAATTCAGTTCAATTCAATTAGCATTAGTTAATATTAGACCATCTAAC
The DNA here is from genome assembly GCA_037976565.1 of Mesocentrotus franciscanus. Taxonomy (NCBI): domain Eukaryota; kingdom Metazoa; phylum Echinodermata; class Echinoidea; order Camarodonta; family Strongylocentrotidae; genus Mesocentrotus; species Mesocentrotus franciscanus. The sequence continues at coordinate 669,434 of CP137683.1, forward strand.
TCATTGACAAACATGTTTTCAGTCTGACCGTAGCCGTCGGGTTTAGCCCCCAGAGCCCCCCAAATAGGCCCCAATGTCGACTCGATTTCACTCCTATCTAGCCCATGCACAAAACTTTGTCAGTACGGAGTAGTATGACTGAACATTACACAACACAAAATATTGACAACAATTTCCGTCGGGATGAGGTGTCAGACGGCCCCTAAGAATTGGGATAACATTTTTCCCTTAAGCCCCATGGACCAAATTTTGTCAGAAGCAAGAGCTGTTGTTGTACATTACAAAAAACATTTTCACCTCTGATAATTACCCTTTGTACTTTGACACGTGCTCCTTTTCTTTCCTAATAAGTGTCTTATCCCTTTCGATAGTGTTCCATTTTCCTCTCATCATTGAACGCGCCCCTAATTTCAAGAGCAATTTCCCCCAAAGCTCGCTCGCGTTTATAGATGATATACTTATGTTACTTATGAAAGGCCTTTTCAGTCTTCTGTTATGAGAATGTGCTTGTAACCCCATCAGGATTGGATTTTTTCCTCTTTATTTTTTCTCTTTGCTTCTTCCATGAGGATTTTTTTCTTCGCTATATTTACATGTTTTACATATTTACAAACATATACAAAACAAAAACAATAGTTATCAAGGGTGAACAATAAAATATTTGCTGGAAATTTCAACATATCAAATATTTTCTCCACTTCTTTGACATTATTGTTTAATTCTTGAGTGTTTCAGATAAGACTTAAATGATGAAATATTCAACGATCAGCTTTTTGTTATTATGCTGCAAATTGTTTAACCTCTTTATAAGATGTAATTTTTCGCACTGCGACCTCACAAATCTTAAAATTTTTACTCGCTCGCAAATGTATTTTTAGACCATCACACCCAACTGCAAAAAATGATGCTTAAGCAATATCCTGTTTGGTGTATAAAGAAAACAAATATTGAAATCATCCCTGATAATATAATCACAATGTAGGGGTTTATACCAATGTCCAGCCAGACCTGCCAATGTCTAAACAATTGTATATTTTCGCTTTGAGATTTCCTTTTGTAGGTGCCCTTTTTCCTCCAGAAAGTGCCCCTTTTTGTTGGTGCCCCCTCCCCCACTTTGGGAGTCGCTCCGCCGCCCCTGCCCCCACATCTTCGACATAGTGCCTCCCGTTAATTTCATACTGTGACCAAAATAACATCACCAATAAATATCCCCATACTGATTGTGCAGGCCGTATACGTGGATAAACCCCCTGTTTGAGGCATGTTAGAGCTTTTCCCTCTTCCTTTTCATTCCCTTTTTGAAATACATTTTTTTTTTCGACGCTGGGTAACTGAAACTTCTCCCCCTGCCTCTTGTTCTCCGATCGTTACTTATTTAATTATTATTATTTAACTTGTTGAAGAAAAAAAAAATAGTTTACATATTTTTTATTTTTATTAACTTATTTATTTGTTAATCCATCCATTCATTCATTCATATTTTCATTGCCGAAAGGAATTTAAGTTATAGATGGAGATAACAGTTTTCATCCTTTAATCGCCTTAAAACTTTTGCAAACTCAAGATCGACGTATAGAACCTATTTAATCACCCTATGGCAATCTAGAAGGAGGCCTGTCAGGCGTATAGGCCCTTGTAAAATGTAATAGTTATACCACTTTTTCGATGGCCGTTCACAAGTAAATTTCACATAAAACAACAGACTGAGATTCTACCCACATAGCTATTTCATTCACAGACAACCGAGAGAACAATTTATGGCAGCGAAATAGTAATATGGTCCATGTTGGTCATGTTGGTAGAAATAGATATCCCACAAACATTTGAAATTACAAACTTTTGCAAATCCCCCAAATCAAGCGTAAGTCTTGCGATTAATTGCAAAATTGCAAGTGATTGCAACTCAACTTTCTTGCGACGCCCCATTAGTAAGAGAGAGAGAGAGAGAGAGAGAGAGAGAGCAGGCGCGTAGACAGGGGGCGGTGCCCCCCAAAAAAACAAAAACGCCGGCCAAAAAAAAAGAGAGAGAGAGAGAGAGAGAGAGAAGAGAAAAAAGGGAGAGGACGTAGGAAGAAAAAGGAGCAAAGACAAGAGTCGAGAACAGTACAACGAATCGTCTTCTTTCTCTAATAATAAATTTATTGAAACGTCAAAGATTTCGCACTTCGCGCGGGAGTATAGGGGAAACTGAATTCAGACAAGGATTAAGAGTCGAGAACGGTACAATTAACGAATCGTCTTCTTTCTCTAATAATACATTTAATGAAACGTCAAAGCTTTCGCGCTTCGCACGGGAGGGGGGAACTGAATTCAGACAAGGATTAAGAGTCGAGAACGGTACAACGAATCGCCACCTTTCTCTAATAATTTGACGATACTCCCCCCTCCATGCACTGTAATTAGTGATTTGCACGCTTCGCTTGCTCACTACCGCGGCCGCCCCCCCTAAAATTAAATCCTAGCCACGCGCTTGAGAGAGAGAGAGAGAGAGAGGGCGGGAGAGAGGGAGAGAGGGGGAGGATAATAGCTAGATCTAGTTTTTAATTTAATTATTAAAACTTTAATCCTATAACAAAATCCTTGGAAATTTAGGAGGCTAGTGGGGTGTTGCAAGAAAGCTGAGTTGCAGTCGATTGCAAATATCCCAGCAAATATCAGTTGCAAATTTTGAAACTTGCAATTAATCGCAACTTTCTTTCTTTCTTTCTAGCAACTTTCTTGCAACTTTCTTCCCCCATAGGAGTAGTTTTACTACTAGTACCAGTGGCGTACCTGGCATACCTCGTCAAGGGGGCAAGCGATTTGGACGAGCAAGGAGGGGGGTGTTTGGGGTGTGGAAGGGGGTGAAGGGGGACTAGGGGTTGTCCTAATAACACAGTAGGGATCTTGTCGATATTAATATTTGCGATCGGGCGACTTCATATCTTTGGTGTATTTTGATTTAAAAGAAAAAATTATCATTAAAACAAAAAGTTAAATGTATTGAATTTTGACAAAATCAGTGGTTAACTTATAACTGGTAATGACAATGTTTCTATTAACGTACTTCTATTATTCCTCTTTGAAGAAGCTATTGACATATTATGTTCCCAATTCCGCATATTTGGTGATGTAAAAAAGTGTATTTGACATTGAATTGAATTGAATTGTATTGATTTGATTTGCATTTGTCTCATTTCCACATGCACAATTAAAACTAATGAATATTCAGAATATGCATCTATTTACTCAATAAAAATAAATGTAGTAAAGTGAGAAAAAAATGTAACAGTAAAATGATATATCACTAGATATAGGAGAAATCACGCACTGGGAGGATAGATACAGAGGCGGATCCAGCCGGCGGCGGGGGCGATTCGTAAGAAAATAATTAGCGGCGTTCCGCGCTTGCACGGACAGGGGGGATGTGCCCCCCTGAGAAGCTGAAGAAAATTCGAATTTTCAAACTCAATTCGTGCGATTTGGTGTATAGTTTCCTAGTATCTCAGGTATCACTTGATTGTCAAAACCAGTCAGTACAAGACTAGGACAGCAGTTGGGATGGGCAGACAGCAATCACTTGCGTTGGGCTTCGGCTTCAGATTCAAACACCTTACATCAGGCCCGGGGAACGTTTTTCAAAGTGGGGCTAAAGTATTTACGATCAGGTAGAGCGTAGCGAGTGAAGCGAGTGGAGTGTAAATTGGCGTGGGGTCCAGGGGGCGGAGCCCCCGGAAATTCAGAGGTTTTAGTAGGCCAGGGGCGGCGGAGCGTCATTCATAGTGGGGAGCACCAACAATAAAGGGCACTTTCCGGGAAAAGGGGGCACCTATAAAGGGAAACCTCAAAGCGAAAATATACAACTTTTTACCCCTACATTGTGAGTACATTATCAGGGATGATCTCAATGTTTGTTTCTCTCTTTACATGGTCCAAGATACTGTTTAAGCATCATACATGTACTTAGCAGTTGGTTGTGATGGCTAGAATATTTATTTGCGAGCGAACTATCAGAGATTTGTGAGGTCGCAGTGCAAAACATTACATCTTATAAAGAGGAAAAAACAATCCTGATGGGGTTTTAAGCACAATCTAATCATGAAAGACTGAAAAGATCTTTAATAAGAAACATATTATATCAATTTTAAATACGAGCGAGCGTAGCGAGCCAGATTTGGGTGAAATTAAAGAAAAAAATTGCTCTTAATCGCTTTAAATTAGGAGCACTTTTTATGGGGAAAGGAAAAGGGGGCACATATCCAAAGGGAAAAGGACACTTACTAGAAAAGAAAAAGAGCACATGTCAAAGTAAAAAGGGGAATTACCATAGGTGAAAATGGGGCACTCCTCACACTTAATAAGGGGCACTTATGATAACGGGAAAAGTGCAATTATCAGAAGGAAAATGGAAATAATTAGAAAGGATAAGTTCAAGTTCAAGTTCATTTTATTCAAAACCACACAAAACATGATATAATCTTTTACAACAAAAAAGACTGGTAATAGTACATTAATCAATTTGATTACATCAAGGGGCACGTGTCAAAATAAAAGGGGCAACTATCAGAGATGAAAATGGGCACTTATTACAGAGTTAAAGGGGGCACCTCTCAAATATGAATAAGGGCACTCATCGAAGATTTTAAAAAAAGGGGCGCTTAATAAAAAAATAAAAATAAAAATCTCACGCACAAATTATGCAAAAGCGGTGAGTAATTGCGTCCCGTAGGACACAACAAAAATTCCCAGGTTAGTATATCTGTAAAACGCTTAGAGACATCGTAGATGTATTAAGCGCCATACAAAAGCGTAATATTATTAATATTTCCGGAAGCTGAATCGTTTTCGCATCGTACACTGATTATAATTTTAATGATTTACACATCTATACAATCTGTCCATATAGTGTAACAGTAACGACTCATCTGTGACACTAAAACGATGTGCATGAGACTGATTTTGTTCGGTATAATTTGCATATAATTATGCGCAGATTGAAAAAGAAAATTTTTGACTGACAGTTCGTCTTTTATGCACCTGCATGTACAACTGAATGGAGTGTTTTTACCCAGATTCTGACGATAAAAGTGTGTAATTTTCTGAACGATTTTATGAATCCGCAAACTGCCGAACTCGGAAGCTTTGCCGACATGCTTGACGATGCCTCGATCAGTGTTTTTACTTCTCGCATTTGCTATTTTTCGCGCTTTTATCGATGGTGTCACATTTTGCAGGAAATTTTTTTGCCGGGGCCTAATTGCCCTTGGTTGGTTTCTGTTGTGGTACTATATGAACAACACCAGTAGTTCATTGAAAGTGCTTTATTCGGGTATTCCTCCGCCAACAGTTTCTTTCTATTTTTCTTTAACATACTTTTTCAAAAAAGAGGGGGACGGCTCCCCCGAGCCCCGCCGTAGAGCGGGCCCTGTACATTGCATGTGTAACGGCATGATGATTTGACAGATGGACCTGAAGCTAACCGAGTCCTGACATATATTTCAACGTTGTAACTTGTACGCCCTAGTGTATAAGAGCGATCATCGGCATTTTGTTTTAATCCGATAGGCCTAAAACACGAATTAGGGCTAGTTCTGACCTGAAAACGACCTAAATGGCTAGCTGAACCGCGGGCCGGCCTTGGCCTATATATACGGAGTGCCCTGGGTCCACTTCTAACTCGCGTTTTTAGCCCTTCTTTCTTCCTTTCTCCCTTTTCTTTTCCTTTCCTTTCCTTTCCTTTCCTTTCCTTTCCTTTCCTTTCCTTCCTTTTCCTTTTCCTTTTCCTTTCCTTTCCTTTCCTTTCCTTTCCTTTCCTAAGTTCCTTGCTTGTCACTCGTCAGGAGGGGGGAGACTCCCCCCGCTGCCCCACCCCCCGTAGGTACGCTACTGACTAGTACATGCATGTTGTGTACTGAGAGTGAGAAGACATTGATTCTGCCAATTTGAAAAGCCCATACCTGTAGTGATTATAACTTTCAAAATGTTCTTAACTTAACAAAAAAATTGTCACATTTCAATCAAACGTTGACCTGTTTACTTCACTGATTTTTCTGGTTCCCTCTAGAGTATTTAGGTATCAAGGTTGGGTTCAAGGTTGAATTTACCTCGGTAAATTTTACCACCTCTATCGAAAATAGAACGAGTGCTAGAATATAGTGGAGATCAAAGACCTATCAAAGTGTGACGAGTGGCAAGAAGTTTCGTGGAACTTGCGTTAAAATTATGCAATTTTTTGCATGTTACGTACAATTCTTGAAAACATTGCGTATTCAAAAATTTCAAAGGTGTATTGTACGACGTTTAGGAGCTTTATTTACAGAATGGCATGTGGAGAAATTGACACGAACGGTATGAAAGTTCTCGAGAAAGTGGAAGGATTTGTAGAGCGACGGAATACGCTGTTGTTGGGTCCCCGAAAGTTTGGGGTCGGAGGCTCGAACGTACCCGCTCAGACCGTGGTGTTTTTCCTGGTGATGTACAGGTATCGTGTGTGCACGTGAGCGCCCGCGCGGGCCTAGCCTAGACCGAAGATTTCTGTCTCTTTCGTTCGTTAGCCTCTGATTTGGGTAGGGTCGGCTCCTCTCTTTAGAGACAGAAGCCGACCATAGCGATTGCATTGCAAACTACCACCTCCGTCCGGGTGGTAAACTTATGCCCAAAATACTACATTTTACCCGATGCATATCCGATGCATTTATAGTTTAAAATTAGCTATAGGCTTAACTACATCGGTTCCACTTACCAGATTGACTGTATGATGCGTTTAAGGGTCTTTTTTCTGGATTTTCATCGCCGAAAATGAGCTCCGGGTTGAAATTCCTGCAGCCGTATTTTAAACTGTTACTGTCAATGGATGACGTCATCTTCCTTCATGCGCCACGGAGGTGGTAGTTTGCAATGCAATCGCTATGGTCGGCTTCTGTCTCTAAAGAGAGGAGCCGACCCTACCCAAATCAGAGGCTAACGAACGAAAGAGGCAGAAATCTTCGGTCTAGCGCGGGCCTAGACCGAAAATGTATGTCTCTTTCGCGTCGTTCGTTAGCCTCTGATTTGGGTAGGGTCGGCTCCTCTCTTTAGAGCCAGAACTTCAGAAGCCTAACATAGGGACTGCATTGCAAACTCTGTGTTACGCCACGGATCTGAACCCCAAATTCCGGCCGAACTTTTGGACTAAAATGTCACTTTACTCTTTAGCGGATTCATATCCGATGCATTTATTTTTGAAAATTAGGTCTAGATTTCGGCGCTAGTGCAGTTTCGTATCCATTTTTTTAGCAGTTTCATATCCAATCTTATCAAAGGAATTTTAGGCCAATTTTTTACTAATTTTAATCATAATCATATATTGCATTTTCCACCTGGATTTGGATCATATCCGACATCGGGAATCCTCCGTTTAGGGCTTCGATGTCGACGTCGTCGCTCAGTACCGTCTCTACGCTTTCGCTCTGCACCTCAAACTGAAGCTATCAGTCAAAATTATGCAAACTTCTCGTATGGTTTATGGTATTACGTGCACGCGCTGCACGATACCATGCGCATAAAACCATACGAGAAGTTTGCATAATTTTTGACTGATAGCTTCAGTTTGAGGTGCAGAGCGAAAGCGTAGAGACGGTACTGAGCGACGACGTCGACATCGAAGCCCTAAACGGAGGATTCCCGATAACGGATGTGATCCAAATTCAGGTGGAAATTGCAATATATGATTATGATTAAAATTAGTAAAAAATTGGGCTAAAATTCCTTTGCTAAGATTGGATATGAGACTGCTAAAAAAATGGATACGAAACTGCACTAGCGCCTAGATTTCTAGGCTAATATACTTCGGTTCCACTTGCCACTATAGTATCAGGGCCCCGTTGCATAAAACTTACCATTGGTGGTAACTTTGCCATCAATGGCAACTACCATGGTAACAGGGCTCAACAGCCAATCAAAATCAAGGTTTCCATGGTAGTTACCATTGATGGCAAAGTTACCATCAATTGTAAGTTTCGCAACGGGTCTCGGATTGACTGTATGATGCGTTTAAGGGGCTTTTTTTCCTGGTTTACTTCGTCGAAATTGAACTCCGCTCCATGTTGATATTTTTACTGGTCGGCTTCTGTCTCTAAAGAGAGGAGCCGACCCTACCCAAATCGGAGGCTAACGAATGAAAGAGACAGGAATTTTCGGTCTAGCGCTTTTTGTTAGGAGTCGAGAGATTGTATTCAAAATCGACTTGCGAGCAGGGCATCGTTTCACGAAACCGTCGTAGGGACGCTTCCCAGGCCAGCATGTCCAGGGTCGCAAGAATAAACAAAAAGCTAAAATGAGTAAATACAGTCTGATTTTGGCTTTCTGTTCATTCTTGCATTTTACTTCAATGAGGGCAAGACAAACGGCTATAGTGCGTCTGTTTTCATTGCAATTTTTATTTTTTTGTAGTTCCAATCGTCTCTTTTATTTTGTTAATTACAGTGATGATAAAATGTTATGATTCACTGTTGATGCCCCTCTGTACTAGTTTGGCCAGGAGGGATTAGAGGGATAACCGATTAGCGTGGTCACTGATGGGTGGTTATCTCATCAACTCAGCTCTCAAATAACATCAGAAAAAGAGGATCATGGGGGACCAACAGGCATCGCTTACTGAGTGTAGGCATTGTTTTCTATATAAAGGAGCAAGTACAGTTGTAGCTACAAGTAGTACAATGCAATGGGGCTTTAATGTTATAAAAAAAAAATATGCAATTCAAAGTAATGAAATGATCCCCAAATACCTGGATCATGTGCAGGCTTTATCTGATTAATGATAAATCTTAAAATACTTGTATGGTTTGAATTCACAGAATTTTGAGAACATCTTGAAGCACCACGAAGCTAATCAGAAATGGAAAGAATGGACATTTGAGAGCACCATCTGCACATTACAACAGAGATTTCCTAATGCCCAGATAGTAATGGTCACACCTTTCCGCCGAGTGGATGAGACTTTCAGTTGCTATGACAACTTCATGGAGATGGACATCCTCGGGTCCCCAGTTAGCATCGAGTGTCATCATGCTTGGGAACACTTGAGACTTTTACTTCAAAATGCTTGGAAAAGCATAAGAGAAGAACAGGCGCCCAATTCCATGGTAAATATTTTTAGAAACTTGCTTGAAATCCCATAACTGTAAAAACATAACCTTTTGTGAATCATTAATGACAAGCAATTGTACATGAAAAACATTTTGTGCTTGGCAAAAATGAAGTGCTCATGGTAACTTTGGGGGGCATGAATATAACCCACTAGCTATTTATTAGCAAAGCTTCTTTGACTTCCAAGTTTCTGTTTCTGCTTTTTTCCCCTCCATTTCAGGTACAACAAATGTGTGAATCATCAGAAAATTCACATTGGGCATTGTGTAGTTCCTGTTTATATTTTTAACTTTGGTCTATTGTTAAGTGTTGCCTTTTGCTCTGATGAATGCTGGGTCTCATCTATTCAACTATCAGTTTTTGAGTGCTTTTCATGTTTTCTTTTTTATAATCCCTTTTGATTTCTATGAAGGATGAAGCAGGTACAGCTGGAGACATTGTGACAGAGTCATCACTGACGTTAATTGGTTTCAGCAAAGGCTGTACAGTTCTCAATCAGCTTATGTATGAACTAGAAGATGCATGCTCTAACCAGGCCCTACTTGCCTTTATCAGAAGAATCGAGGCTTTCTATTGGCTCGATGGAGGTCATGTAGGGACTATCCCGACGTATGTTACAGATGATAACGTCTTAAGAGAGATCTCCAACCTGAAGGTAGGATGGTATTTTCAGAACTATTAGCAGAGCAAGTCTAAGGAACAGTATCTTGGCAAATGGTGACTCATACCAGGGCTTAAATTAGCCACCAAGGCCATGACCGTGGATGCCCTTTTGATTGGCCTCTAAATAGCAATGAAAACGGACATATACAGCTTTTTTGTCTTGCCCTCAATCGGAGTAAATGGCAAGAATGAACAGAAAGCTGAAATTAGACAATTATACAATCAAATCAAACAAGCGTAAGATTAATGGGCCGTGGTTGGCTCGCAGAAAAACGATGTAGAGCCAGCCATTTAATGACAACAAGTTGTAGCAATGCTAGCTAGAATAACTCACAGAATAGGATCATTAAGCTGAATATAGGCGGCTTCCAGCTCACAGAGTGTTGTGTTTATACCCCCATCCTGATATACAATGTTTACATATTTGTGTAATGTACAACCACCAGTCCAGTGTACTGACAGAATATTTTGATTTTGCAGTACCAATCATCTCCATAAACTGTATTATGATATTAATTATTACAGATGTTGATTAAAATCAAGAGTATAATTTTACTTGATATTGGGTCTGATCTGATCGTATAGCTATGAACATAGTCATCAGTTATGTTAACATAGCAGTTAGTTACATGTATATTAACATGATAAATCATCAGTTATATCAATATACGTAATGGGGTCAATAACAAATGGGACATGCATGTAGAACAGGTATTTTGGACTTGCTCAAGAGCTATTAAGATTTCTTTGCCAATGTTCATGATAGCATTTTGATTACTCCTTATCTTTGTATTGCAATACATACTGCATATCAAAATTTAAACGTTAGTACTTGAAGTTAGAAATGAATATACCAGATGGAGTCATTATTGTTTGAAATTTTTACAGTAATACCATGAAATGCTGCTTAAGATGGCATGAATATCACAATTTTCTGCTCCAGACTAAGTTGTTAAAAGTGAAGGTTCACCATATTCTCTTATTTCTGTGTAGGCTACTTTCTATGTTCATGTCACCCCCTACCAAGTGAAAGACGAAGGGCGCCCTCACATAGGTGAAGAGCACCTTCAGTTCATATCCAAACTGATGCAGTATGGAGCAGACATCAAAAGCACGCTTCACTTCAGGGATGAAAGCAGGTCGTTGAAGAAGCACTTTGAGGTCCTCAAAATATTCTGAGGGCATTCTGAGGATTTCTGATTCAGGCCCCATGCTGTAAGTACATGTACCATAAATGTGACCCAGTATAAGCATGGACCTACTACTACCTTTTGAAAACTTAAAGCTAATCTTGAGCTCTGGTATGGACATCCTGTGTCAGGAGAACATGGCTATAATTCATTCTGGATTGTTTACCCTGTAGTAGATTGATTGTTTGAAACAGTAACGTTAAAAAACCTCCCAAAAACTTGCCGGAAATCATTTTCAATAAAAACCACAACCCCTATTTGCACGTAGTGACCTGTGTTAAGCACATGGTCTCGGGCCTACTACTGATTTCCTTATCTTTCTAGGCTCATTACTCAGCCCCTATACATTTTCTACCAAAATCGTTTGTTCATATGTCATTTATTTGTAATCTTGAACTTTCAGTGCAAATTTTGTTGGATTCTGTGAGAATTTATTTTCTATTATTACCAGAACTGAAGCTTATTTAATATGCAAATCCTTTGATCATATTAATGCACTGGTGACATTTGCTTCTGGCTTAATTTCATCAAAGCTTTTGTGTTAAGATTATAATTAAATTATAAGTTTAGTATTAAGGTATGGTTTTGTATAGGATACAATGTAGGTCCAAGAATAAATTTGGTTAGTTTAGGGATTGACCATAAAGGAATTGAAGCCAGAGCATATGTTGTAGAACTGGCATCCTTGGCATTATTGTGATGGAAATTTCCGGAGTGAGATAGTTAAACATAAATCCTTACTAGATGATTCATCAAAATGAGCTTTGAAAGTGCATTGTGTAGTCAACCACAAGCACTAGATGAACTTGATATTAAAGAAACCAGTAAGTGAAAGCTTTGAGAAAATATGATAGAAATCTCACCTGTTCTTTAACCTTCTGTTTCCAGATTCTTGCTGGAAGACAAGTTGCAGACATCATTGAGAGAGCTGTCAAGATAGGCATACTGACAAGTAAACAGTGATAGACAATCAACAAGGGACCGGTCATACCCGTCAAAGATCATTCAGTGCAGCCAGAGACTGGTCATACCCATCAAATCAGATAGTCAAAGATTATATGTACATGTAGGACTATTCACATGGATTCAATCACTACTTCTTTTTTTCTTCAATTTTATATTCTCAGATTCTTGCCGAAAGTCATGTATCAGATATCTTAGAGCTAGAGAGAGCCATCAAGACGGGCATACTGATGACTAAACAGTGATAGACAATCAACAAGGGACCGGTCATACCCATCAAAGATCACTCAGTGCAGTCCTGTCATCACGGCAATGAGAAGAGCAGTAATGAGTCCATTCTTAATCAAAGGCTTGAGGTTTGCGTACATTTAATCTGTTGGGTGCTCATTGATTTTGATATATTACTAATTTTCCATAGATTCCAGCCCGATTTGAGTTATTCAGTCGTAGTATTCAATGTAGTATCATCATTCGTCTGTAAATATTCTGTATTTAACAACTCAGAAAAACTTCTTTTCACAAAGTGTCAAGATCGTCAGACTTGTGATACAGTCAAACCTGCTATAGTGACCACCTGTCTACAGAGACCACATCTTTTGTTTCCCTTGAAAATGGTCTACAAAGACTCACAAAAACCTGTCTACAAAGACCACTTTTTGTGTTTCTCTTGGGCGGTCGCTATTGACAGGTTCGACGGTATTGCCAAAAAACACTTCTATGGCATTACATACAGTATACATTATATTCATATGCTAAATTAGTTATTGTATCTTTCATGTGAAGTTATCATTATAAAGGAAACTAAATTTGCCAGAGAAATTCATAAAGGTATGATATTTTCTAGACATGACTTTATGATGACCCGGTGCTTGCTCTGGTCACATTTGCTTCCGGCTTTATTTTATCAAACATTCATCTTACATTATTTATCGAAAAAACATAGGGGTTAGGGTTACAATTTTAATTTTAGAATTTAGAATGTTCCAAATAGAGTTACATGTATGGTTAGGTGTAGCCTTCGGTCCAGGGTTTAAGTAAAGAAATTTTTGGCTGCCTCAGAATTCACTCGAAAACTGAGGAGTTTCGGTCTACAATGCTTTAGTTGTTATTCACAAGATGAACAATTCCACACAATGTACGAATCTGATGAAGTTCACAAAAACTTGTTTATTGTCTGAATCTAACCTACATCAATGTCATCTTCAGGTTCGTCACCTTATAAAGACTAGTCATCTTCAGTTAGCAAACGAATTTGGGTCCTGTTGTAGCTGTACAAAAACTTTGAACAAACTTTTCCTGAGACTGCTGTAACTTAGCAACTTCACTGTAGTAGTTTCACTTGAACACTAAAGCCTGCCTACAGTCATGACAAAACCTAGTTCACCTCCAGCTACAAGGCAGTCTTCAGCCCTTGTACATTTATGCCAGGTAATTAAAGGGAAAGTCCACCCCAGGATTTTCTTCAGCTGACGATATAGACCTAATAATACCATGAAGAATGATACAAGTCTCATTAAAATCCATGATCGCATAACGAAGATATATCGACTTTTTGTATCGAAAATCAGCCGTCCGCCATATGCAATAGCGTTACATGGGCATGAAACGATCGCCAAAAAATAACCGATAGTATCGGAATTGTGACGTATGTTGCGAGCTGCCTTCTTATTTCGCAGACATTCACTTTCGCTCGCGGTACACTGTTATCGCACTGACATACATACGTACCATGACGAATCATGGTCTTTTGCCAAGCAATAGGTTGCTATAATGACTCCTCTAGGACAAAGGGTAAAAGTTTTTACTCAATACCGGACCCCGTGAAAGAACGGGAAAGGTGTGCAAAATGGATTGCTGCGCTGAAACCGCGAAATTCAACTTGAACAATTACCAATATAATAGAAATCATGTCGTTTGTAGCGACCACTTTGAACCACGGTGCTTCGAGCATGATCTGAAAGCGGAGCTATGCGGTACAAGACCTCGAAAAATCCTCAAAGATGATGCTATTCCTACCATTTTCATACATCGAGGACCGGTTAAGATGCTCACATCAAGTGAAAGAAGGATTTCTGGAAGACGTACTAAACAGGTTAGTTATATTAATTATCTTTCCGTTTTATAATTTCATTTTACCGGGCTTCAAGAATCAACCTCCCGCTGTATATTTATACTGTGCAGCACGCGCGGTTGTCGTCTGCTAGTGCTAGCTGGTACCTTCCAATACTAGCGCTATAAGCTAGCTTCGAAGCGATGGGATGGTACCTAGATATATGTGTCAAACAGCGTTTCAATTTGATTCAAAATAATACTTGTGATCGTAGATTAAATGTACCTTCATGAATTTAGTAATGTGAAATTCTCAAACTCACACGTAGCTAGCTAATGATACACAAACTTTGATTATTGGACATTAATTGTTACTGCTCTGCTTACGGTACCCGGTATTGCAATTATTGGCAAGTTAATTTTTTCCTTGAGCAAGAAAAATGACAATGTGCAAGTTGTCGACAAATTATAAAATTACTGACCAACAAAGTCATTTGATTCTTGGATGATGAGATGAACTGATTGATATACATGGTGAGATAGTATTTTCATATTCGGGTGAATTTAGTGTTAACTTTAATCTCGAGATTATGATACTTTGATAGTCCGAGTGAGTACTTCTAGTTTATGATCGACCGCGGTGAGGACAGCGTATACGGCACGGAGAACTCGCCCGAGCCGAGACGGCTAGGCTTCGTTCATTCTTGCTTATTATAGGCATATAGGCCTATGGCACGATGCCCGCTCTGTGTGCGAGACGTGGGAATTAGCCAGTCTGGGGGATTACTAAAAAGCAAATAAACTCTGGGCTGGATCTAGGCTTTTGTAAAACAATGTTGTGGGGCTTGATTTTTGAAAGTTTACAATCATATAAAGTAAAGATCTGTCTTGATCTACCGGTACTGTACATTTAATCCTGTAAAAGGGAGCAACTGACAAACTATGCAAACTTCATATTTTTCTTATTAAAAAATAGATCTACATGTAGGTCTAGATAGATCTAGAAACTTTTCCAAGTACTATCTGTATATTTTTTTTTGGTAATTATAAAAGGGATAGGATTTCCTATTGTCTATTGAAATGCTCAATATATGGTAGGTCTAGAATCTACTTATAAAATCTATATAGATTTTGTTGCATATTCAAATTTCTTTTGTTTTAAAGGGTTTTCCCATTAATTTTTTACCTAGATATATTTCTGTTTTGAAATGTCAGTTGCCTCCTTTTATCAAAATACAAAGGGGGTGGGGATTTACTCTACAGGGTTTCAATTTCAACATATTTATAAAAATTTAGGGTTTGATTGCATCCAGCCGCAACTTCTATTACTGTGTTGCTTTATAAGACAGAGGTCGGGTTGTTACTTTTTAAAATTAACATTATGTGTTATCATTTCAGGGTTGTTCATGGTTAGATACTTCAATATACTGCTGATCAAACATACATCATACAACTTTTGTCTTTTCTTTGTCTGCTACACAGTTTGTAGACAATTTACTACAGCCATCAACATCAGGTGAATCAGCATCATCGCCTATGAAAGATGGAAATAAGAACGTGGACTCTGCTTCGAACTCTTCTATTCCATCACCAACGATGCCGTCTCTGTTATCTCGCAGATTGAAATCCCGAGATATGCCATGCAGTAGAACTACTCCAATGCCAGAAACAATTCAAGTAAATACAAATTAATCAATATTTGTACTGAAGCTGTGTCTTGAAATTGTTTGTGTTATTATGTTTATAGAAGCAAATACCAAGAATAATTATTTCATCAATTTTTTTTCATGGTATGAAAACAAAAGTGGATTTAATTTTTGTTCTCTTTTATACATAGCCAAAAAGAAGGCTCAATGATAAACCCCGCCAAAAATATTGGGGGGTCATTGATATCTGAGCTCCCCATTCATTTTTTTATGGTTTCTAAGCTTATGAGGTTTCAGCCATACTGAACAAAAGTTTATATATACACTGGTAGTGCTATAGCAATGCATCTGTTAATACATGGCCCACTGGAGAATCTTTTCTTTGCTTCTGGAGCCCCCCAGTTATGGTGGGCACCAGCTACAGTGTTTTAAAAGTAAATCAGTTTACTGTGTATGTTTGGGCTGGGGATCATACATGATGTACCATCAAAAGAAGGAAATGAAAAAGTAAGAATGATAAAAAATACGCCCCCTTTTTCACAGGTATAATGCGCTATACAGACACTGCTCTATACAGTATTATTATTATTATTATTATTAGTCTATGAAATTTTGAATCGATACCTCAAATGGTTTTGCAATTGTTGCTAATTATTCATATAATTATGTAAAGGAATATGTAGGGAATATGCTGCATTGCAACTGATGGTCAAAATTGTATAAAATTGTTTAAAAAGATACCTAAGATTCTAGGCTATAAAGTCATGAAAGCTTGTGGTGCAAACAAATATTGTCCCTAAGGAACGAAGTTCGTGAGGGGACTGAACCAGGCTCCGTACGTGCGTGTGTGTATAGGTGTGTGTGTCTGTGTGTGTGTTTGTGTGTGCTCAAAATATTTAAATTTGCTTCTTCTCTGTCATTTTTTGGCCGATTTTGATTATGTTTGTTTTATCTGATAGAATTTTGGAATTCATTAATTATGCAAATATATGCAAATTTATTTAAAATTTTAAAAAATGCTACTTCTTCTTTATTTTACACCGGATTTTAATTTTATTTGTTTTCATCTATTAGGACTAGGTGGGGGCTTCCAAACTTCTACACAGAATTTTGAAATTCATTAATTATGCAAATTTATGAAAATTCATTCAAATTTTTTTTTTTAATGCTACTCTATTTTACACCGGATTTTGATTCTGTTTGTTTTATCCAATAGGGCTTGATGGAGGCTTCAAAACTTCTACACAGAATTTTGAAATTCATTGATAATGCAAATTTATGCAAATTAATGCAAAATTAACAAAAAATGCTACTTCTCCTCTGTTTTACAGTGGAATTTGATTCTGTTTGTTTTATCTGTTAGGGCTTGGTGGCGGCTTCCAAACTTCTACACAGAATTTTGAAATTTATTAG
The DNA here is from genome assembly GCA_037976565.1 of Mesocentrotus franciscanus. Classification (NCBI taxonomy): domain Eukaryota; kingdom Metazoa; phylum Echinodermata; class Echinoidea; order Camarodonta; family Strongylocentrotidae; genus Mesocentrotus; species Mesocentrotus franciscanus. Next base: position 686,463 of record CP137683.1, read on the forward strand.
CTATGCAAATCTATGCAAATTCATTCAAAATAAATTACAAAAATTAATCCCATTCCACGGACCTACACTTCAGGAGGGGACATATATTATGAATTACGTAATTTACTCATTCACTTGTTCACATGAGCCAATTAGACAGACATATGTGAGGCTCGTAAACTATAATCCCCCTTTATTTTTTCATTCAGATCTTGCTCTCACTGAAGCAAACAAGGACAGAAATGCATCTGAAGAGAATGACCAACCTGCTTCTCGAAATAAGGTAATGTTTACAGTTTATTGTTTTTTAGTATCAGTAATGTTCATATTCAGTTTATAAAGTACACTGTTACAGATATAAGATCAAGGAAGACAAATGATTGATTTGGGTAATGTTTGGAAAATAATGCTGATTTATTAAAATAAAAAAATTAATTGCATTCTGAATTGAATTACAGAGAACAAAAGAAAGGGAAAAAGGGAAACCGGTTCAGACTCTTGAGAACTGGGCATCATTTACAATTTTTGGAATAAATTTTTCTTTTGCTTTGCTTTCTTCAGTGGAAGAAACAATGGTTTTTATGGCTATGAAATCCAGAGATCATGTTTAGATAATTCAAAAATTTCTTTGGATACCTCATTTACAATTCCTTTGATTGTCCCTTTTTTAGCACGTCAGATTTGATGGACAGCTGCAAGACCACAACTACTTCAAGTCGTCCAAAGATGACCACCCTCCTCTCCATGAAAGTCCGCTTCCATCCCCAGAGCATCCAGGAATGCCTGAAGATGTTATTCTGAATGACATCCCACTACCCACATCATCTTTGTCTTCTCCAAATCCACCAGCTTCATCTTCATCTTCTCCAAATCCATCAGCTTCATCTCCATCTTCTCCAGAGCCACCATCAATGCCATCATCTCCATCGGCATCACAGTCATCCTCCTCAAGATCTACTGAAATTACATCTTCTGAAACTACAAGTGATCCCTCCTACACCCTGTCATCTGAATCGAGTTCAGAAAGCGATGACGATGAGGTACATAGGTATTGCAGTGATCCAAAATACATGGTTTTTGATTCTGAATTAGAGAAGCTACTGTATGCTCTCCATTGCAATAAATGTTGTGGGGGACATATTACAGAGTTGAGGAAAAATGTGGTGGGCACCCTCCTAGCAGTATCTGCTGTCTGTGTCTGTGGCAATACTGTGACCCGTTGGGAGTCACAGCCCAGGATTGGGCAAATGCCAGTCGGCAATATTCTGTGTACGTCAAGTGCGTTTTTCAGTGGGGGGACCCAAGGCAGTATAGATTTTTTCCTGTCGCTGCTCAATCTACAAAATTTGAGTAGAACAAAATTTTATGAGAATCAAAAAAGGCTTGTGCTTTCAGCAGTAAACACCGCGTATGACAAAAATATTGAGCAAGTTAGAACAGAATTATGTGGAGATCGTGGGATGGTCATTTGTGGGGATGGAAGATGCGATTCCCTGGCTACAATGCCAAATATTGCTCATATACGTTCATGCACATGGCAACTAGCAAAATTATTGCCATGTCCCTTGTGCAGGTGACAGAGGCCACTAGCTCAGTAGCAATGGAAAACTTGGGTTTAAGCGGGCTTTGGATGAGCTTCTGCAAGCGGGTTGCAGTGTTGCCACAGTGGCCACAGGCATATAGGTATTAGAAAACTAGTCCGAGAAGAATATGCCAGCATTGACCACCAATTTGACGTCTGGCATATGACCAAATCGGTGGTCAAGAAGCTGACTGCCAAGAGCAAGCGGAAAGAGTGTGAAGGGTTGGGCCCTTGGATAAGGGCAGTAACTAACCATTTGTGGTGGGCTGCCACAAATTGCAAGGGTGATGAGGAATTGCTAGTAGAAATGTGGCAGTCAATTACCCACCATGTGTGTAATGTGCACACATGGAACTCGGGGGATAAGTACCATGAGTGCGCTCATGCCCCCATCGATCTAACAAAAGAGAGAAAAATCAAGTGGTTGACCCCAGATTCCCCTGCTCACGTAGCACTCCAAGAGGTTCTTTTTGACAAAAATCTTGTGAAGGACATTAAACACCTCACAAAAGCTTGTAGGACTGGGGAGTTAGAGTCTTTCCATAGCATGCTCTTGAAGTACGCTCCAAAGAGACAAGAGTTTGACTATCCTGTGATGCTAGCCCGGCTACAGTTGGCCGTGCTAGATCATAACAATAACGTAGGACGGGATTATGCCACGGTAAAAAAGCCACAACCAGGGGCCGACAACAAAGGTGAACCACAGGTTTCGCACAGTTACTCAAAGAGATCGAAGGTTTGGACGACTAAAGACAAAAAGGTGAAAAGAAGTATGATTATGTGGAAGACATGCAAGTTCATCTTCTGCAGATGCAAAGTGGCATGGTAGAAACTGAAGAAGTACCTCTTCCAAACATGCCCCAGAACATTGCACCAATTCCTAGGCCTCCAGTAGAAGAGCTCATGGCTAAGCAATTTAGACGCTTTAAGCCATAAATGTTGTAAGCTCTTCCGTCTTATTTGAATGGTATTTCCACCATGAATTTTCCTTTTAAAAGCCACATTTTCAGTTCCCATGTTGGGGTTTTTCATTATGGAATATATATCAGAAACCTCTTTAGAGGTATGTATTTTTTCTTCTTCAGTTACTGCCCTTATCAAATGGCGTAAACCAGGGTTCCACAGTACTTTTTTCAAAGGGGGTCCAGATTAACATACTTAGGGTCTGTGTGCATGGAGCCCATGCTTAATTTTCTACATTTTGGGGCCCGGAGGTAGAATTTGTAGGCCCATGTGTACTGGTGCATGTTAGTGTCGAGCCTTGCCTTAACCTTTGCTCTCTTTTTGCTTACATGTAGTTCTAGAAGGTATAATGAGATAATACTCATATTATTATATATATTTTTATGAATATTGTATAGAACTTTAATAATTAACTGTATATGAAGTGTTATACTTTTGACTGATTCTTCTTTTTTTTATCATTTGAAGAACTACGGTTCAAAGTCAGTTATATCTTACTGTTATTACATATTATGGTTTAAGAGTGGTATCAGTTTGTTGGAAATTAATTTATATCATGACTATATAGTAACACAGAAATTTGTCAAAAGTAGCATGCTACAATTATGTATACTTGGGTCCCAACACTTAATTGCACATGGACAAAGATCAGTGGCAATAGTCTTAGTTACATAATGTATAAAGTAGTAGTGGTGTGTAAGGTCAACTTAGCATAAAATACTGATAAATTTCAAGGTTTTTAATGTTTCAAAATGAAATATTATTGGATCAGAACTTTTAGAAGTATTTTTAATATATTCTTATTACTCTTTACAGTATGAGTGCAATCATCCTGAAATACAAATTGTCTTTTTAATTTTTCAATTTTTTTTTTATTAAGCAACGATTAAAAGGCATATTGGCACTAAATCATTATATAAATGATATTTCTTCATCCTCTATTTATAACTATATTTTAGTTACTACCGTTCAAAAATTGAGATAAAGCAACAGTATAGAAATTCTCTGATATTCAGATAATTCAGATAACAAGTATCACAAGTATTTCATATTTCTAATGTGAAAAAATACAACACTTTACCTATGTATTTAATGTATACATGTACCAATAATCTACAATGTCAATGTATGCTGATATTTTGGCCATTTAAAACTCATTAAAGAAAAAAAATTGAGTATTTTAATTGTTGTGTGTGATTTATTTGATTAAATATTGTAATATGCAATGCAATGTAAACAAAAATTCTGTACATTTTTCATGTCAAGCAGGAAAATTCAGGAGACCAAAACAAAATAAATAAAAATAAGGATGTTATTGAAAATGACTGTCCAAACTATATCGCCTACAGGTATTATCCTCTTTTTGAAATTTAATGGGAAAATGATTTTGCATCCCTGTCTTCCTGTCCTGACATTATATTTATATATGCATGATACAAATGTGATAAAGACAGATGCGAGAGATGCGAGTGTGAGAGAGAGAAAGAGAGGAGGGAATTTCAGAGAGGGGGAGCGGAGAGATTGAAAAAAGAACATAAGGACAAAACTGTACATAAATACATAATGCACACAATTTTCTTCAGTATTGCAAAATAATAGTTTTAATGTTTGAGTTCAGTCATGTTTCTTACATGTTCATACATTGATTCACATACATGTACACTTACATAAAACATATATTTCCAACTAAAAGAAACAAAAGGATGTTATTACAAATCAATGCAGATCTATAAGGAGTTTGCATACAATAGCTGATCTAGTACATGTACACCAAAAAATGGGTTCACACAATTGTTCACACAAAAAGTTGAGAAATGTTTAACATATACCGGTACATATCAAATGGGGATGGATACAATGCCTATAGTTTTCAGTAATATTTTACCTGCCTTGGAATTTGTTAAATGTTTGAGGAGTAACTAAGAGTTATTAGAGTTTATATTAATAACATGCAGTGCAAACTTTAACTTCTGATCTTCGTCTTTACTAGGTGGAGAGAGCGATTACAGTACACGTACCGTAAAAATATGATACACAATGCATAAAGGCACAAAACTTTTCTTCACCGATTCACTTTCCTTCCTTTAACAAATTGTTTCAAATACTGAAGTCTTAATGCAAGAATAAAATAAAATAATTTCAATAACGCCAATTATTGACATTTAACTATCCCTAACATTCATGTCAATCAGCCCCCTCACCTCCCTCACAAACTCCCAAGAAAAAAATAACTACCCCAACAATGGTATAAGTATAAAAGGGACTATTGCTTTTAAACAGTTTAGTCAGTAAATAAAAAATTGATGTTATGCAACAGCTAACACTGTTCTAAAAATAAATAAATCAATGTGTTCACAATGCAGATGTAACTAACCAATAACAAAAATTACAACAAAAAAAATCCCCTTAACAGCGAGAACACATTTCACACCATTTTCCTCCTGTGTTCTGAGTGATATCACTTAAACAAAATATTTCTGTAACAAACATTTCATTTGTGTAATAATTAGCAACATGGGGGTGGGGGAGGTTTCTTTGGCATCAAATCTGTCTTGAACAACAAAATTAAGAAGGCATTAAATTTACCTCACAGCTTAGTGAACCGTAACTTTCTAATACATTGTAACACTTATAATTATGGGTAAATTTTAAATTACATAAATGCAAAGAGACCCTGTGAAAAAAAGTAAGGAAATCGCGTATTTTAAAGAAAACAAAAAGTGTACTTAATGAATGATTTCATTCTAAATTAGTAAAGATTTATGGAGTTGTTTTTCCCCAGATTTTAAAAAGCAAACCCAAAGTATTAAGTCAGTATTTTTAAACACAAGGACATTGGTATGTTTGAAAGGGGGGTTATCGGAACAAATTTGTAACAATTATCTTACAAGCACAAAAAAAATGAAAGTTGGCAACTTGCAGACAAGGTGCATTTTTTTTCTCAAAAGACTGCTAACATACATTTTGAAGGGGGTTGGAAAATAGGGTCACTCCCAAACACCTTTAAAGTGATTATGTAGTGTTTACCCCCCAAAAAAAAAAAAAAAAAAAAAATCTATGAAATTCAATCTTATACTCATAACTACTTCAGTTTTAACAACAATTGGTTTCTTTCCACATATTTAAAAGCCAAATTCGAATCATCAATATCATTACATACATATTACGAACCCTTGATTATTAATAAGTAAAAAACTAGTCTAATGATCTCACTGAAAAAAAATCCTATAAAACAGACATGATATAGGAAAGTTCGGTTATCAAATGGCAAGTTGTTCCGGCACTTCCATTATTTCTCCATCGTCACCATACTTGAATCCGACGTAAACCGCAGGCTCTTCAGGAAATTCCAGTCTTATTCTTGTCGTTGCACATGCTGGCACAACCCTCCGGACTCCTTTCCCCAGGTAACCGTGCACTAAGTACGTAAATAATTTGTAGCTTGCAAACCGATATGATCTGAAACAGAATGGAGAAGAATACAAAAAATTTTCAATACAATTCATTACAATATAGTTCTAGCTTAGCTATTTTAGCATAGTTTGCAGCAACAGTATACCACATAGATATTTGAATAGGGCTGGTAGTGCTTTAATGCGTGATTGGCAATCATTTAGACCATCATGATTAATTTTCAAGTAAACTTGAAATAGGCGCTAGTGTAGTTTCGCACCGCCTTGTATAAGGATTTTCAAACATGTACAAATTCACCCTAAATACGGTACACATTAAGCTACACGCCGTAATGCGATGCGACGCGTTGTATGCTCGATTTTGGGGATAGATGAGAAAACAACAAGTCTATCGAAATTATTGCTAACAATTCGAGAAAAATCATTAATTTCTTGTATTTTCATCGTTTCATGAATTCATCAAGAGTATGCATCATTGAGGCAGACAGTGAAAACTTACATTCATTTACTGTATTAAACTGCGGTGCGTAGCTTAATGAACCATTTGATTTGGTCAAAGGGAAAATGAAATGGGTCGCGTAATCGATTCAAGCGTGAATATTCACCAACAATTTCTGTCGTAGTTTTCTCAATAAATAATCCTCAGAATATATAGCATCTAATAGAGGTAAGAAACTTTAATCAAAATACTGAATTATATGACTTTTTAGCCTTTGAAAACAAAGTGCTTAGCTTAAGGTACCCCCTTCATACTCTCTTTCTCCAGTCACTCGGAGACACTCTGTCACTGAGTTGCAAAGTGAATAATGCCCTGCCACTCATTTTCAACCAATGCAGTGACGACCACAGTGAATTATTATTAACAGATAGTGAACTTACATATTCTCCAATTCTCCTGGAACATGGCGCCGATGACCCCTTATATCCCGTCGAGCAATGTGGAATACTCGAAGAACTGCTACTGTCAGGCAGACTTCACCAAATTCTCGAGCGTCAATAACGCATCCTTCCGGCTGCAGCTCTCGGCACCTTGCTAGTTCACGGCAGCACAAACACTCGACAACCGTCGGCATCACCGCGCAGTTCCCGCACAGACACCAATCGTTGTTCTCCCTCCTGTCTGGGGCTGGCAATGGGTCGGGAGCATCTTCTCGGACGACGTCGACTTCTTGATCAATTGCTGCTCACCTCTCCTCCATTTCTGCCAATTCAGCTTCGCTGTATTCTGGATCAAACCCATAGCACACTGGTTCAGACGATGACATGTCGATCGTATATTGAAGAAAGTTGTGAAATTCGCGATATTCTTAGTAAGAAGCTATCTGGATTTTCCGTAGATACAGAAAGCCGAAAGTTGTTTACAAATGTACGATGCACGCACGTGCGCATTTGACGACGAAACCAATTTAAAAATTACACGAGTTTTGTTTTGTAGACTCTTTTTAAAATTTATTGCAACAGTTTTGTGAACGTTAATAAATACAAGTTTATTTAATAATTATTTTTAAATTACATATAAGTTTAACAGTGAAAAACAAAATGCTATTAAGCATCTTACAGATCAATATTCCTGTACAAATTCACCGACCAATCAGAATACAATAACGGCCAGCTCGCAAGATACGTCACACCACGGCGGGTCAATTCACAAAATGGCGATCCCCAGTGACGGCGATCACAGGGAGAATGCGTATGTTTCAACTGTGATTCTACAGCTAAATCCTGTCTTTTCTAAAAAATAAATGAAATCATCTTACATGAAATTTTATGGAGATCCCTTTAAGGAGTCCTAGACGGTGTAGATCTCTATCTTGGCCTCCTCTTCGATCGAACAAATCGCTCTCTTCTCTTTGGCTCTTTGGCTATCTAATTATCTATAGAAATACCCCGCCTTCTGGGTGACAGTCCTAGACCATGACAAAGTGTCTATTTCGTGCCCCTAGTCTATCATACCTGTTATGTCTTCTTCCTCATTTTGTTCTGCTATCCGCAGGTTCACGTAGCTGAGTTGTAGTGCAGGTACATTGTGTGTATAGCTTTTTCTTTTCACTCTTTATCAATTCTCTGAGGAAAGGGAGAAAATAGAAATGAAAGGCGTGTTACATTATGTACCCGTCTAGAGAGTTTGTCTGTCTTTTTTTCCAGTTCATCAATTGTGCTCTTCTGACAGTGATTATTGATCAATACTTCCCCTCCCTATGCTATTGTACTTTCTGTGAATGAGGGGACGGGCGTTGTCGTAGGTCATCAAGTGTCTGTTTCAGTTCGTCAATGTTGGATTGCAGTGACTGGTTTTCTCTAAAGCAGTTTTTCATTTTCTGCCTCTTTAACTTGCTTGGTCGAAAACCTCTGATTTCTGGAAGCTTGTAGTCCTCCTCCTCCCAATCTGCCAGAGTGATGTGTCAATTTGCAGCCACACTATGTACTCGAACAGGGCATTCACCCAGATGAAGAAAAGACCATTCACTGTCCATCATGTTTTTCAAGGCGAACAAATATGCGGTGCTTTGCAAAAGCTGCCAGCATTTCATCCCTGCTGGGAAGCTCAAAATCTGTCGTCAACGGTTTAGGTAATTCTGTGTTGTCTCTCAGATCTCTGTCCCCTACCTGTACTACCTTGATGGTTTCTGCCATCAGCTCAGTCACATAACCTGTGGATTTAATTCAAGAGAGGAAGCCAGTTTTTATTTGTTTAAATCTTTCTATCCTCAAAAGCATTGAATCTATGTGGCAACTAGTAAGGCGTAAAGCAATTTATTTATTTAAGTGGGTAGAATTTGACTGACTCCTTGCATAACAGTAATTGATTTTTTTTTTTTTTTTACAATCAAATTTTGGCAAACTTTTTCATGATATGAAGGTGTAGAACCAGAAATTGGCAAAAGGCCTAAAAATGATTCCTTCCTAACATGAAATTTCAAATTGGTTATGGGTAATGTTGAAATCTGATAAAGGGAGTATAATTACAACGTGATCAAAACCAAATTAATGTTTGCATTCTACTTTTGCAAGGCTTACCATCAGACTCTCAATACTGCTCACTTACCATAAGTACATGTAGGTGCTGACAATACTTTGGTTAAAGTTCCTTTGGGCTTGGCTTTAGGGTAGTTAATCTTGTAAATGGGGGTTCCGTCTGCTTTCAGTGCTTGAGCCCTACCTCCATTTTCGTTCCAATGTAGAGCGGATAACAACAGTCTGAAGAAAGTCAATGCATAACTACATTTTTGCTTACAGAGAAATGCTGTTTCAATAGAATAGAATATATTTTACTACTCATCAAGCAATCTTCATATCAATTTGCTCATTTTGTTGATAAATCCACATCCCTAGAGTACAATATACCAAGATCTACCCTACTCAGAGCTGGAACATGCACAGGGCTATGAATACATTGCAGATTTCTTGTTTATGCACGATTTGTTGCCAGAAACCAAATACCCCAATTACAACCCCATTGCATATGAGTGGTATAAGAATTGTGGTATCTCCCGTCTAGGTTTGAGGCATGGAACCTCATAAACATGAATGCAGTTAAAGCAAAAACATAATAGCAGCAAGTTATTTTCAGGTCTGACTTTTGTAATGATGTGTCTTCCTGTGTCAAAAGTATGTAGAAAACAGTAACACAATAACACACTTGTAACCCACATATTATGTGCTAAAAGAGGTTCTGCCATCTATTTATCTCACAAAGCTTTAAAATATCAGTTCATCAATTAGTGTGTGGAGAATGGAGATCGACACCACAAATACAAAGGGCTAGCTAATTTAAGCAATTTAAAAACATCACAATCAGGAAAAAAGCTTTGCTCTAAGTAAGTCTACTTGATACCATCACACAATAATTTCATTTACCTGCATTTCATCCCCTCGTAAGAAATGCTTGTAGCTTGGGACACCAGTACAACAGGACACTGTGGTATGCCTCTAAGTTGCTGATCTGTTGCTCTGGGGACATCTTCTTGATATCATTGAGGAGTCTGGTTTTGAGTAGTACCTCTTGACAGCTTGTCGTACACCTTAGAATTGGTAAGAAATAAATCATTCATGATATGATGATTGTGTGATCCTTTACTCAACCACACACATGACAGTAATCCGTATCACATTGCACCAATATTGCAGCTGTTACAGCTAGAGGTTTTTGAGCAGCCCTTAAAGCGCAATAACATTTTTTAAAATTAATCAGTGGACTCTGTTCACAAACTTAACAATCCAAACAGCCTCAGCATACCTTTGCTAATCACTGCAACTGGGATCAATTCACATCAGAAAGAGTTGACTGTGGTACATAGTGCAGCCCTTGACCAAGATATATCTACCCTCATAGCTCCCTCATTGTTTATCTCTGGTGTACAGTTCACTTCCAGTTCAATCAAAGAAATTGAAGCAATTTTTCAGAGAAGTTCAGAGCTATGGTAAACACAGAAGTAATAAACATACATGTAAGCGCAGATAGCCTGTGGCGTGCATGATCCATGACCCCTTCTCGTATACAATATGGTAATTCCAGTACATGCCGTAAGTCACAGTGTTTGTGAAAAACACTTCTACAGATTCATACTCAAAGCTAACCGGTCATATTCTTATCCTTTCTGCAGTAGGCACAAAGAAAGGATCTCTGCAGCAACTTACCTGGGTTTGACCAAACTCGTGGCTGGTCTAGCGGTCCATGAGCACATTGGTCATATAACTCATGACCATGACCAATGTGTATACCCAGCACATGGTTCAGTATTGATTTGTACTTGGTCTGAATGACCTCTGGATTGCCATCTGGTGTGGAGGTGGCCGACCAGTAGACATGGTTAACTGGTCATATTCTTATCCTTTCTGCCATAGGCACAAACAAAGGATCTCTGCAGCAACTTACCTGGGTTTAACCAAACTTGTGGCTGGTCTAGCGGTCCATGAGCACATTGGTCATACAACTCATGACCATGACCAATGAGTATACCCAACACATGGTTCAGTATTGATTTGTACTTGGTCTGAATGACCTCTGGATTGCCATCTGGTGTGGAGGCGCCCTACCAGTAGACATGGTTGACTATTGACCGCTGCCAAAGTCCTGCTTCTTCACAATCCTTCAGTTTGGCCACTGCTTGTATGTTTCCCTTCACACCTGCAAGGTCGGAAATTGACTTATCACAGACACAAATTCATACCACATTCTCACCTCAACCCTTGTACTTGGGCTAGATTGCAATGTAATATTGCCATACCTGGCCCATGATATACTCATTACACACATGTACATGTAGTAGGTGTACCGGTATGTAGATGTTACATACCGGTAGTCAAGATATTGATACCACTGTGAAATAAAACTCAGGGGTTTTGAAGAAGCTTCGAGTAGGGCAATGATTTTTCGAATGAGTGGCAGATATTATTTTGCCTGTTTTTTGAAGGATTGAAAGTGACATAACCTAAGGGTGTGCATGTCCTTTTTCTGAACAAGTTTGATGTACTGTTTAGTCATTCCAGAGGATCATACATATGCTGCTTTACTATGATCGATGCAAAAAGGCAATGGAATTTCAGATTCCACAGCATGAAAAATGCTTGATATCTCTTCACAGTTGAACTTAAGTGGGCATCCCATGGTTCACTCGAAGGAAGATTCCTCAACCATGACTGTGCTGACACGTTTGATGGTTTTGTCATTCATATTTTGTCCATATCCTTTGTCAAATATGTCATAAATGACATATTTAGCCCCTTTGTCTGGCTAATTATTATGATTACAAATAGCCCGAGGTTTATCAATAAATTGGCATAAAGTAGATATCGGTTGACCCTTTTCCTCTGAAAACGCAAATTCTCCCTTCTCTTCTTCTTTCTCTGGGGCTTCGGAGTCCAAAGCTTTTTTAGTTCCAGGAGAACACACACAGTCCCCTTTATACTACATGGCGACAAACAATTATTAATCGCCACAATAACAGCATCGGCGAATACAATTTTGCCATAGTGGTTTAGATACAGTCCGTCATATGCATGTAAATCATCTAAGCTATCTAATAAATTACGCTGTGTTTGATATTGTAATAAATGTTGTTTTCATAAAGGTGCTCCGAGTCCCATAGATCTGGGCAAAATAGCATTAAAATGATTAACGCTGAACGATATAATCCCCACACTGTATTATAATTTAATTGTTAATGTTCAACATCAGCATCCCAGACATTCCTGTACTGATTTTAGTTCCTACATGTGAAAAAACATTTGGGAGCTGGTCCTCCCCCTGTCAACCTCCTTCCTGAAGACCACTCGCTCCATTCGTTCTTCGCCACCAGCTTCATCCTCTTCCATTGTTTCCTCTCATGATGAAACGAAAGGCGACGATGTCGAACAGCGAAGTAAAATTAGGTAATTTGTCATTGTGTCATAAAATATCTCTATGAGATTGTGGCGCTTCCTGACCCTCCTAAAACTCACCTTCTCCTTTATGTAAAAGATACTCTGTTCTGACATAATCAACAACAACTTGTTTATAGATCTACACAACACTAAGCATTACTATCGAAATTCATATATTGCTTCCAAATAATATTTAATGCAATACGTCTTATTTTGAAGTTTTCCTGGTATACATTTTGGTATACAAATACCTTTAGGTCATAATGTCAATTATAAGCAAAACAATTTGACGCCATTGTGGATATTTACTGCTCTTTGTCCTCGGTTTCGCTGTGACTTAACTGGACGTCTATCCCTAAAGCCGACTTAAGCATTACCTGTAGTGTCGTGACCTCTTCGACCAGCCTTTTCAACAAGAAAACAACTTCGTCATCACGCTTTCTCTTATGTCCACGATTTGAAGCCTGTGTTGGGGGAGAAGCGGACGATGTGGTTGGGGCTCCCGTCGCCTCCTCATCACCTTCCTGTGGGATGACTACCACTTCCTCTGGGATGACCACGCCTCCTTCTGTAATTACTGCTTGAGGTTTGATCTATATAAAAACAAATAGGCGAAATTTTTAATGATTTCTATTTTCTTTTGAGTTTAGTGAATGCATAATAATGTTCCCATTTGGTTTGACAATCTTAACTTTAATAAGATCCCAGTTTGCCAATGCAATTATCCTATTTATGCATGTTTCTACATACTAAAATTAAATAATAAGTAGGCCAATATATTTTTCTTATTCTGACAGAGATATACATGTACAAAAATTAGATTTTCCAAAGATATCTCCCTTGTTAATAATACATCATCATTATTTTACACTCCTTTACCAGCATGTACCTATATGGTTTGATAAGCTTTCCCCTATTATTTGGACAAATAAAATATAAAATAATGAAAGAATAATGATAAAAATAATGACAATAGGCCTACCTGTCCTCCAGCTGGGAAATACAACTGTTGGTACTCTTCAAAAAGCATGTACAGCTCGCTTGATCCGGAGCACTGGATCTCTGGTGTCTGTTCCAGAGATCATGGTGCGCTGTAGTATGTCTCTGTACTCCCTGCCTAAATTCTTGAAAAGATTCTCTGTGGCATTCTCCTGGTAGCTTAGCTTGTCTGCTATCGTTTGATGGAAACCCTTGGTTGTCCCGTTACGTTTCATTCGTTTGTACTCGTTATGGCTACTTCTAGATATTCATGCATAACGGCAAGTATTCCTTCCAGAGTCCATGCTTTCCTTTTGTTGGCTTTAAATTTACATCCCTGAAAAAAATGGACGTTAAGTGAATGTGAGGTACTGTCAGAGAAAAGTCACCTTTCACCGATTCATTCTTCTTTTCCTTTTGGCTTTTTTTCCTTGTGTTCATTCAGGCGGTCGAACATGTTGTAAGTGGAGTTCATCTTATCTTTACGGACTGAACCAGCTTGTGCTGCGGCAAGTTGTGGTGGATCTGCTTGGCAGTTAATGACTTGCTGGCGATGACGGAGTGCTTGAAATGCCCTACCAAGCGGGAACATGCACCACTTAAAGTTTGTAAGGTGTTTGATGATGTCAATCCTGCGTTTACACAAAGTAGCAGGGTATGGGCGGCACATGGAATATCGTCGGCTTCTACGGTGCTGGCAATGTATCAAATGTTTTTGTGCGTTGTCGTGCACGACCGTCGTTATTTTGTTAATTCCTTTCGCGAAGGAGTTGCGACTTCAATGCCTCCACCTCCGCGCTGAGGCAATTGTGTGGCAGCTGCATCGACATCTCCGAGAGCGTCATCTCTCAGACTGGCAACAGGCAAAGTAAGTAGCATGAAGGAGCTCTTCTTCCAGTTCTCATTGATTACGTGAGCGGTTAACGTCGTGTAGCTCTCCTGACCTAAGCTTGTCCAGCAATCTGGTGAGATCCAAAGATTCCCCTCTCCGTAATTCTACTTTCACGTCCTCCTTCATTGTTTCAAACTTCATCTCAATCATACCCATGAAGTTTGGCTCGACATGATTGAACAATTTGCGGAAACCATCTCCTTCCATGAATTAACTGGGATGCCCTCTACCACAATCATTTCAGCGATAAGAGACGACAGACGTTGTCTGCCACTTGGATCGCAGCCTTGTGCAAATTCCGTCATCCTTGGTTGATGGGGATGGTCATCTGTGTCAAGGCTCCCAGGATGTTGGCTCTTGATGTGGTTCGATGTGGCTCCCTGTCAAACTGCCTAGTAGGACAGCACACTGTCACAAAGTTTACATTGTACTCTATCGCTTCCCACCTCTTCGAACACGTTCCAAACGGTGCTTGCCTTCTTCGCCGTTGGTTAACAGTTTGACTCAGGCTTAAATAGTTGAGTCATATTACTCATAATCTACTTAAAGATCACATACCTTGGAACAATATAATCCCACTGTTCACTCTTTGACAGATTACATAGCACATCCAAGGGCTTATAGTCTATTAACTAGCTTTGAGCTTTGACAACATACACTGTAGCAACAAGGCTCTTTGGCCTCTACTGCATCTATAGGCATGGTAAGGGTCATGGTAAAATACTGTTTCTAAGATATTAAAGACAAAGTATACTCGCTTCTTGTACACTATACTGTACGTGTTGTATTTTACCAAATACTGGCAGATCAGCCACATCAAGGCAGAGTACTAATGATTGCTGGTAGGAAGTTCCATTTATCTTTACCCAGTTGGCATCATAAATCTCTGTATCATTCAATTCAATTCAGAACTTTATTTCAGTCTCAGCTGCACAAGGCAGAGGTCCATAAAACATATGTTACATATTAGATATACATGTATAGGGAAAAGAGCTGAGTATGAACATGATGAGTATAATAACAACAAATCTTACAAAGAGTATAACAACTAAACTATACTACGTATATACAATCTAAACTGCAACATATAGCCTGTATCTGTAAGATTGATAAACGTATAGCAATCTAACTCTAAGCTGTTACTGTAACTGTAAGATTAAAATAAGTACATGTATAACAATCTATTGAAGTTGCAACTTGTAACAATCTCGGCTCAACTACTAAAACAATATACTAATAATATTATAACAACAAGAACAGACCATACTGCAACTCCGAGAGACTGGATAGTCCTTGGTAACACCACAATATCCTCACAAATACTCCTTCAGGCCACACGTCCGGGTCGTCAACATTCTTGCATCTAATACATCCCTTGATGGGCCTTTGTGCGCTACATTCCTCACAGTAACGTCATCATTCATGCTGCTGCAGACATCAAACAGTACCTTTTTGGACTCCTCTATTTCTACTGATTTAAAGCAAGTTGACACCAGATTCACAATCTCATCAGTTGACAGAGTGTTCATTTTATTAGTAACGAAACAGAGAAGTTTATCAATGATTATCACGGATCCGTCATCGGTTTTCAAGACAGCCAGCTTTTTGGCCTGCAGTTGCGCACGCAAACCATCGCCTCCTCCACCCGCCATATTTAGAATATGATTCAGTGTGACTGAGAGAAGTTTATACCTCAAACGGTTCTTGAGAGTCGAAAAATAATGCCTCCGGCACTACCTTCAGTGGGCAGATGCGTTAAAAAAATACTTTGAGAAACTTAAATTGACTTACATGTCCACTGGCTTGTCTATAGATCTACACAACACTAAGCATTACTATCGAAATTCATATATTGTTTCCATACATACATACATATGTACATACATATTGATATTTATTGCGCCTTTACATAAACATGATCAAAGCGCGTTACATTAGTAAATGAAACGGAATAATTATTTTGGTCTCCAAGCGCATACAGTACACTGTAAATTTGCTGTGTAAAGCTGTGTTAAGTTATTCAGAAAGCTGTGCTGTGTCAGACATAAAGTACAGTCTGGCTGTTTATGGGGGAAGTTGGTAACTGCATGTGATTAAGAAGAGAGAGAAGAACACTGCAGATCTTCCAAAGTAAGTAAACATTCAAAATTGCATGAAATAGAAGGACGTACAGTGCATGTAGACATGGAAAATTTAAAAGGGCACACACTCACAAATATCTCTAGCTCTCTTTCTTTATTCATGTATGTAGACCTAAATATCAATTTCTTAATGAAAAATTGATGAGATAGTTTGTACTCACCTTTTTCAGTTTTACGTGCCAGAAGAATTGCGTCCACAGCTTGTAGAATTCAGCTTGCCCAATTTGGATCAGATAACTCTGCCTTGTCCTGGAGGTATTCATTGTATATATATCTTTCTTGGTGTAGCCATGGGGCAAACAAATTTCATCTTATTGTGGCATGTGGTCATCTCTGCTTGAAATGTATTCTTCCAGTCAGATAATACAGAGAATACCGGTACTTGCTTGAGACATTTTTCTGTTCGTGAATTTGGAAGATGAGATTAGGCTCCCCATTAAGGCAGCTCTCTTCCTCTGAAAGAATGTTACTCTATGAATGCCTAGGAATGTATAAAATGCAACTTGACACACTTTTGGTCCATTTTCAATTTGAAACCTTGAGTCCTTTTTATGTTTGAACTGTTCATTTAGCCATTTCCGTCTGTCATGTGGTGTTTTGCTCCAATACCTTCTTTGAGCACTCTTCATGACACTTTGAGACATTTTTTTCATGCTTAATTTTCGACATGTGCACCTACATTGTAGAGTGCATTGCCTTTCTCATAGTTGACTTTATACTGATCTTATTCAAGTATTTTCCAATTAAGGCTTTTCAACCTTATCCAATTTTTGTATGTCTAATGGTCTAGCAGAAACGTTTGGATTCACACTGTACTCCCCCACTTGCTCTTCGTCACTTTGTAACATGTCACAGGATATATTACGGCTGCCATCTAAACTAGACTCGTCTTCCTCGAGTTGCAATGGTGACGACATTGGTGCATATACTTCTTCATTGTCAGACTCCTGGAATTCATAGATGTCGACAGTCTGTTTAGACTTTTTTGGGGTACTGAATGCTTTGGGATGCATTTGATTTCCACTAGGATGTTCTTCAGCAAAGTCTATACTCTATTGGGATATACATGTATCCAGCACATCAGTCACATCATCATCCAAAATTAAGGGAAAACAGGGGGTATTTCTTCACATTGTCCCCTCTCTTCGTAATCGCTGTCCTAGCGATAAAATTTTAAAAGTGCACTGGTACAATTGAATTACATATATAGCATTGAATATTCCAATTCATGCTGACATAAGTTATTATAAGCATGTATGTATATTTTTTTGCCAACTAATGGCAAGAATACATAGATGTTATCTCTTTACACATTTCAACAGTTATTAATTTAATCTTCTTCTTCGATGAGGGCCTCGTCAAAATAATACACAGACTTCCTCTCCTCATGAAGCCTCTTCCTCCCGTTAGTCGTGATATATGTCGTTGTGAAAACTTCTACTCTAGATATCTGTAGGAACCCTACACCTGTAGGAACCCTACATCTGGTCTCTGTACCTTAACTGTAACTTCGCACTCCCCCCTGGTTCTCAATTGTCAGAGATGCTTTTCGCTTCTTACATACAGGGACTTCCTCTGGCTCTACCTCGTCCTCTGGATGAATGTCGATCTCCGCGACATCTTTCAGCTTTTGTTCTTCTTCGTCTTTCTCCTTCCTCTTCAGATCTTCCTTAAGCTTTTTCTTCTCCTTCTCCACTCTCTTCTCTCTCTTGTGTTTTCTCTCCCTCTCTTCCTGTTTTTCCTCTTCGTCCTTCCTCCTTTCTCTCCTTCTTCTCTCTTCCTCCTTCTCATTCCTTTCCATTGTTTTCTGTAGTTTTTCCTTCCTTCTCTTCTCATCATCCTTCCTCTTTTCTAGGTAGCGGCGGGAGGCCAGTTGAAAGTTCAGGTATTTCACCTCCCCGCGATGGCTTGGGTGATTCCGACCATAATGCCTGGCCACCTCCGGCCGCTACATCGTTTCAAAGTTACAGTGAGTACAAGACAGCGTCAATTCCGTTTTGTGTTGCAGTGCCATGTGTGTATCCAGGTCAGTTGCCCTATCCTTCGTAGTGGTGCACAGCGTGCACTTGAACATCTGTAATTTGTTGAAATTGGAATAAAAGGAACATTGGACGTTCATGTGTTAGTAGGCCTTACTCCCGATACCTATTTGGGGGTATCCTTACCCTACCAGGATTTCGCTGAAGTGGCTGTGGATTGTTAACCAAGCAGTTGTTTAGCTCAGGACCAGTGTAGGCTTTTAAACGATCAAGATGAACAACCTTGGGCTTACACTTGGCTGATTGCTGTATGCGGTACACAACATCTGATAATCTATCAATGATCATGTAAGGACTATTCCATCTAAACATCAGTTTTGGGCATACCCCTCGTTTGCGCTGCACACCATGCAGCTATACCCAGTCACCTTTACTAAATCTTCTGAGTGAGGTATTACGATTGTACATTCTAGCCTGCTTTTCAGCAGCTAACTGTAGTTTACCCCTAGCCAATTCATGTGCATCTCTAATTCTATCTCGTAGTTGTTCTGAGTAATCCCCTCACGACAGTTGACAGCTGAGTGAAAATGACATCTACCAGCAGTGTTACTTCTCTGCCTAACGTCATCATCGCGGGAGACTCTCCTGTGGATTCTTGGACTGCTGACCTATAGGCCAACATGGCATATGGAATTCGTTCATCCCAGTCTCTCTGACTTTGGCAGCGTGCTCTGGCAGGTTCGACAGGAGCCAAACTTTGCCAGCGCACTCTGGCAGGTTCAGCAGGAGCCGAACTTTGCCAGCTCACTCTGGCAGGTTCAGCAGGAGCCGAGCTTTGCCAGCGCACTCTGGCAGGTTCAGCAGGAGCCGAGCTTTGCCAGCGCACTCTGGCAGGTTCAGCAGGAGCCGAGCTTTGCCAGCGCACTCTGGCAGGTTCAGCAGGAGCCGAGCTTTGCCAGCGCACTCTGGCAGGTTCGGCAGGAGCCGAGCTTTGCCAGCGCACTCTGGCAGGTTCAGCAGGAGCCGAGCTTTGCCAGCGCACTCTGGCAGGTTCAGCAGGAGCCGAGCTTTGCCAGCGCACTCTGGCAGGTTCGGCAGGAGCCGAGCTTTGCCAGCGCACTCTGGCAGGTTCAGCAGGAGCCGAGCTTTGCCAGCTCACTCTGGCAGGTTCAGCAGGAGCCAAACTTTGCCAGCTCACTCTGGCAGGTTCGGCAGGAGCCAAGCTTTGCCAGCTCACTCTGGCAGGTTCAGCAGGAGCCAAACTTTGCCAGCGCACTCTGGCAGGTTCGGCAGGAGCCGAGCTTTGGCAGCATGGTCTTACAGGTTTGTCAGATGATAAACTTGGTTTTTCCAAAAACTAATCTGAGGACACTTTTCTCCATTCCTCCATTCCTTACAATAAAGCTGCCGCACTTTGCGATTACTTTTTTTCATTTAGTTTTGAAAATTGAAACAATTGAAGTACATTTGAATATATATATACATTTGAATATATATCTTTGGCAGTAACCCATGCCTCATACTTTGAAGCAGCCCATTCTTCATCCAGGTAGTGAACCTTCACAAATAGTTCATTATTGACATTTTTGAGTCAGTGATTTCCAGTTCATACAGTTTGGTTGTAGACCATGTCTTGTTCTTGTTGACAGAGCTTTGTTCAAGGCTTTCCCTGCTCAGCGTTTCTCCCTCGTGCAATTGCTTATAAACAATGAGCTTTCTCGAGCACCCACTCTGTCTCAAGTTCGCTGGATCTGGAAGAGCCATAAAGGATGTATCCTGCAGATAGAGATACATCTCTGTTCTAACTGTACGTAGTCTACTCCAAGTTTAACATTACACTACATCGAGAGGTCTACATAGTATCTTTTACGTGAGGTCTACATAGTATCTTTTCTATCTAGAATGCAGTTTGAACAAAAGAGACTTGATGCACCCTCCCCCCAAAATACATATATTTTTAAATTTATTAATATATATATTTTTGGTGTAGTCTTGAAAAAGACTGTTGGTTATCTTTCTTAGCTTATTTCTAAGGAGAACTATAGCGCTGGTTGAAGAGGAGCCACTCTACCACCCATCCTCTCCAACCGGCGCTATAGTTCTCCTTAGAACTATAAGCTAAGAAAGATAACCAACGGTCTTTTTCAAGACTACACCAACAGTCCTTTCAGGACTACACACAATCAAGAAAGAATAGATTACTGAGAGTCCTGATCCTCCCTCTCTCCCACATGGTGCAACCGCAAACTTACTGTATAGATATGTATTTGGTCATGATCAACCAAATTCTGAAGTACATGTACTACATGTATGTCAAATTTCCACAATATTATTCTTTATTGTGGTCTACATGTAGCTGTATGTTCTATCTTGAGGTTACGACATTGAAAAACAAACGCAACTTCGAACTTCCAAATTACGTGATCAAACATTATTCATGCCATATTTTGCACACTTGCGTTAGCCTTTTTTCTAGACTTTTCTCATCCAATCATAGTCTTACTTGAGACTCTTACATGTACATGTACATGTATGAAATTGATCAATACATATTTCCCCTCTCCATCAAAAGGATGTACTTCTCTATAGTTTAACTGCCTGGTTACTTTATGCAAATGTAACATTTTCAACAACATGTACCGGTAACCCAAACATACAATCACTAAATCAACTCTATTTTGTAAAACATTGTGTACCAATAACAAATAACAACCATGATGTTGTAGCAATTAATGTAGACAAATGTGAAATCTAAATGATTTCCCTTATGCAAGTATTTTCAATTATTGAGATATTAAATAACCAAGTATGTAACCGAGAAATGCTTCAAACTCTGTAGAAACCAATTGCGTACGATTATCTGAAAAAATTCATCTGGTAATCCTTCACGTGCATAAGGAATGTAATCTATGACTTTGTAGTGACTTCCGCAACAAATGCTAACTTAACCCGCTTGCTGTATTAGTCAATCAAGATTATCGCGTATTTGCAATCGTGTGTAGAATCAAATGTGCCAGTGATATTGATAGCCAGCTTTTTCCACGTGCCTGAAGGCAAGAGAACCGGATGAAGTCCAGTCCAGTAAATTCCTGAATGATGCTCCCAGCCTCTCTTCCATCACGCACCATTTCTTGACAAAGCTTCACTGTATTCTTCCTCTTTCTGATGATGACAGAGCTATCTGTGGACCCCTATGTTTAAGCCAGTTCATGTCACTCTCTTGCTGCTCCATGGAAAGTTCCTCTTCTAATTCAAGCTTACGTTGGTTTTTGGGTCCTGCAGTTGGTAGGAACTGCTTGCGTTTGAGTGCGGTAGGGTGGGGTGTTCCTTGTCAGTAGTGTTTCTCCCTAATGCTTCTCTCAGTTTCTGTACGTGTGTAATGTTTGTCTTATCGTCCGAAGCTCTCATGAAGCAAGGTTTAAGTCTATTGTAGTTGAAAATGTCACAAAGGATTTCTCCTTTCATTGTCTCAAGTACATGTATGTAATGAGTCCTGTCAATTACGTCATGAATAACTAATGGCCCAACCCATTCTGCTGCAATTTTCTTGGAATTTGCAGTCAAAGAGGAAGAGGTAGGCTTGTAGAGGTAGACAAGCTGACCAATTGAATAGATTGGAGTCTTGTCTATTTTGTTTGATATCTTTGTGTTTTGTTTCTCTTGTTGCTTTCTTTGCAATGACAGCATTGTGTGAGATAATTGGTCAAACCTCTTTTTGAGGAGGTCGAGAATCGAGTCAGTAAAAAGTTGATTCGTCGAAGGTTGTGTCGAGCAGCAGTAGGGGTTTGTGTAGTTGATGATTTTATCTGCTAAATCAGCGAGCTTCTATATCTCCATTGAGTCGCGAGTTGAAACTAAAATGAGCTGAACATTTGTAAGGAGCCTCTGAAGAAATAGCTGTTTCAGAATGTTTTCCTCCAACTTGTTCGTCCCTAGCAGATGTTTCATCTAGCGAAGTAACTGAGAGGGTTTCCGATCTCCCAACTGCTCAGAAATGAGCAACCTATGAAGCCTTTGTTGTTCAGAGGCGGAGGTCCTCTGTACTAATTCAGCTTTTAGTTTATCGTAGGGCTGTTCCTGAGGAGGAGAGATCAGCAAGTCCCGAATTTCCTGGGCATATTCAGGCTGCAAGGAGGCGACAACGTAGGTAAACTTTGTTTTCTGTTCGGTGATGCCTCGGGTCATGAATTGTGCCTCGACTTGGGCAAACCAAATGGTAGGATCATTGGGCCAGAAAGGAGGAAGTTTGAGTTGAACATTGGAGATAGATGAGGGGCTAGAAGAAGTTGAAGAATGGGTGTGGACATGATGACAGTTGAAAGATAAATCGTGAGCAGAAATATGAAGGAAAGGGAGACTCAGACTAATTGAAACAACTTTGATGAAGGATGTCTGCTACTCAGCACGTTGGTCGGGTTTAAATCACGTCGAGGGAATGGTCGCTGAGCATGAATAAAACTAATCTCACTTATCAGACTTTATGCGTGTAGAGCTTCCCAGGCATGAATCCTCCAAATACATGTATATATAAATGTTCCAAATAATGCACAATCCACATTAAATTACCACAGATAATTAACACAAAACTATACTTGGCTAGCACAAGCGATATTTTGGGAATGTTCTCTGAGTGAATTGCAGAGAAAGTAGATGCTCCAAGTGAGATGCAGGAGGTTGGAATTAAGATTGAAGAAATTTGCTCCAAGTGAATGTAGTAAACAAATTCAGAATTGTAAAAATGACGTTCTCAAATAAATGTGTTGACTCGTTGAGAAAACTTTGAGAAGTGTGGATGAGAAAGAAGATGTTGTTCTGTTCCTTCTTGCGAAGCAGGATGAAAGCAGAGAGTATTGATACCAATTCCAGGAGGTAAGAATGAGTCATTGGTAATTGCAGTGTACAGGGCCAATGCCGCCATTAAGTTTAATATAGGAGTGGTAGTGCCTGGTATATATCAGAGGGCAATGTCCTCCCAAATGAGGAAAATACTACAATACCATTGCGCCTATGTGCTAAAGTTACTGACATGAGATAGTCTATCATTGCTTTGTCCTGTCTGTTTTTTCTTGATTCACTTTGAAGCATCTTGATATGTTCACCGATGGTTCCTTCATCTTCACCCTCTGGGGGCACAGGAAGGTAGTTTTTGATACCATACATCTGCTTGCTTGCTTGGTCTGGTTTGGGTGTAGTCACTTTCTTTCTTTTTTCCATTTGCGCCAACGGATTGTCGCATTTGTGACGCTTCCTGGAATTTCTAAACCTATTGCTGAGCGACTTCTTCCAATAGCCCTGTAAAAATGAATGAATAAATAAACAAACATAATTAAGCCACCTTGCCATGCTTAGTGTACAGGGCTCAAAATAACAATTTAAAGGGGCACCCAATTCCAAGGCCATGCACAAGGGCACCAAGGCCATTGCATGCTGAAGAATGCTTAAAATAGAAAGGCAACAAGGTCAGTTTAAATGGATTTCCAGAAAGCTGCTTGACCATCGAAGTTGTTATCAGTTTAATATTACCAATCGTTGCCTCTTCTGAAATGTGAACATGTAATGTTTTTCTTTGCTTTAACCTCCACACAAGACAACTTCGTGGCATTCAGTTCCCTTGCGGTGTTCGCCTCAACAGCGGTAACTAGGATTGTGTCATTGACCAATGCTGCAATCTCCTGGGCAGGATTCCCCCACATTGTTACTGCCACTTGACCATCCAAGTTGTTATCAGTTAGTACCAATCGTCGCCTAATGTAGGTTGGTGTTGAGACCAAGGCTCCAATCTATATAAATTTATAGAACATAAAAGGAATGATAAGTAGTGAATGAAACAAAATAAAAGGTAAAATAAGAACTGATTGATTCACTATTTCAAGGAAAAAGTTTCCGCAATGTAAATATTTATAAATCAATAATCCATAGACAACTACAACACCTACAAATAAAACCCATTATGAAACAATTTTGTCAAACCTATACAAAACAACAACAAAAGTTACAGATAAAAATTACACACTAAACCAGAGATTTGTAGGCCACAACCATACTCTAATTTCTGTCTACCGGTACACAAAAAGGAGATAGTCCCAACAACCTACATGTAACTTTATAAAAAGATCTTAAACTGTCCCTCTGACACTCAAACGCTGACTCTTGGGGCTTGTACCCGTCACAGCTAAACTAACGGTATCAGGTCTGATGAAAGACTCCACTTTTATGTTTAGACAATGATGGATGATTAAATAATGCCTTAACACTACAATGCAAGCATTTCTAAACTTACCATTCTCTTCTTGTACTCCACATCTACAAGTTTCGTTTCCAGATAGTCAAACTCCTCCTCAGTGTTGACTGGTTCCGTAAAGGGCTCTCTTAAATCTTCTACATCTTCAGCTACTCCCAATTTTGACGACAGATTTTTAAGTGACTGCATCAGTTGTTGCTGCCCTTCCTCTAGCTTTTGCAGTGTACATAATACCTGCACTTGAACATTATTACACTTGTTACACTAGCAATAGTTGTTGTTGTCACTGCAGATGATCCTCTCAATTTTCAAATGAAAGATGCCATCTCATTCCTAAACTTGTGCTTGTTAAAGTATTTGTAAAGATTCATCATCAGAATCAGATAAATTGTCAGCAGCATGAAATCCAACTCCGTCTCTATCATTGTCATTGGAAAGGTGTCCGTCTCTTGCAATATGGTCATCAACATTGTCATGGGGCAAGCCACTGGGATTTTCATCTTAAAATGCAAGATGAAAGTGATTGATGTGACTTAAATACGAATTCATCAACCGTAATGTTTGTAAACACCCATTTTGAAAACGTGATATAAAGTGATCACCACTCTTAAAATAGTGAGAGTTTTTTTGTGTACACTTGAAAGAGACCAACGACGCCATGTTAACTATCCATCTATTAAAAAGGCTGTGATGACTTGATCCTTAAAGCTTGAAATCACATTTCTTAAACTCTGCTGATCTCATTAATTACACTAGCAATAGTTGTGGTTGTCACTGTAGATGATCCTCTCAAGTTTAAAATGAAAGATGCCATCTCATTCCTCGTTAAAGTATTTGTTATCTTCGCTTTGTAAAGATTCATCATATGAATCAGTTAAATTGTCAGAAGCATGATGCACAATCCACATTTATCTTTTTGGGGCTTATGGAATTTTAGGTTGAGCCATTGCAGTGTCTTGGAGTAGAACGAGTAGGAGCACCCATGTGGATGGGCTTCTTTGTACATGTACATGTTGTACATAGTTGACTTGTTGAGGTCTCTAGGTAGATACTCACACGTACTGTTAGCACGACAGTAGTGTGACTCAACGCGTGGAAATTGGTTGATAGGGGCTTCTACCTCTCTCTTCAGTTGTGCATCTCGTTCAGCAAACTTTCTTCCTCCTCTTCTCTCTCATTCAAGAAGACCATGTAGTTGGATTTTCCCCATCACGGTGCGAATTTGCCGCTCAGAAATTCTGAGTGTTGACAGGAACATTGTCTTGCACACAGGCCTTCGAACATACTGGTCATCTTTATTATGAAGATAATACTGAGTAGATGTCTTCTTTCCTGCTTTGCCCGCACTCCCTTCCTTTAACTTTGGTGCGGGTCCCCTTCTGTCCACACTCCCAGCAGTCCGATGAAGGGTGTGTAGATGCTGTCGGCCCTTGTATCTACAAGGCCTTTATTCTTCTTTCCAGGGAAGCTACCCGCTCATCAGTCTTCCCCTGCTGATCCCGGATATCCGATACCAGCCTCAACACGTCCTCAGTGTTCTTTGATATCCGAGTGAGCCTCCCCTGGGTCTCATCTGGATCATTAGGAGATGCCTGCTGCGCGTAGACAGTAGTGGGCCTCCTTGCCTTGGTATGGCGCTCCCTTGCAATACGTCGGACCTCCTCCCGCAGGTTCTTAAAAGTCGTCACGCGAGGCCTCATGGGTGCGAGACGAAGCCTCAGATCCTCCTCCCTAAGACCTCGCATGAACTGGGTACATAGCACCGAGTCCCTTTGTGCTTCGGGCTGTCGGGAATTCCCTCTGGATGCCCTGAAAGAGCGACTGCAGCGCGATGGCGTATGACTGTGCGCTCTCTCCGTTTCGTTGCATCCTCTCGTAGAAGGCAGCAAATGAGTCCTCTGTTGGAGTGTCCCCATACTCTGCCTTCAGCCCCTCCAATGCATCGGCTGCCGTCTGCTCTTTCAGAGGTAAATTTAGAATAAGGCGACATGCTTCCCCTCCTAGATTCCTCACGATGGTGGAGTACTGAAGAGAGGGTGGTGTACGGCTCGCCACAAAAAAGTATTTGATGTCTCTAACCCAATTTTCAACGGATATTTTCGATTCCCTCCCATTGAAGATTGGGACTCCCCTCTCTTGGGGAAATGCTGTCCAGTTGTTGGTTGTACTTTCGGATGGACGGACAGGTTGAGTGGGGCATCAAGCATGAGCTCTGCATCTGCTCGAGTGGCCATTATAAATTTTGGGTATTATAGAACTTTACGAAGAAAAAATCTTTAAATGAAGAATATGATAATGTCAGAGATATATATCAGGGGATAGAGAAGCTGTGGGCAGGTTGTGATTAAAAATTTGCACGAATTTTCTTTTTAGATTTTAGACATTTACATCAGATAAGATAAAAATTAGTTGTGATGAATATGTCGAACACAAGACTACTCTCCAATCATAAATAAGAGGAAGGAAAGAGAATATTAGATTAACAGGCTCGAAACAACTTGGTTACATTCAAGTACATTTTGAAGCCACAACAAAAATTATATCAATTAAAACAATTATAGATTATTCCCTTGAGTGATGTCTGTTCGGATCCTTCCAACAGTCAGTCCAAAAAGTAAAATACTGTTCCACTATCTGAATCAATTTCTTTCTATCTTTCTCAATACCTGAATGACATCTAACCTCAGCCCTAGCAGGACCTTTTAAGTGTGCAAGGATCACAAAAGGTTGTTAACTTTCTGGGATTTGTGATTATGCACAGTAGAATTCTACTTCCTTTTAGCCATTCTTTCTTGGTTGGGTCATCGGGCTGAGTTTTGTGTAATTTCACTGGATGCCATGGACGGGATGTAGTAAACCTACAACCCTGTAAAGCCTGGGTGAACCCAGTTACTAACTTCTCAACTTCACTCATTATGGTACTACTCAATATTGAGTGCTAGTATATACTAATGAATAAACACTACTTAGGATTAACTAATCTATCTATGCTTACAGTTACATTAGTGGCCAGAAGTGGAGTAGCAAACAGGTACAAATAATATCACTAACACAACAATTACCAACACATTGTCTACAATACAATATCTTTAAAAATATAGGACATAAATCCAGAATGCCATAAAACATCCAAAAATATCAAGGGACGTTTCAGTTTATCAGTTCACAGTTCAGTTCTCACTGTCCAATATTCAACTTCTGCCAAGGGCAATGCCAATGGGACATGTTCAACGTTTATAAATTGTCAGAGGAAGAAAACGGGCCTCTAAACATTACTGGTTTCAAAACATACCTCAGCTCAACTTGTCTCCCGCCGAAGGCTGCTCCTTGTGAACCTGTCTGATAACAAAGTGTTTTCTAATAATACGTGTTTGAATTAGAAAACATTGACCTTAAATGGCTTTTAACCTCTCCATGGTTAAGATTTTGCACATATACAGTACTAATAATACTTAAGGGAAATGATTCAGCAAAAGACAAGAATGATGATTTTGCATTTCACACAATTTTGTTTGTAAATCATTGTCCTTTATGTCCCAACACCTATACTATCGGAAACATAATTAATTCTATTCAAAAGCCAGTACCTCGGAATAAATTTGCAAGTCAAGACTTATTCTATTCTACTTTAGATATATACAATGTCAAACTAATAACCATCCAAATGATCAAGTTAACCCAACTCCTCTATTGCTATAGCGCCCCCTTTAGGTCAATGTTTTGCCCAAATCAGCGTACCACTACATATAGGTCCTTCTCCATCTCGGTCAAAAGAAGAGAAATATCTTGACAGTTTTTTTCTTCTAGTCATTTACTTTTGAGTGTGTTAGTGTAAGGAAATCGAGATCCAAGTTTTGCCCGGGCGGTGTTCTGGACCTCTGAAAGACCTGTACTCTTGTTATCATCTTTGATAAAATACATGTATTTCCAGTCAAGTATTTTTACCTTTTCAGAAATGAATGTTTGAAACCATTTCATGCTGAGAATTGTCTAGCTTTTTGTCAGTGACAGAGCATTTTGAAAGATTGTCAAGCTTCAACAAATAAGCAATCAGCTGGATAACCATTTGGTCACACATGTATAATATGTGCAAACAGAGATAAAGAGTACCGGTATGTGGGATGATTTTAAAGAGTATCTGGAATGGAAGGGAAGAGAGGTGACTCTTTTAAATTAAACTTCAGAGGATTAGCAATTTTCATTTTACTACACATAGTTATTCCTTCAATGTGTATTGCTCCCAAAGCTGTGTTGGTCATTGACCAAGATTTTATTCATGTCATATTTGTCTTGGTAAGGACAATGACACCACAAGCATGACAGTATGCTGCTAACCCCATGCACGTATGCCAAGGATCTGATCTAAGAACAGACTTCAGGTCCTGACCAAGATATTTATCTATGGTCATTTTTTTGTGCATGGACCGCAACATGTTCTAGATTTTCAATTTCATTGATCAAGCATCTCATCCTTGTGAGATCTCACATCTCACAAATGCCAGCAAGTACTCAGACATACAAGTTTCAAGGACCTACACCTGTACATGTATTTTTTGAAGTCACGACTTCAACCCTGGACCAAAAACACACTATAACTTTCCCTCACCCTAACCTGATCTTCTTCTTTTTTTATTTAAAAAAAAAATATTTTGAAAACAATGTTACTTTTATGTTAGGGTAAATGATGTTGATTGTCATAACAAACTCAAAATGTGCGGAGCTGTATTACCATTAGTGCTTGCGCAGATGACTCTTTTAACTTTACACGAACGCAGCCAGCTTTGCACAGACAGTAACCAGTGACTTGTCCTCATTTTGTTTTGTTGTGACAATTGACATTGCTTTACTAACAACAGATAACATGGTTTTCAGAATACCACCCCAGAAGCAATTGCCAGAGCACCTGTATTGATAACCAGTAAGTCATGTCATGTGCCTCATTGGCAACTCAAGGGGGTGTTTCACAAAGACTAAGGTCGACTTTAAGTTGGATTTAACTATGGCAGGCCATTCATGCCACTGGTTGCTCCCACCATTGGTCTCTCTATTATGATCTTTAGATAATATTTTTTCCTTCAATAATGAACTATCAAAACATAACTTCTGTAGATTTTTGACTACGATTTGTATGTCCCTTGAGAGACCAATGCCAGTAAATGGTGAGAGTAAACAGTGGCATGAACGGCCTGCCATAGTTAAGCCCAACTTAAAGTCGATCTTAGTTTTTGTGAAACACCCCCAAGTTCTGATATGGAGTCTACACTACAGGTAAATTTTTGTATGAAGTCTTATGAACATGACCTATTAAAAATCAGATATACACGTTTGCAAATACATGTATCCTTGCCACAGATAACATTTAATTCCTTCTTTTACTCCAACCTCTCTGGAAGCAAAGTATGGAATAAGCATGTATTGTACTTTGTTTATAATGTAAACACTATGCAAAGTATTGATTATCTTCACATTTAGTAACAAAGGTAACAATTTTTTCCATATTCATAAGAGTACGCTTTTCTACTCCAGGGGAGTGCTGGTTTCACAAGACTATATATAAAGATCAGCTTTAAGTTAGACTTATATATGGCAGGCCGTTCGTGTCACTGTTTGCTCTCACCAATATGATCTTTAGATAATATTTTTCCCTTCAATAGTGAATTATAAAAAAACAAATTCTGCAGATTTATGACCATGATTTGTACGTCCCTTGAAAGACCGATGCCAGTAAATGGTGAGAGCAAACAGTGGCATGAACGGCCCGCCATATTTTAAGTCCCACTTAAAGTCGATCTTAGTCTTTGTGAAACACTCCCCTGGTCTTGTACGTTAGTTTGTACGAGATACACGTAGTTACCATTTAAAGCACAGTGGTCAGAGACATGTATGATTACATGACCATGATTATTCAGGTATTTGAACAATTATAGATGTAATGTATATAATTATTCTTTACATTTTCGATACAGATACAGATTTTTAAATTGTTTCTTTTACATTAATGTAATGTATGTGTTAATAGTTATCTAATATATCACCACACAGGTGTATTCTTTCATAAACCAGAGTAGTAAAATAAGAATTTGATCCATCCTGTTATAATGCTTATTTAAGTGTTTTTTGCAATATGAATACTGATTCAGATGTGTTATGCAACTCGTGTCCCTACATGTATGGCATTGTTTGTTCTATTTTCATTCATTTGGTCTTGAAACCTATCCAGTATCTAGTACAGGGGGGTGTTTCACAAAACTTGTCATCAGTGACAAATGACAGTTTTTGTTATAAACTAGTGAAATCCTTGCTTCTGATTGGTTATCAGCAGATTTTGTTATTTGTCATTGAAAAGGGGCTTTGTGAAACACCCCCAGGAATGTGCCCTGCAGAAGTGGACAAATGGTTGCATGGTGCATTTTCTTCCCAAATGCTTGTTAATAATATGTCTTTTTTGTTGTTGTTGTTGTTGTGCTACATTGTACAAGTTACAAGTACTGACAAAGATTACAGACAAACATTGTAGTCTTTTCAAGATCTAGATTGTTAACAGCCCAAGGTTGTACATGTATTACAAGACTAAAAACAACACCTACAGGGTGTATGAACAGAATATGTGAAGTGCCCTGTAATAATAATATAACTTTGTTCTTTTATAGCGCATTTCATGTCTGTTGACATTTCAATGCGTTTTACAACATACATATAATATAAGATATAACAAGATCATTAAAGGAAAATGAGAAAACAGATTTGAAGCATACATGTATATAATATGTATTTTTAACAGAAGTTTATGGATGTAGCCTGTTTTATTTGTATGAACATCTTCAATATGCCAAGCACCAAGTGGTGTAGGTTGTACAATCAGATTTGTTTGTATCATATGCAATTTGAGACTTGAGGTATGCTTAATTTCTAACTCGCAATGTTTTATACGTGATGAAATGTCTATCTTGAATATGAATAAAAACCAAGTACATGCATGGACGTGAATTCAAGTGATGTTTGTGGTTTTATTGGGAAATAAGAGGGAAACACTTGAGGGAGATACTAGTAATGATAAAGAGAGAGAGAGAGAGATGGCAGGGGAGAAAACATGAAAAAAGGCGAGATAAAAATTGGTAGAAGGGTATGTGTTTTGAAAGAGACTGAGAGAGAGGAAGAGAGAGAGGAAGAGAGAGAGATAGAGAATGGGCCGGGGGAAGGAGAGAAAGGAAGATTGGAATGGCTGTGGATAGTGAGGAGGGAAGGCACGGAAGGGAAAGGAGGGATTAAAGAAGAGGTAGTGATTAATTAAACATCAAGAAAAAAGGATATAGGAAGCGAATCGCTTTCTAGAGTTTGAGAGATATAGGAAGAAAACGAAAAGGAAGAAAAGGTTAAATAGTGGGTGATTTTGTTTTTGATTTTAAATATATATATATATATATATATATTTTTTTTTTTTGGGGGGGCGGTGCTTGTCAGAGATATGTATTCCTGTGCCCCTTCAAATATTCTTGCTCGCCCTTTTGCCCTCCTCTCGTTTACTGTTATCGCCTACAATATACCGGGTTTTTTTCTTCGTCCGAATCCCGTTCAGTCTTTCTCATCATAACTCCCTACTGTGCCCCAAAGATAGATTACCAGAATAGCGTCATAACTCATTTCTCTCTCCTACTCATCATGCACTAATTCACACTTCAATAGATAGGGGGTAACATTGACTTTGCATTTACGATTCATCATGTATTAAATCACACTTCAATAGATAGGGGGTAACATTGACTTTGCATTTACTATTCAACATGCATTAAATCACACTTCAATAGATAGGGGGTAACATTGACTTTGCATTTACTATTCAACATGCATTAAATCACACTTCAATAGATAGGGGGTAACATTGACTTTGCATTTACTATTCATCACGTGTCTTCTTATATTTCTTCAAGACATTTGATATTAATACTCAATACGACACATTGTACTACATTTCTTTCAGCCTTGATAAAGAACATCAAGATGATAATATCTCAATTTTATAATCGTATATCCGGTATATCCGTTCTTGGATGTTCCAACATAAGCTAACATAGTTTCTCATTGTTGGAACATCCAGACAAGTTGCAAAGCTAGATATTAATCATAGTGTAACAGTTGGGGACTCAGAAGTAATACCGTCAAGCTCTGTGAGATTATCGATTCAACATGAAGAAGCACATTATCCAACACATGCAAATCTGCCTTTTATGTGTTATACAATCAGTCAATCTCCGTTACATTCGTAGATCGATACATCATTCATTAGTAGTAGGCTTGATTATTCATAATTGTAATGGATTATTGCTTGGCTTCCCAGAGTCACATATTATAATCAAGTTGCAGCGTGTTCAAAATGCATGCAAGCGCAAGACTTGTGTCCAATTCCCAAAATTTTCCCACACTACACCTGTTTATTAAACTGAAGTTACATTAGTTGCAAATATGGCATAGAATGGCCTTTAAGGTACTAATTCTTTTGCTTGTTAAAAAAGCATGGAATGATCAAGCCCCAAATTATTTGTCTGAATTATCTATTAAATCACATCTATGTGCACATAACTTAGTCACGGAGAACACAGGACAAGCTGCTCCTATAAATACACCTTACACAAAAACAAAAGTAATTCTTGGAGATTGTGTTTTTAGTTGCACTGCTCCAAAGCTTTGGAATAATCTACCACTAGACATAAAAACATACTTGCACGAGGCGTTATACCTTGGAAAAGACAGACGCCTTTGCTTTACCATGCGTACCTTGACTGTGTAATACAGCCTGATGGATAGAGTCAGAAGTGGGAGTATACTGATGAGAGTCCAAGGTTACCTGCTCACCCGCTCACCACTTACCCTGATGCCTGTAGTTGTGTAGGCCTGTCAATTGACAGACTCCGAATTAGATCCCACCACTCTGCATGCTCTGTCAAGGGCCAAGTACATCACTTTCTCGAAGTTCTTTTTCTTTCTTTGGATTGTATCTTTAATTTGGCCTTCCCATCTCTTCCTTGGTCTTCCAATAGGTCTTTTCTTCTTCCTTCCAATATTATGTTACCTTCCATTCTTTTCTCTCTTTTAAAAGTGGAAATAAACTCCTCGTCTCCAGTGTTTTGAGAAATACTCGAAAAGGGTTTTTCCCTCAGTCCACAGAAAACAAACCATTTCTAGATTCATGCATCATTGGCAGGATTAGTGGTTGTAAACGAACTCCTTTATTTTTAGTGATTTACCACTGTGGGTATACAAATACCCTATGGCTAGAGAAGTCGAGGTGACCATACTAGTACTATTCCCTGAGGGGCGTGTACTGATATTTGTTACGGGTCTAAATCAAGACTAGGGAGTCTGCATAATTTGTGTCCAAGTATCCACCGGAAGTTAAAAAAAACATTTTGATATCGGCCTCCATAAGATCAACACAAGGCGCAGCCCTGAAAGATATTACAATAGACCATTTCCGTAGTGTAATCAAACGTAATGCATAAATCTTTGTTAAGTGCCTCGTTACAAATTATTTCATTCAATAGTCACAATGCGAATTGCTTACATCAATTGTTGCTAGGTAGGAAAAACATTATAGCTTGCGGCTTGCCCTTCCTAACAACACGTAATATATGCAATTCGAATTCTAACCATTGTATATAACACAATTATTCATAACAGGTGAAAGGAATAATTTGTAACGAGGCATAACATTCGATTACGTTACGAAAATTGCCTATTTTGCAGTAACCGATTGCGTTTCTGAACAGTGCAAAATGTTTAAGGTGTGATTTCGAACAAACTGAAGTTAAATACTAACTAGAATTCAATAGGCATGCTTAAATACAGGTTCAAATCCAAGCAATTGTTGCAATACCGCCGACATCTTGTTGTCTTTTATCTTCATGAGATATGTTTTAGTACATTCTACACATGTGATAGATTGCCCTTTCAACAAAATCTGGTTTTCCCTACACATTTAAAAGACATTTACTAATCATTGTTTACAAAACATGAGGAACAAAGGGTAAAAAGAAACGAAAAAGAAATAACAGACGGATAAACAAATAAACGAACAATACAATGTAATACAGCCAGATTCACAATCGGCACTTACGGTCATGTTTCCTGTTCAAGTCCGTATCATAGATTTGGTTTAAATATAAAGATGTTATTACAGCTAGATTTCCCGATAAAGATCAAGATCGATTTGGACCCTCGGTATCTTATCTTTGATAATATCTCAATTTTATAATCGTATATCCGGTATATCCGTTCTTGGATGTTCCAACATAAGCTAATACTTAATAATGGGGAAAAAACGTAGTTTCTCATTGTTGGAACATCCAGACAAGTTGCAAAGCTAGATATTAATCATACAACAATTGGGGACTCAGGAGTAAAACCGTCAAGCTCTGTGAGATTATCGATTCAACATGAAGAAGCACATTATCCAACACATGCAAATCTGCCTTTTATGTGTTATACAATCTCCGTTACATTCGTAGATCGATACTTCATTCATTAGTAGTAGGCTTGATTATTGTAATGGATTATTGCTTGGCTTCCCAGAGTCACATAATATAATCAAGTTGCAGCGTGTTCAAAATGCAAGCAGCGCAAGACTTGTGTCCAATTCCCAAAATTTTCCCACACTACACCTGTTTATTAAACTGAAGTTACATTAGTTGCAAATATGGCATAGAATGGCCTTTAAGGTACTAATTCTTTTGCTTGTTAAAAAAGCATGGAATGATCAAGCCCCAAATTATTTGTCTGAATTATCCATTAAATCACATCTATGTGCACATAACTTAGTCATGGAGAACACAGGACAAGCTGCTTCTAATACACCTTACACAAAAACAAAAGTAATTCTTGGAGATTGTGTTTTTAGTTGCGCTGCTCCAAAGCTTCGGAATAATCTACCACTAGACACAAGAAACATACTTGCACGAGGCGTTATACCTTGGAAAAGGACAGACGCCTTTGCTTTACCATGCGTACCTTGACTGTGTATACAGCCTGATGGATAGAGTCAGAAGTGGGAGTATACTGATGAGAGTCCAAGGTTACCTGCTCACCCGCTCACCACTTACCCTGATGCCTGTAGTTGTGTAGGCCTGTCATTAGATCCCACCACTCTGCATGCTCTGTCAAGGGCCAAGTACATCACTTTCTCGAAGTTCTTTTTCTCTCTTTGGATTGTATCTTTAATTTGGCCTTCCCATCTCTTCCTTGGTCTTCCAATAGGTCTTTTCTTCTTCCTTCCAATATTATGTTACCTTCCATTCTTTTCTCTCTTTTAAAAGTGGAAATAAACTCCTCGTCTCCAGTGTTTTGAGAAATACTCGAAAAGGGTTTTTCCCTCAGTCCACAGAAAACAAACCATTTCTAGATTCATGCATCATTGGCAGGATTAGTGGTTGTAAACGAACTCCTTTATTTTTAGTGATTTACCACTGTGGGTATACAAATACCCTATGGCTAGAGAAGTCGAGATGACCATACTAGTACTATTCCCTGAGGGGCGTGTACTGATATTTGTTATGGGTCTAAATCAAGACTAGGGAGTCTGCATAATTTGCGTCCAAGTATCCACCTGAAGTTAAAAAAAACATTTTTATATCGGCCTCCATAAGATCAACACAAGGCGCAGCCCTGAAAGATATTACAATAGACCATTTCCGTAGTGTAATCAAACTTAATGCATAAATCTTTGTTAAGTGCCTCGTTACAAATTATTTCATTCAATAGTCACAATGCGAATTGCTTACATCAATTGTTGCTAGGTAGGACAAACATTATAGCTTGCGGCTTGCCCTTCCTAACAAAACGTAATATATGCAATTCGAACTCTAACCATTGTAACACAATTATTTATAACAGGTGAATGGAATAATTTGTAACGAGGCATAACATTTGATTACGTTACGAAAATTGCCTATTTTGCAGTAACCGATTGCGTTTCTGAACAGTGCAAAATGTTTAAGGTGTGATTTCGAACAAAATGAAGTTAAATACTAAATAGAATTCAATAGGCATGCTTAAATACAGGTTCAAATCCAAGCAATTGTTGCAATACCGCCGACATCTTGTTGTCTTTTATCTTCATGAGATATGTTTTAGTACATTCTACACATGTGATAGATTGCCCTTTCAACAAAATCTGGTTTTCCCTACACATTTAAAAGACATTTACTTGTCATTGTTTACAAAACATGAGGAACAAAGGGTGAAAAGAAACGAAAAACAAATAACAGACGGATAAACAAATAAACGAACAATACAATGTAATACAGCCAGATTCACAATCGGCACTTACAGTCATGTTTCCTGTTCAAGTCCGTATCATAGATTTGGTTTAAATATAACGATGTTATTATAGCTAGATTTCCCGATAAAGATCAAGATCGATTTGGACCCTCGGTATCTTAGAGACATCGTTTTTCTGTCAACATCTTTCTCTATCTCTGCCATCACTGAGAGGTGACTTTCTGATGGTCAAACCGAATCAATATAATGGGGACGAGAAAATACTTTCCCTTGACCATTTGCCGACGAATTCGCGCCAATGTTGGTTGCGACATGTCTTCTGCTGACCGATGAGTGTGTCTCTAGGAAACGAACTTTTTACATTGTCAAAAGACGGATCATCCATTGACTTTTCCCCAAATATTTCAACGTAAAGCAGGGAATTGGCGGATGCAGATTTCTTTGACCGGAGGGAGGCCCCTCCCGTCAAAGAACAAACACAATCATGAAACATAAACAAAAACCAAAAACAAAAACAAAAGTGGAAAAACAAATGTTCTCAAATATGGCGAGGGGAAATTCACAGCTTGAAGGCCCATATTTTCTCTTCCCTTCTTTTCTCTCTCCCCTTTCTCTTTCTCTCCTTTGCATTTTGTTTTGGCAGAAGGGGGGGGGGCGCCGGAGGCGCTTCAAGTGTCGCCCAGGGCAAATTGGTTCTAGGACAATTACCCCCTGCATAATCACCCCCGGCCAATTACCAGCGGGACAATTACCCCCGGATGAAAATTACCCTCCGGAAATTTTCCGGGGGGTAATTGTCCTCGGGGTGGTTGTTCTTGGCAGGTAATTTTCCGGGGGGTAATTTTTCCGGGGGTAATTGTCCTTAGGGGGTAATTTTCCCGGGGGTGATTGTCTAGGGGGTAATTGATACGGGGCCAATCCTCTTGGCCTCTGAGATACACCACTGGATGATATCATATCTTTTCTATGATTGTATTATAAGGCTTTTATCTTGGTTGAGCTTATATGACCGAGGTGAAATAGAATTACTGTGATTGTGCAAGTTAAAAATGAAATTGAAATGCAATATTCATCAGCGTCATCACCATGAATATACCGTTTGATATATTGACAATTCTAACAATTTTAAGCCATCTGACCGTGACTCGTAATTATTTTCTTTACATGAGCAGTCAGTAAAAATAATAATGCTACTGTACAGCGAACATTCCCATCACACGAACTGTCGAATATAGTTAGGAATCTCATGTTTAATGTAACCGTAGCATTCTATTTCACGCCGGGTTCCATTCACCAATCCGTTCCTTCTAAGTGCACTCCTTCGATCCGTCGTCCGCCACGGAATGCAGATGATCATGCTGGCGCGAATCATCGCTTCAAGTGACAACGAAATCATGTGACGTGCGTGGATTGGGGTGCGGATCGAGTAAGCAACCGTGAAGCACGCCAGCGACGCTTACAAGGTCGAAATCTGTGCAACCATTGGAAGAGTAACTCCTCAATGCTGCACCTGCGCTAAGGCTCTGCTGGAAAGTTTTGAGCTGGTTTTCGTCTTATGGATCCATATTTACTCTGCTCGTTGTTTGAAGCAGACTCAGCTAGTGGTTGAAGAAGAATAACGTACATGAGTTGAGCGGATATTGGCTTCATCCTAATCCACCTCTTGAAACTTTCTTCAGCGAGTTCTTATACGGGAGAAACATCTTAATGATATTTGGTTCATCTTACATTCGATAAGTCTTCTTGAGTTTCGATTGTTTGGGCAGCATCTGGAGTTTATATTTCTGTACCATACAACAGGTAAGAGCGTGATTATTTACCATGTTTCAAGCTATTTTAGAAATAACGTTATCTGTGTATCTTTAAAAACTACGACATAAGATCTTGATTGCATACAATCAAGGTCAAATGTTTTCTTCTTCTATTCATTTGGTCTCATGTCTAATGTTGAGATCACAATAGATTTTAGTTTGTGCTTCTGTTTAAAGTGTCTTTCATAATATGGACGTTTCACAACTCTTGGCAAAATATTTTACTTGAGTGGAAATGTAAAGGAAATATAATATATATTTTTGTATAATCGCTGTATACCTTTTAACGGTTACTATTGACTAAACTTATGGAGTGGCGTATCCTATTGTGGCGTATTTTATTTTCTAATACTGGACTATATATGGCCTATATTGTGATTGCCGTTGTGTGAACAAATATATCAGTATGGTATTGTTTATTAACATTATTATTCGGTGTGAAATATGTTGTGTATTGTATTGGTTGCTTTCTCGCAGGACACGTTTTCACTAACTTGTATGTATTTAGTGTTTGTGGTGATCATTCTTTAACAGTGGTACAATAATATTTTTACGAGCTCGTTTCATTCTGATTAGCCTTGTGCAGCTCATGCATGTTTTGATCACATTTTTTTTTTACTCGATTTATAATTGTATCCTCGCTACGCATTTGTTTTCTGTACTCTGGCGCCATTGAAAAGCATTACCTCATTGTCCATAATTAAAGTTTAAAGATATTGTTTGTTTGTTTGTTTGGTCCCCATAATTAAAGTTTAAAGATATTGTTTGTTTGTTTGTCTGGTCCCCATGGAAGACCAGCGGCATCGTAACGATGCCGCTGAATATGGGCTATCCAGCCGTTTATTTTTATCTTGTAATTCATAATTCTTTAAAGATATTTTTACATATGGTCGGGAGGAAAGGGGAATTGAAATGAATGTAGTCTAATTGTACTCCAAGTGTCGACATGGTCAATAAAAAAATGTGCCCTATTTATAATTTCCTATAAATTTGAGCATAAATGTATGGGACGAATAATCAAAATTGAGACGAGGGTATCACTCCTGTCCGTTTACTGACTTTCATTAAAAGCAGAAAAATCAGACAAACCAATCAAAATAAGTTTGAGCAAAATTGGATAACTAATAAGAAAGTTATGAATTTTTGAAAAAGTATGTAAAACTATGGAACAATGAGAACAACACAAATTGCCAAGATGGTTATCAGTTTGTGACGTCATATCCTCACAACTTATCAATTGCTTTATATAGTTTAATCCCATTAATTCCCCTTTATATCCCCCAAAACTTTCCCCATGCCTTTGCCCAGGTTATATGATTTGTATCATATTTCATGCGTGACATTTCCCCAAAACTTTTTTGAATTTTGAAGAATTGATACTATTTTCTGAATATTGTATTTCATAATTATTGATTTTTATATAAATAGTTTATCAAAATTCAATTTTTCATGATTTAACTGGACAAAAATTACTCTTTATTAGTGCATCCACACACAAACACATGACTAACAATTTAACTTGGATGCTGGTTTGAAGAAATAAGATTCTTAGGGTGAAAACAGGAAATTTATATTATCAATATATAGAAAATAATTAGTGGATAGTGAGGACCATACGTCACAGACTCATGAGTGAGTTGCCAATTTGTGTAGTGATTTTCAAAGTTTTTCATGTCATTAAAAATTCATAACTTTCTTATTAGTTATCCGATTTTGCTCAAACATTTTTTGATTTGGTTTGTCTGATTTTTCTGGTTCTATTGAAAGTAAGTTATTTTTGGAGTGGACTTGGGCTTTAAAGGCATTGTTTAACAATGTTAATTCTGAGATGCATTTCCCTACGTGTTATCAGTGTCTGTAATATGGTGTAATATTGAAGCCATACAAAAATTGCGCTTCAAAATGATCATGAAGTGCCTCAAAAAATTAAAAATCTTTGAGTGACCGGTTTTACCATTCTCATTTTCCCCAATACACTGTAGTGTTATAAAAACCGTTAGGAAAACGAAAAATGAAATTTCGATTTCCAATCATAAATATCTTGCTAATCAGGCGATCGGCTTGTAAAAGTCATGGGATTCCTTACTGACCTAAAGGTTTATAATTATGATTGCAGCATGAGCTAAATCCAGGATTTTGTTTCAGAATCTGAGGCAATGTTATCGAGTCACTTTAAGTCACGAACACTGTTTTCACGCACTAAAGAGAACGAACGTAGACATCAAACTTCGCCATTGAGTCAGGTAAAAACAAGATATTTGGGGTATCGCTTTTTTATTTGTCTGGGATAAGATGGTGCTAATATCCTGAGTGAGACGGTGAAAACAGTGAATTAGCTGTTGCCTCTTCACTGTAACCAGCTGGAGCTATATAGGTTCGATCGGTAAAGCCCGCTATTTTGTAAACTCGGGCTCATGAGGACGAGCCTAGTCACACAACTAAGTGACAGAGAACGTTCTACTTCTTTAGACCCAATTGTTTGGAGTCAACCTTCCGAAATTTACCACCAAGCATCAACTTTCTCACTCCCCTCAAATGTCCTGGAAATGCGTGAGAGTGTTTTAGAAAACTACACGCCTTACTCATTCTGTCACAATATTATCTGTAATCTTCATAGATCCCGTGGGAATCTGTTGAGCGCCTTTGTATTGAATTCAGAAAGATGAGTAGCGTAATTTAAGTAATTTTAAGTTCATGATGAAGTCATTCCGATCAACGAAGGATATTTTGTGTGAAATACATCTCAATATGTCACGAGCTGTCTCACATGACACTTCTCAATCAATTGAAATTTTAATTCTAAGTTGAGAAATTGCTGCGTTCATGAGCCCTTATTTTCTGCATCGGCTCTGGAAGATAAGGAGAGTTGGTGCGTTCATTATCTGAAGAAATTGTATGGAGAATCATATGAAAACAAGGTCATGTTAATCACATTAATAAAAGTAATTGATAAAGATTAATAGATAATGAACAACGCTGTATATACAGAAATGAAAACAAATTATTTTGGTCAGCTGTTCTAAATCCTCTTAAACATTCAAAGCTACTTCAAGTACTGAACCTTTCAAAAATAATTGATCATTTGTGAGATCA
Organism: Mesocentrotus franciscanus; assembly: GCA_037976565.1. Classification (NCBI taxonomy): domain Eukaryota; kingdom Metazoa; phylum Echinodermata; class Echinoidea; order Camarodonta; family Strongylocentrotidae; genus Mesocentrotus; species Mesocentrotus franciscanus. The sequence goes on from CP137683.1 coordinate 728,168, forward strand.
AGATTTAGCTAGGGTAAGTCCAAGGTATATTTGGAAATTTGGTATCAGTGGAGTTCTGATCTTAAATTGACATCTAACTTTTACTTCATATTTCGCATGAACAATCTCTAGTAGAGCTATCAACCAAATACATGGCCTCCTTAAAGAGAAGGTTGAGTTCTGGGAAGAGGTGAAAAATAATTTGTGAGCGTTATCATTGTCTTATGCAATTGTAAAAGAACATCAGATTAAAAATGTTCCCTGAAAAGCATGGCTCTTCAAATGCCTTAATATTCTGAATATGGCATGTAGCATCATAAAAATCGAGGTGTCGTCGGGAACGTAAGGTATGAAATGGCTTTGACTTGCCCATATAGTCATGTAGGTCTATAATTTATATTTCATTTGGCCCATACCGTGTCCTGCATGCCTTTTAAATGAGATGTATGTCAATCGTGTCTCTCATGGTTTATCACTGTTGGATGCAGAACCCAAATATCTTGTACCGTGGGTCTCCGGACTCGTAGTTCATTTATTCGTTAATAATCACAGACAGACGAGACTTTTAATAGGTCAGTGCTGTGTCTGTGTCCTGCCTTTAAAATGAAGTCTTTCTCGATCTTGTCTGTCATGGTTTTCCACTGCTGGATGCAGAACCCCAAAGCCTCGCAGGTGTGTTTATATGAAATCTTGGGACTCGTGGTTCGTTAATCTCGCAGGTGTTAATATGAAATCTTGGGACTCGTGGTTCGTTAGTCTCGCAGGTGTGTTTATATGAAATCTTGGGAGGGACTCGTGGTTCGTTAGTCTCGCAGGTGTGTTTATATGAAATCTAGGGACTCGTGGTTCGTTAGTCTCGCAGGTGTGTTTATATGAAATCTTGGGACTCGTGGTTCGTTTAAGCTTTAACAATCGTAGCCAGACATCAATCAGTGTCCACTTTATTTTTTTATTTCAGGCTGCAGTGGCATATCGAGTCCACCCATTAAACGGGCACTGCAGCGATTGGGGTGGTATTACTTGGAACATGAATTACAAAATTAGATTATTGATTAATTAGGGGAGGGTGCAGGAGGCGGTTTAGTCGTATTCTTTTCCCGCCCTTCCTCCTTATCCATTTCCCTTCCTCTCATTTTGCGCATTTTCCTTTCATCAGTCGATGGGATGGGGGGGGGGGGTACGTGCCCCCTGTACCTACGCCATTGTTAACGAGTCGGAATTGAAATTGAAACCAGAGAGCGTATGAAGGTCATTCCCTCTACCATGACCATTGTGTATCTACCATGTGCGTCATCAAGTGTGCTGCATCCATCTTTATTAAAAAATGGTGTTTTCCTGTTTTCCTTGTAATGCAACCTTAGTATGTTCTGATCACCCCTCTCTCTCTCTCTCTCTCTCTTCGTCTGCAAATTGGTAATCCGACTTAGTTTCAGGAAAAGGCCAAACTGGCCATTGTCCTCTTTGAAACAAGTAGTATGCCTTAATCACAGAATCTCCTAAAAATAGGTCCCCGCTCCAAATTTCCGACCCCAAATCACCTAAAAACAGCGATGTCCTGTTTTTTGTTGTTGTTTATTGCTTGTTGCTTTGTTTCTCATGGAATTTTTAATTAAAAAAGGGCACCCCAAAAAACTGATAATAATTCTTGTCAGACTTTGTTCTGGAATGAGCCCCCTCCTTCAAGATACTAGACCTGCCCCTGTTTCTATGTTAACATTTTAATGCGTGGTCTTTGGTCGACGCCATATATGTCGTGAAAGTTGACTGTTCTTGGTGCATCCAGAATAGATGGTAACTTACTGATATTCAATTCTCTCTTCTTTTTTTCTTCTTTTTTTCAAATAGCACAAGAGGACCCCCCAAAAAAAAAGAAAAGTCTGAGCTTTTTGTCCAAAATTGCAAATAAGCTTAAATTTCCCCCACTAGATTAAGTGTTCAGTTTTGTGAGATAACAAACAGAAAATTATTTGAACATGGAAAGCAATTATTCGGTAATAATTATCAGCGGATATAGGCTTAATATCATCAAGCTCGTAATTCCAGTAAAGATTTGTCAGAAACATGTTTAAAATGGCAGTACAAGAAAAGGTCACCATCATGAAATATGCCTCAACCATTAACCTGTTTTTAATTGTCATTTTTGTCACGACCTCCAAATGATTTCTCTTACTTTGAGGCAAAATAGTCCTATTTTACCAAATTAACACTAGATTCCTCTATCAATTACGATGCTTTTTATATTTAAACTATATAAGCGTTCAATGAGGAGCCCATCCATTATTGAGTTTGATTAAAAACAAGTATCTCTTCCTTCTTCCTCTCTCTTTCTCGCTTTCATCTCTTCCCCCTTCCAAGCATTATGGCCCCAGTCAGACATCCCTTACAGCTGCATGAACTAGAAAACTAAATATCCACATAAAAAGAAAACAGATTAATGTCTTTCAATGCCTGCCCCTTGGAGACTATGTACCTAGAAACCCTTAATTCGGTGCCATGATCGTAAATGGAACTATTGAATTTCTTCTGGCAATGGCGTGGCGTATGAAAAATTGATTAACAGTGGGCGGAGGCGGAATCCTCCTTAAAAAGGAATGGGGTGTGCGCATGTGCAGTGGTCAGCATCACGTGGCGTAAGCACACTGTAATGCCCGCTGTACACAAAAGGTCAATTTATTGACGTAAGATTGCGTCAGCGATTGGTACTGTCCCATGCCCCATGCTGCCACATGTTAGAGTGATATCGTACAAAAAGCGAATGCCAAAAGAACTATACAAAATAACAGTACTGGTATAGTATACGGGTTAAGTGCATTCATATTCCTAATTAGCGCGGGTAGTGACGCAGTAAAAAAGACCAATCTTGAGCAACAGGCAGAATGCCTCTTTTAACACAAGAGGGTCAATTTGTTAACGTAACATTGCATTGCGTCAGTGACTAGCCCTGTCTTTGTGAGAATGTAATCGTAAAAGAAGTGAATACAAAGTCAGCTGCAAATAATGGTCAATAATGGTCGAACTACGATTACAGGTTCAATTAGCGCATCTTTACAATGACGCAATCATAATGAATCCTAGTGTGCACCGGGAATATGTAGTCTTTTGTTGCTTGCTTTTGCTCTTATCGCTTTCTTCTGAGTTGTTTTGTTATTAATGTTTGGCGGTGATTCAAAAGGGGGCAACCACTTGCTCCACGTTGTGTTGGCTGCGCCATCGTAATATGATACTGCACTCTTTAGTCTTTGCGATTGGGAATTTTTATTTTTCCCGACGCGCTGTAATAGATATGGTAAATCTCGCGGTGTTTGTTTCTGTGAGAACCGCCGGGATTGCAAAACCTAATCTGATTGTACTTATAATACAGAACATGATAGAACTGCCGCTGACATAACATTGCTTCAAGAAATAGAAAAGTTTAATTGAATTAAGTGAGAGCTATACTCGCTATACTGTGCTCAAAACATCTTAATGAATACAGAGTTAAAAGGTCCGTAGGGATCTTTCAACGGAGCAAGAAAAGGCGAATCTTATCCAGGCAAAAGTTAGCCTCACTTTTTTCTCACACTTATTAGGACGTAGGCCTATATTCTGAAGGTCTTTTCTTGAGGGATAATCTGATTCAACTTTTCAGAGCTTCACGTAAACTTTCTTGCTGTATAATTATATTGAACATTGATAATGAGAAAACGAAAGCAATTCTCTTGGGGGAATGGCAGTTAAAATGGCCAGCAATGGATGCAAGGTATCTAGGGAAATGGTATATTGAGAAACCAATTTCATCATCACTAGCATTTTATTTCATTGAGGGGGGTATTCTTGACATGCTAAAAAAAGAGCTTTTATTCAACGAATTTTTGTTGACAGTAATCCTAACTTTATGCAGGGATATAGGCTCTAAGCAAGAGATTAAGAGATCATAAGTTAACAATCCACCCACAGACGCGCATCCATACATCGTTCCAAAGTGCGTCATGTGGTTATTATTATTATTAGTTATTTTAAAGATAGTCAGTGTGTGAGATATATAATTTTATAAGATGATGGAGCGGATCCTTATCAAATGATTGGTTGAGAGCGTTCACGTGACCAGGCATTTATTTTGCCTAACACGTAATTTTACTAATGACCGGTCATTTAATAGTAAAATCATGTTATAAAACATCATTTTATAAAACAAATAAAACACCATCTTATAAAACAAATAATACACATCATTTTGTTCGGGCATTAGTAAAAGTACCCACACTCGGTACCTTCGAAACAGTCCAAACACACTCGGCTATCGCTTCGGGCGTGTTAGACTATTCCAAAGGTACCTTGTGTGGGTAATTCTTACTAATGCCCTCACTGCTGTGTATTATTTGTATATTAACCTGTAAGAAAAGCAAACAAATCATTAACAATAAATCTAGATTCGAGTACCATGGTAACACAGATTATTTCTTAGAAATAGTCCACATAATCAACCATGGAATTGGCAGTACCGAAGTAGGGCAACTTTGACACTGTTTGGCGTATTTTTATATATGTCAAGAAACGAATACAATCAGATATTGCTAGAAGGCAAGAACGACAGATCAAAACACCAGGAAATTGGTCTGTTACATCGATTCCTCTGCGGGATTATTAACTCATGACACTTCCAATAGGGCATATTGTCACAATAAGATTTAGTTTACGTTCTCCTTTTTTTTGTTTACTTGATTGGCAAAGACTTGCAAGAAATAAGCCCAATAGCAATTTCAATTCCCTAATGTATTCATGGTTTTGACAATAGAAATCATGTTAATGTTCACACTTCCCAAAAGGTGACGCACAATGGTTTTGTAATTGAGTTAGGTTGATTTGTTAAAGTCTGATCGTGTTTAACTTAAAACTAGAATTCGGTTGTTTTGTTCCACGTATTGTCACTGCAAATAATGAAAAACAAAAGTTTAGCCAGAACCAAAAGTCGAAACACGGAAGCGGAATTTGAATGTGAACGATTGATTTACAAATTTAAATATAAGTTTGGATTTATAGCTAGAATGAATAGCTTCATCAATGATATGGAACTCACATTTTAATAACATTTGGAAAGATTACTTGATCAGGTATACAGATATTAAGGTACATTCACACAATTTTTTTAATGTGACTTTTTATAAAAAATATATAAATGAATTATGATCAAAATGTTAAATTATTATCCTAAAAATCCGAGTGGTTGGGACTTTGCATAATATTTCAACTATATAGATTTAGTTAACCTTTTCTGCTGTGATTTTTTAAAGTAAAATAATATATCATTATATAATTATGTCTACAAGATAGACTTTGGAGACAATTCATACAAATTATAAGCGGTCTTTTCTGTTTGCCAAGACAACCCTAGAAAACAAGTTACATTTTAAAATGCATTTACTTTAACAAAATGTCAAGAAAAAATTATCTTTGAACGTACTCAAAAATATATTGTAATTCAACTTTCCAGCACTTAATAATACCGTGACTTGTGAAGAGACTATTTGAAGATATCAATATAAGGAGGAGGGGGAGGAATATGAGCAGGAGATGAAGAAGAAGAAGAAGAAGAAGAAGAAGAAGAAGAAGAAGAAGAAGAAGAAGAAGAAGAAGAAGAAGACTAACTGTGCTCCATCGATGTTCTCTTATTTGTATCAATCTCCACCCTCTATATCTTCTCCCTAACATCAATTTCTTTTGATTGGGACATCAACGAATGGCTGGAAGCACTTCCGTTGTAAATGGACCTGGGTCTTTAATTTCTCCCTCATGGCTGGTTTGAGTAGCAGGTAAACGATGATGTGGATGATATCTCTTCACACCCAGTGGCGTATCCAGAATTTAGTAATAAGAGGAGTGGGGGTACTGTCGAATAACTTTAACTTCAGCCGCCCTAGTATAGGTTTTACTGATTTTTTTATGGGCCGTCAAGGGGGAATGGTAATAATAATGGTAATAATAATGATAATAATAATAATAATAATAATAATAATAATAATAATAATGACAATAATAATAATAATAATAATAATAACAATGTATTAACAATAATAATATTAATGATAATAATGATAAGAAATATAATGACACTATTTTAATATAAGGCGCACAGATTGATCTCTAGAGATGCTCAAGGCGCTTACAAAATAATTTAAATTTAAAAACTCCAAAGTAAATCAACCTAAATATATGAAGTCAATGAACTAAAAGTTGAACTCTTGAGAAGGAAAACTTAATTGTAACCAGTAAACATTACGTGGCTCTTAAGAAAGGTTAGGGGTATTGGCTTTTTGAAGAGAATCAGGTAAAAGATAAGTAATGATAGTAATTGGATTTATATTACGCCTTTTCCGGACGATACAATCCGATTTCCCTTAATCTATGAACTAATTAAGAAGAACTGTAGAGGAGTGTTCTAGGTGTTTTTTATGAAGTCAAGTGAAGCACTACTTATGAAAAATAATAGGATGGGGTGTTTAGCAATCCCGCATGAGCGACTTTACTGAGTTTTGTAGAATTATTATTTGGCTCCACCCGTTAATGGATACGCCATTGACCTGGGGTGTGTTCCATAAAGCTTGTTATTAATAACATGATACACTAAATGTTAAAGCTACTGAAATCCTTGCATTTGAGTGGCTGAGAAAATTTATTATATAATTTTGGAATATGCTATTGATAAAAGGCTTCATGAAACAGGGACCTGATGTCGATGCTGGATGCCCCTGGACAGGGGAATTATTGGTTGGATACAGACTTTGAATAATAAATAACCGCATTTACTGACGTGACCACATATCATCGAAATGCAATTAGTCTAGCTTTGCTGCCCCAGTTCCCTGTCTTTTCTTAATGTGAACGAATGATAATTTCAATCAATACAATGAAATAGAAAGGGGATCATGATATTCAAATCAACCATTACGTTAGTACAACACAGTCAACAACAACAAAAAAAACAAGGATAAGTCATTTTTTTAATGAATTAGCAAATAAGCGTGAAGCACGGGAAGCCGATTTGAATTGCGCGGAGGGGGTGTCTATCTGCACCCATACTTTATATACGAGGTTTTCCAGGGCATAAGTTCGATATTGGTATACAGATCGCTTTCAATTTCAAATAATTCTGTAATCAATTATGTTCACAGCCTATAGGTAAGCGTAATAGAAACTGATGGCACCGTATTAACGTACTATATGACATTATCGCCATTTTGTTTCTCGATACCTTGTAATGGCCAACAGGCTAAGCTAAGCCCTATCGGAAAGCGAAAGACGGAGAGGATTGATGATAATCGTCAAATTAAGTGATCCTGTTTCCAAGCCCTGACGGGGGACGACTGAGATCTAAAGTTGAATTACGACAAAAGGATCGAAGCTCCTTGGATGGCGGGGTTTGAAAACACTTGGAGGTTTATTGGGGTACTGGTGGGAGGATGAGGTTGTACTCCGACGAGGGGTGCTGGCATTTCTTCGGGCGTTGACCGATTTGATTGCCGCCTTCTCAGAGCTGAGGAAAGAAGGTGGGGGGATAGAACAAGAAGGTACGATAAACATACAAATGCGTCGTCTACACGTGCCCGCCATACTCTCAAATACCTGACCCACACCATGAAAACAACTCCACACTGACTCTGAACCGACCGATTATTGGCCATTTTAATGTTATTATACATGAGTAGAAATCCATTCGTGAAACACACGCTCAAAATAGTGCAAATCCACTCTCAGAAGAGCAATTAAAACCACTTCGCTGGTGTGAATTTCCTTACAATCTGGAAACGAATTCACTTCTACAACGAAGTAGTCCCTATAATGACGCTCTTTTACTTTTCTGCATTAAGCGAGGATCATTCACTTATCCATCCATCGTGTATAATTTTCGTGTTAAATTATGACGTTAAAGTCTGAAGAATGAGTGGTCTCTATAATGACCCCCTTTTACCTTTAATTCTGCATTCACTTATCCATCCATCGTGTATAATTTTCGTGTCACTTGCGATTTTGAAGTCTGAAGAATGAGTACGTCTGATGAAGTCATCGAAACATACATTACCTGAAACGTAGATCATATCCACAGGGGCCTGTGGATTCAGTATTTCAAAAAAGGGTCACAACTGGGCCCCGTTGCATAAAACATACCATTGATGGTAACTTCGCCATAAAAAACTACCATGGTAACATCACTCAACAGCCAATCAAATCAAGGTTACCATGGAAGGTAACGTTAATGTAAAAGTTACTATCAATGGTAATTTTTATGCAACGGGGCTCAGAAAACAAAACCCTCTCGAAAGCAAGCGGACAAGGTAGCAAATAGTAATAGGCTTTTAAGGTTAGGTTTGAGCGTGGACCTTTTTGAAAATGAGAGATTTTTAAGGCATGAAATTGACCACAAAACAATTGATACCGAAGCATTATGTCGTACAACAGATTACTTGAGCTTGGGAAAATTTGCATTGGGCTAAGTGGCAATTTTCCTTTTTATTCGCCCAAGCCGCGCGATAGTCTTCCGTGACCGCCTAAGCGGTTAGGGACTTCACTCACCCTCGAGGCAAGTGTTCATACGTTAGTTTCAGCTTTAGTCGCTGGGTCGTGCAGATAATTGAGGAGGGTTACTCGGGGCCTCTTCAGAACGCTTCGTGTTTTATTCATGGCTCAACCATGTGACATGGACATTGACATTGACATTCAGGAATGGTCTTTGGCTTCCGTTCTTTTCTCCTGGCATCCATGCCTGCAGATGCGAAATATGAGCTTTCTATGGACCAGAGGGAGAAGTAGGCGAGGTGTTCGTTTTCTAATGAAATATTCTTCCTCAAAACGCAGAAGTAACGGATCGAATTAAAGTTTTAGAATATAATTTCCACAGCTTGAGGTGTTATTTTCCATTTAAAAATGGGACTACAAGATTGAATTATGATCGAGAATGCCTAATTACAATTTCCGAAAATAAAAAAAACAGATCAATTTAAAAGTATATTTTGAAATTTAAATTCCAAAACTTGCGGTGTTATTTTTCATTGGAAATACGGACGTAAAAGCCCTGAATTTGATCGGGATGTCCAATTAAAGTTGTCAAATTACGTAGTCAGCCTTTTCATGTGGGAGCAGGGGCGGGCGTGGGGGGGGGGGTGGTGTTAAATGTCGGGGTTCGAAAGGGCCTCTGCATGTGCCGACAATGCAGGAATCAATATACTGATATAGATTAACATTTGCCGACTGAATACTAAAATGTGATTTCAAAATCTCTAAATATTCTTTATTTTTAAAGACAATTGCCTTGAACATCCATATCAGGTGATCATGTTACCTTCTAGGATTGACATTCTCTCACACATAAAAACCAAATATGAATTAGTGAATCTGTTCTCGTAAACATAACTTTACATATGGGGGAGGGCACAGATTTGAAAGCAGATGTGGAAAAATTGAACCATTGTTGTTAAATCATGCCTTTATTCATAGCAAAAAGGTATACATGTATACATTTAACACCAGGTCCATGTTCCATTCCCGAAAGCATGGCAGGTCGCACTACATTATACATATGGAACAAATACAAACAATAATGGATTACAATTACAAATATATATATATCAATTATGCATAATTACAATTCTAGATTGATGTTGCGTAGTTACAACTATTCATTCATCATTGACCAATAATCATTACAAATGATATATCAACCATGCATAGTTACAATAGATAAAGTGTACACAAGTGTAAACAAGTCATTCTACTTGGGATAGATGAGTGGAAGAAGAGGTGAAAGTAGGAGTGAGAGAAAGAAAGAAGAGGGAGAAAGAACAAGCAGATGATGTGAAGGAGGAGGAGGATGGAGAGGTAGGCGAGGAAAAGTTTAGGAAGAATGGGAGAGAGGGGAGAAGAAGAGGAGGACGAGGAAGAAGACAAGACAAGGAAGAAGACGAGATAGGGCAAAGAAGAAGAGGAAGAGGAAGAAGAGAAGAAATATTGAGGAGATTGGAGTGCTGATTAAAGGTCAAGGTAGTTTACATCCTTCCACTGTGATTCTTTTCTTGCATAGAATATGGCAAAGGATGACACAACTGCGTGCCTACTTATTTTCTGAAAAAAACTTTTCGGGCGAAGAGGGACTGAACATTTCCTGAGTACCCACTTTAGCCGATTTGTGTTGTCCCTATTTATTTGCCCCCTTGCTCCTATCTCGATAGCATGGTATGTCACACTGTAACCACTGTTTCTTACTTCGGCCACAAGTTCTTTGTACCGGTCAAGCTTTCCATTGTGAGCATCATTGGTATTTGTCTCAAAGGGCACTGTTAATTCGATCAATAGCATTTGTTTCATTGACTCCCAAATAACTACGAGATCTGGGCGTTGAGAAGTTACCAAAATGTGGGATGGGATGGTTCCGCCCGCAACGGTGAAACCCTGAATATCGGCATAAACTTGTTCGTGAGGGAGGGACTCTTTCACAGTTTGATAAATATACCTAAGAATATTATTGTGCCTCCATTCGTATCTTTCAAGAAATTTTGAACAGTTTGCTAGAATGTGGTGAAGGGTGCCTGTTGTAAGTGGACAAAAAGGGCACTTATTTGTTAGTCTTTTCCCCACCTGTAAAGATTTGCGTATGATGGCAAAGAGTCAATACATGAGTTAGTTACGAAGCTTAATACCCTCTTGGGTAAATCGTACATTATGGATTTCCATGTGAGGTTTTCATCTTCAAGGGTCAGTAGTTTCACAAACTGGCCTTGGCAAAGCAATGGTTCAACGGATTTTTCCCAGTACGTTGATGCATCATCTTCTAACACGTTTTTGACACTCTTCTTCACCACCTTCTACGAACTATTATTAACGTCTACCGTATCCTCTATAATAATAATAATAATATAATAATATTGGATATTTATATAGCGCACATATCCACCATGCATGGTGCTCAAGGCGTTCCAACTATTACCCCGGCTCTGCTAGGCTCACAGCATTCAAGGAATTCCTTCCTACCGGTACCCATTTAACACCTGGGTGGAGAGTGGCAAATGTAGATAAATGTCTTGCCAAAGGACATTAGTGCAGTGGCGGGACTCGACTTGAGTCCACAATTTCTAACATTAGGGACTTTTAGATTTGCACGACGAGAACGTTGACTGCTACGTGGACATCCTTTTAAGGCAATGTGACGTCCTTTTAAGGCACGCTGCCTTGCACTGCTAGTGCCTTAAAAGGACGTCACATTGCCTTAAAAGGATGTCCACGTAGCAGTCTACGTTCTCGTCGTGCAAATCTAAAAGTCCCTATTAATGGAAGACTTTGCATTTCATTATGTTGCTCCAAAACAAATAATGTTATGAAAGGAACCTGGCGACCCCTCTATCCCTTTAATTTTTCATCTTACATCTAGTAGTCACATTAATTATCATAGCACGAAGGTGAGAGAGTTTTGGTGCTTATCCTTTGTGCCTTCAGGTACATCAGATGTATAATGCCGCTGTGTTCTTGTCATAGGTGACAGGTGACAGACTTGGAAAGTTGTACAACATCAGCCATTAAATCGATGGATCCAATGCTAGCAGTCAGAAATATAATATGAATGAGATAAACAAACTAGATTAGATGAAATGCAACAGAACATTTGGTAGGGATGTGGAAATCAATGGTTCCCTTTTCCACTCATATTCTTTCTCCCCCTTTCTCTCACTCCCCCACTCCGATCTTAGCTAGTCAAATAGCGAATAGGTGAAGGGAGGGACGGGAGAGGGCACGGCACTAGCTTCCTCCTCCACTGTCGCTACGCGCCACTGCCCTGAAGAGCAAATTTGTTTAGGGTGTGGCACATTTAACATTAAATAGCAATTGAATTAGAATTGAGGCGGGGGAGGAGGGAATCTTCCCCACAAAGCATTCTCATTTCTCAAACCTGTTTCCTGATTGGATGTAATTTTATTGAAAGTTTGATGTAAAAGAAAGGTATCGTTTTATTTTATTCGAGTTACAGATTCATTCACACTTTGAAGGTTCGGTAATACAAGAATCATACACAAACGGTAACTGTTCTTTGACTTGTTCAGCCCAAATCAAATGTTAATATAATAATAATAATAATAATAATAATAATAATAATAATCTTTTATAGTCCACTCCAAATTGTATTAAACCGAAAATGGAAATTCTTTGTGCCCAATTGATCGTGAGCCCGGCAGCCACTGAGTAGCGCCAGATCGACATTGCTCTATCCCCTTATTGTTGAACGCCAAACAAGGTAGCAGCGACTCCAATCTTTTAACGTCTTTTGGTATGACGACGCCGGGGTTCGAACCCACGACCTCCCGGTTGGGAAGCGGACGCTCAACTGACTGAGCCAACACACCGGTTAAACTGGTCCAGGAACGTTGATTCCCAATACATTCAGATTTCCTAGCTCTTTTAGTTTCCGTTTATTGACATTGGATGGGGAGTTGTCTTATTCCCCTCACTTTCGACACTCCCGGTTGAAATGAAATCCATTTTGAAATATTCTATGTACAGTAAGAACGTGTTTTTCTGTCGATAATAAAAACTGCACCTTCCGACTATCTCAAGTAGCCGAAACATGAACCATTCAAAAATCAAATCGACACTTTTCTTATCACTACCATAGATCAGTGACTGTATCGTTTCACCAATTTTATATCTTTTTTTCCTGACAGGCACCTCTTGGGAATGATTACGATAAGATCTTGTCAAAAGTTCCCATTTGGTAATGTTTCACGAACGTAGAGCAAGACTTTCCATTAAATAATGAAGTGTGGAGGTTTCGGAGTGTCCTAAGCCAATGTGCTAGTCTGACTAATAAATATGAAGTAACGAACCAGTGTTATTTGGTACACGTTTGTGGAAAGAATGATCAGTGTAACTACGGAATGATAAATGTTTCGACAAAATATCATAGTCAAGTCTAGATAGATAAATATATAAACATCAGAGGGGAGAAGCCGGGTGCCCCTCCTCTGCCTCACTTCCCTTTATGACACCAATGATTGGCTTGCTTTAATGATGATCTCTGTTAAAAACGTTATGGACGGACGCAGGAGGTAAGGAAACTGGGGCACTTAGGGATCGTTTTCATTAATGAGTACTTGATCTAGAAACCTGTCGTTGTTGCCTCTTTAACCTGCCCTCGTAAAATGATCATTTAAAAGCCACCTCTCCATCTGGGAGATATTTGTAGATCGCTCGTCTTCTTCTTCGCGATTAGGTTTCAAAATATCTAGAGGGATTTTTTTGTTTTTTGGGTGGACATTCTGATGGACGTTGGAAATCTCGGGAACTCACACTGAGACCAATTCATAGTTTCAGTCTCATCGAGAACATGTAAACTTCATCATGGTCCTTGATGTGGTTCATCTGATTGGTAGTATTTCCATAAATTGAATTTTCATTGTTTCACAATCAAAAAGGTTGTTTTACCTGTGAGACTTTGGCCTACTCGTTGCTGCAGGCATCATCAGACTGACGTTTCGTCATGGTCATTAGGGTATACAAATGATGACATAACTCCATGAACAGATTATCCGGTTTTTTATCAACTTACCGCAGAGTTTTTTCCCCAAAAAATCTAAATATCATCACATAAATAAATCATCAAATATCATCACATGTTTATGTTCTTTTAGTCAACCTTACACTCATCATCAGTGTGATCAATTACTATCAATCCTAGTCTCTTCCATGTCTTACTGACATAAGACTAGGTGTAAATATTCAAACATGAATGAAAGCCAATAATACAAACAACAGTGACAACACAAACTTACCGACATATTTGTAACATTAAATAATACATAAAATGGTTTTAAAAAATTATTATGAGCACGTAAGGATTTAAAAAAAAAATGTATGATCCATATAGGCAAATCCAAATAAAGGTACATTTTGCCCTGAAGAAAAAGATATTCTTGTTGTATACTATATGCTCAAAGGTTTTTAAGGTTGTCAGGTTTTCAGACATTTCGCCGCCTTACCTCGTGTACCATGCATGCATTGCCATTCTTACAATTCTGGATCCACCTTTGGATGGTATATTTGAAACATCATTAAAATATTTACGAAACAAAATTCTCTTTAGTAATAACATTACTATAACAATTTTCGTGTTTGCATTGCTGTTAATAAAATATCACTCATGCGAGAAACATTTCATTTCTATTTTCTGTTATACCATGAGGACTTCACTTCATTCGATATAATATCTAAGTTTCATATTCCTGCCTGACGGTACTAACTGGCTGCTCGTCAGGCCAGGCCGCCAGCAAATGTAACCGAGCTGCGCAGACGCCTATAAACTCATCGTCATATTTTTTTCGCCAAGAGTCAACTTCTGTATTGATGCATACTATTTCTTATTCAGTGATTGATACGTGCTATCTCTTCCATTGCATGATTTCGACTACTTTGAGGAAGGATATAAAGACATAGGGTGAAAGAGGGGATAAAACATAGAAACACATAAGGAAAGAGAGAGGGGGAGAGAGGGAAGAAGGGAGCGAGAGAGAGGGAGAGAGAGAGGGAGAGAGAGATAAAGAGAGAGAGAGAGAGAGAGAGAGAGATAAAGAGAAAGAAAGAGATGAGTAAAGAGGATTAAAACTAAAGTTCACTGCAAAAGATAAATATTATGACAACATCTGTCTCGTGGGTCTTCGATCTCGAAAAATGGTTGAGAAGGCGGAGGCGTCGTCATGTGAATGACCGCAACAAAAATGTGACATTTGAATTGTGATTAAATCTCGCTTTTGTGTGTGTCTGAATAGGTCTTTAGTGTGGTTTAGTATTGGCACGACGCATCGTAAAGTCAATAGGGATGTCTGAAATAATGCTGAAATACTAATGGGAAGAGAATGGGGAATGAAAACTGATCACGAAATACTTATCCTTTGTGGTATTTTATCTGTATTAATACAATTATATTTTTAGCTGAAATGTGTATTGTGTTCAAAATTCTTAATATTGGTTTCCATTATCAGTCCATATTGATGCTCTTGATTTGTTTTATTATACTATTTTATTATTTATTAGGTAGTCTATTGTTTCACAATGTATTTTAATTGTATTATGTAACACAGGGTTCTCTCGCGAAGCAGGATTTATATACTGAAGAGACTATCCTGTATAAAGAACACATATAAATAAATGAATAAATATATAAAGTCAGTGGCGGATCCAGGAATTTCTTACCGGGGGGGGGGGGGCACAAAATTGCATGGGGTGAACTATATGAAAAACGATGGAACGAAGCGACAGAGCGAGGCGTCAGCGTAGGAAGTAGGAAGCATTTGCAATTTTAAAACCACATTAGGTGCATTTTCAGGCACTTCCTGGAGTAATATGACGTAAAATTGCTTTCTCCTACCCCCTCCAAGAGTAGGGATCTTTTGCAATTTTAGAACCACTATAGGCGCATTTTCAGGCACTTCCTGGAGTAATATGACGTAAAATTGCTTTCTCCTACCCCCTCCAAGAGTAGGAATCATTTGCAATTTTAGAACCACATTAGGCGCATATTCAGGCACTTCCTGAAGTAATATGACGTAAAATTGCTTTCTCCTACCCCCTCCAAGAGTAGGGATCTTTTGCAAGTTTAGAACCACATTAGGCGCATTTTCAGGCACTTCCTGGAGTAAAATGACGTAAAATTGCTTTCTCCTACCCCCTCCAAGAGTAGCGATCTTTTGCAATTTGAGAACCACATTTGGCGCATAATGTCCACCGGCACTTCCTGGAAAAAAAACGAGGCCTTCTGATTGGTTAGAAGTTAGAGAAAAGTGATCTGTCACGTCGCGAGACGTTGTATATGCTTCGTGGCTGCACAATGCACAAAGACGGTGGTTTGGTACTTCACCAGTAGTACTTGCAAACATTATCTCGAGTGTATAAACTGTGTTGTTATCCCATTATTCTTTTAAAAGAAATGCAATTCCTCATGCTCTCGCACCTCTCTTCTATCGTTGTTTAATTGTCTTTCTTTTTTTCTTCCTTTCTCCTTTAACTCACAAAAATTCTCTCTTTCCCCCCTTTTTCCATCTCTTTTTTTTTTTTTTGGTTCTTCTTGTGCTTTTTTTTTTGGGGGCTAAACGCCTGGCAAGAGGGACCCCAAATTTTGTGTGTCGTAATTAATTCTCAAATGAAAGTTAATTTTGAGTTTGCTTCTCGCTTAGTTTGATGGAAAATAAAAAGGTCTCCTCTCAAATTGGCCCAAAACATCTTTATTTTCTTGTAAATAGCGATTAATTTGTTGTATAAAGACAACGGGTCCTTCTAGGGTAAAACGACAAAGAAGTTTGATTTCTTGTTAAAATTATTTGCATGAATAGAAATAGATGCTTTGTGTCAATTAGATGGAAGATCTTTTCAAAATATTATTCTTAATTACAGCACGTATAGACTCAAGTATGTTTTCATTTCAGAGTAATGGTGTGACACAGTTAGGGATCTGTTATATCTTAATTTCCTTCCAGACATTTTTATCAATTTACACTCTGAGGGGGAAATATCTGGTCGGAGGTCTACCAACATATTATTATGATTGCAGCTGAAATCCACTTCTTCCCGAACATATTTCCGTAACTTCCAGCCAGCATATATCATTCATCCCTAATGTGCCAGCTTGTAGAAAGTGGATAAATGAATGAAACTCTACAAATGCTGTAAACATAGAAATTAAATATGAAAGATGAACAAAAATAATGATTATAATTATATTGTGCATTTATTTGAAAAACACCGGGTTCCACAAAGTGAAGATATCACAACAAACATAGATATGTCCCACATGAAATCATGTTTGTTGCATAAGGATGTGAGGAGTGAGAGTGTTTGCACGAGTAGAAATCTGTCAACATGGATAATATGCAAATGATTATATGCCCAAGAGATCCACAACTATCTGAACAAATCACAGGAAAAGATGCTCTGTTATTGAAAATTTCATGAAGTTTTATATCCAAACACAATTTCTTCATATCATTTTCACTAAAAAAATAAAGAATGAAATAGATATCAATATTTTGCATGTGCAAAGGATTTGTTTTCAAACAAAAGAAAACTACAATAAACTTTAAATACAACTACTGGTAGTGTTATGTACTTGAAATAAAAAAAATAATAACTATTGTCCTCCATGTCAGTCATTTTTTTTGAGAGAACTCAACTTCTTTCACCACTAGACATAAAACAAATACATGCCCACAGTATGGGCTTACTGCAGCTGACATCGTGTACATCCGGGCACTGACCGTGGGGCCCGGGATACATCGTCTTTAATTTGAATAATGCGATGGATCAGTGGTGGTAGAGCAGTGGTCTCGTAATGAAGCCGTTAGTGCCCTTTAGTAAACCATTAATCCTCATTACCAAGTCCCTCGGTGACTACTTAAAGCCATCGGTCTCCTGGTTGCTATAAGCACACACATGCTTTCTTAGCAGTCAGATAAAACAAACCAACAAATCAAATCTTGTGACTTTTGTCTTTCAACGACTTTGTCCAATCTCAGAGCCATTCTAGCATTTGTATGTCTTTTGGGATTTCGGAAGTAGTTGACATTAGTTTCTCATGCTTATATCTGAACAAGGATAAATGCATGTTTTGTACATTGAGAGATTCAAATCAAGAAAGGCCGGTTCACTGTTCAACCGCTTGACCCAGTCAAATAGCCGAGACAAAGTGACTCATTTGATATAATCAGCGATAATCATGATCCTATCGGAAACTGACAAATGTTTCTACATTAGACTTCACCGCATATTAAGTCTGTTTAATGAAAAAAATGAAAAGAAAACCGAAAAACGTTTTTTTAACAGTTAACTGGACTAGCTTGATTCGACGCTTAGAGCAATAACATCCATCATGGCTGCCAAAACGGTTAATATTATAGGTAACTCAAACATTAAGTTACCTTTGAACATTGCCGTGAGATTCATGAAAGTGGTTTGTGATTTTTTTTGTTTACACCAGTACATGTCATGGATTATGCAGTTTTTGTTAACCTTTGGACTGGTAGGCGCCAATTTTTGTGACTCAAACCGCGATACATAAGGAGCCCCCGACGAGTCCCGACATAGCCCTGAAGCCTACTAATATATCGAACTACCGATCGCGTCCATGTCTACATGAGGTCGTAGAGGTCAAAATATGTTCGTAATAAGGTCATAATAAACGACCGCCTCGTATACAAAGCTCATGTATAATACAATTATTCTACCATGTATTGACTATTCATGCACAGTCTGGGGAAATTGCTCACGGCAAAATAAAGAGTTATTTTTAAGGTTTATACAAAAGAGGGCAGCACGTATAATTGCATCCAACTATGACTTTAACAATCTTAGAGGTGAAGATTTAATAAAATCACTGAAATGGCAATCATTTGACGAAAGGAGAAATTATTTTTTAGCTGTTTTAATGTATAAATGTATAAATCTGTACATGGTATTGCACCAACACATCTATGTAATGCAATCGAAATGGTTTGCGATAGGCATAATATAAATACTAGAGCTGCTAACAAAACAAATGAAATATTACCAAAACCTGATAACTATATTGTGTATATCGTGTTTAATATCTGTAAATACCAACCGCATTGACCAAAATCTTGACAAATCAAGTCACTTATTTCCCAGGAAATCTCTAAAGTCTTGGAGATTATGGAGCTCAGTTGGTCCTCAAGGCATTCTTCATTTTTTATTCATTTATTTATTATCTATTTAGTTATCTAATTATCTATTTTTGTATTAATTAATTCATTTATTTATTTATCTAATTATCTATTTGTTTATAACTTTATTGATCCATTTATCTATCCATTTATCTATCAGTTTTATCTATCTATTTATTTAATTATGTATTTTTTCATTTATTTTAAGGGGGAGGGGTGTCAACATATTTGAAATTTACCTTGGAACCCACGTGTTAACCGCCATCAATCCGTGCAAGATGCCACGTGACCAGCAATTGATCCCCTAGATGCTAAGGGCAAGGTGGGCGATAGAAATAGTTTATCGATCAAACACCTCACTCCAATGTCAAGACGATTCAAGTGCTTATAGTGACGATTATCACATCAGTTGCTTATCAAAATCCATGTCGAGGAGGGGAGGGGGCTGATCGCAATCAGGCGCCGATATTATTTTGCTCGAACATACACACACACTCACACACGCACCTCCACATACACACACTTAAGCAAACGCACACAATCACTCAAAAACGTAAACAATACCCCCCCCCCATTAAAAAAGCGGACTCATTTTAGGACGTTTCTAAACATACTTAATATTTTGTATATTTTCATAAAGAACTTGTCAATATTACAAAAGTTACTCATATCAATTTTGTCAAATTATTTAGCAATTGATTTAAAAATTATTATTTCCTCGAAATTGGAGAATAATTTTTCTCGTCATCCACCTCCTTCAAATGTGGGGGATGTATATCCATCTCAACATCCTGGATTTTCGCCCTGGTAGAACGCACCACACACTACACTCTGAATGCATTCTCAAGCTCTAAGCGAGAGCGCGCCTATTACTCGACTCTGATGACCATGATAATACTTATAAGCATCACCATGACCATGAAGGAGTTCAGCAAACGAGCAGGCTAAATGATTTCATATCGTAAGGTATTTTTGGTGCATTGTATTGTGGTCTTTCAATAAAAATGCTACGTAGACAAAATCTAAGTGATATGTTATGGTTTTCAAACCAACTGTCCAACCCGACCTGCTATTTCGCATGTAGAGACGGTGATTGAAAAAGCGTATTGATTTAATTTTGGGATGAAGAGATGTACTTTTATGTAAAAGTGTAAACCAAAATACAAACGGCATTCCAACCAGTTGCCACGTTAAAAGGCTGCACATGCTAATCCAACCACAGTGACGTCGGACCCTCCTACTCCTATACTGGCTATCGAACTGGGTAGCCTCTTCGCAACCTGGGTAGAGAGAAGTAATGCAGATTAAATACCTTGATAAACTACCTTCTCTCATTGCCGTGCCAGAGGGCGAATTTAACCTACGAGTTCCTCAATACTTTCATATTTGCCATTGTCGATGGATTCTAACGACAATCAAAAGACAGATTTCTATGACGGTTTAAATGCTTGAATTTCTATCAGCACGCCTTCTCACCTCCTATTCCCGTTCTAATCAAACTTATCTGGTGACTTTTCTGATCTAGTCTTTGCTCGGTAATTATCGATTACGGAAGTACAAATCCTTTGAGGAAAAGAAAATCTTAGTTCCATTTATCATTTCATGTCAATGTAATTAAGTTGCAGACATTGATGGATTGTAGACGCCAAATTGACTAAGTTTACACACTTGGGAATTGCAGTCTCGCCATTCAAGAGGTGGTTGGACTCGTCCTCTTAATATCACTTTAAAGATACTATGTCCCTTTTGCAGCCAACATCAAATTCTGTAGAACTTTGCAGGAATTATGAATATGTCATGTATGTCCTATCTGTGAAATTTAAACGTTAGCAGTGTCCTAATATTCAAATTATGCAAGGAAACCTGTTTACTTGCTAGACTTCACTGTCAGACACTATTGAGTGACTGACTGGCTTTTTCATCTTTGGTAATAACATACATAAAATGAGCTGTAAAGGGTACATGAGCATTTGTCTACATCAATAACCCACTTCTTGTAATGGCCAAAATTAAACTGATTGAATCTTTGCGCAGCATAAAACGTACGACCATTCGGTACAATGGTCTGAAAAATCAGACTATTACTTACTGGCTCTATAGCTCCTAAGTCGATTCGACAACTAATAGTCGTTATTTTCCCACTTAAAGACATTTTCAAGCCCCCTTTTTAGGAAAGTTCTAAATTAGTATTGTCTTTCAAATGCCGTTGGAATTTAACCTTTTCATTTTTTTGGCCTGCAAATGGGACATAGTACCTTTAAAACATCGAGCAGTCAGACAATAAAACAGTTGTCTAATCTCATTCTGTCCGCAGAGGAGTCATGGCAGTATTTAAGACTTCAAACATGTCTATTTTCCAGTTGAGAGATTTCTTTGATTTGTTCTAACTTGATTAATACCAAGATTCTTCATGCTTAATATCTAAGACCATGTCAAAAATGGAGTAGTGAGTAATTAAGTGGTTGACTTATTACAGAATGCTTTATTAGAGTCACTAATGACCAAACTTTGCACTGTTTTAGAAATGTAATTTGTATCTTAAAACATTGCACTAGTTGTATTCACCCCTTCTTTTGGAAAATAAAGCCCCCACCCCTGATTCGTCATGTTTCATTGCCTTCTATAACAGCTAGAGCGTGGCATAAAATGTAATAAGTGAAAGACCCTGCAATCTTTTATGATCAGTGCTTATGCTAGCGAATCAGTCACGTTTCAGACCATAACATGATTCGAGCATGTTTTATGGAATAATGTAAACTCTTTACGATGACAGGTCTTCTAATGTTACTTGTGACATGGAATTTCGAGAGGACAGTAGCTTCAAGACTTACGGAACCAGTAAAACGAAAGTGAATTAAACACAGACTCCAATGTTTACTGAAACCTGGTTACAGTCGTATTTTAGAATCTAAACAACCAAGTGGGTAGAATAGCAACATAACTCACTATCGAATGATTTGTCAAATTGGATGTTGCAACCTGTCATGGCGTTGGAGTTGGAAAATCAGACGTTACGACTTAAGGCATTGATAAGATAATTCATTATGCGCTGTCCCGTTTCGGGACGCTGCTGTAACAGTAAAACATTTTATAAAGTGATATCTTGAGATTTATTTGGTTCCTTTTTGTTCACCCATTTTCATTTTTAAAGTACACATTAAGGCTTATACAAAAAAACATTCATGATTTTACTGTAGTGTGCTTATCTAATTACACTTATTATTTCGAACGGTTTTTTTTTTTCAAAAGAGGATCATTTAAAGGTACTATGTCCCATTTGCAGGTCAAAAAAATGAAAAGGTTAAATTCCAACGGCATTTGAAAGACAATACTAATTTAGAACTTCTCTAAAAAAAGGGGGGCTTGAAAATGTCTTTAAGTGGGAAAATAACGACTATTAGTTGTCGAATCGACTTAGGAGCTATAGAGCCAGTAAGTAATAGTCTGATTTTCAGACCATTGTACCGAATGGTCGTACGTTTATGCTGCGCAAAGATTCAATCAGTTTAATTTTGGCCATTACAAGAAGTGGGTTATTGATGTAGACAAATGCTCATGTACCCTTTACAGCTCATTTATATGTATGTTACTACCAAAGATGAAAAAAGCCAGTCAGTCACTCAATAGTGTCTGACAGTGAAGTCTAGCAAGTAAACGGGTTTCCTTGTATAATTTGAATATTAGGACACTGCTAACGTTTAAATTTCACAGATAGGACATACATGACATATTCATAATTCCTGCAAAGTTCTACAGAATTTGATGTTGGCTGCAAAAGGGACATAGTATCTTTAAACAAGTTATAAAAGTATATCAAACTTCAATATCTACTTCAGTATCACAAGGGAACGGAGTGTGGGCACTATCATGTGCGGATTTATAACCGCGATGATAATAATTACAATGTAAAGCGGGTAGTAGTAAGCGCTATAAAAATGTGACTATTATTATCATCATCATTATTATTATTATTATCATTTATTATTATCATCATCATTATTATTATTATTATTGTTATAATTACTGTTATTATTATTATTATTATTAGTATTGTTATTGTTGGTTTTGTTGTTGCAAAACGCTAGAGCGAAACATATTTTGCTTTCCCGTACTGAGGTCGTATTACTACAAGAAGAAGTACAGTACGTTTGAACACCCTGCTAAATTGTTGTGAGAAAAGACATTCGCATGGGTTATTCATTTGTCAGGTCAGTGACACCATATCCAAGAAACTCAAGTAGACTATATTTATCATCAATATTTTCACAGTTTACAAGCAATGAATACAAAAAGCAGCTAATTTAACGAATATTGACAAAAACTCGGTATTATTGATTTTCTTCACATTTGTATGCAACTAACGGGCTGTGAGGCTCTCTGGAAACGGAATATATTACCACCAAGCGTGAAAAGGAAAATAAATGTAGAGAGTTGCCGTTTCCCCATTAACCTTCCCCATTGTACATATTTTCTTGTCTTTCATTCAATATCCACTCTGTCTCGTCGTTCTTTAGGTCAATAACACTTCTTACTTTCAACCCATTACGTGCCGTGAATGAAAACATTCCAAAGCTACTTTTCCGAATATTCAACAAACACACTGTCAATGTGAGGTCAATGACACTACTTATAATCATGAAAAACAATTATGTATATGGTAGACTCTAACTATATACATCCTTAGTGTTCACACTAAGTGCTTTTTAATGTGACTTGTTCTGGGCCTTGAATGGGAAATTCAATTGCTACCTTTGCAATTTTTTGGGAAAAACAATGTTTTACGATATTGATTTATTAACGTTTTTACCACATCATTAGTTTATGCAGCTTCCATTCAACAGGTGTAAAAAAAATTGAATATGAAAATGAAAATAATAAAAACAATAATAATGATAATAATAAAAACAGTAATAATGATAATAATAATGACAATAATGGTAATAATAATAATAATAAATGGATTTATATAGCTCCTTTTCTAGAGGATACAAGGCGCTGTCCCTTAGTCTATCACCAAATTAAGAATTATAGAGGAATGTTTGTACTGGAGTTGATAATAACTTTGATTTTGTTATCCTTAAGAATAATGAGAAATTCATCACGTGCCATGAATGAAAACTTTCAACAGCTACTTTCCGAATGTTTCCGAATATTTAAGAATAATGAGAAAGATTTTTCATGTTTGGATTTTAATCAATAAAATTGAGTTTGAATTTAAGTTTGATGTTTGCAAGGGGGAGGGTAAAGGTTGAGTTACTTTGATGGGGAGGAAGCAAATGTCACCCTTTTTCCACCCTTCCTCTGGCACCACCAATACAAGTAAGGCGTTGTGTTCAAGTTATTACCCCTGCAAAAATCGTTCTCTTCCCAGCCCTCTTGTGGTCTAATTTCCTGTTTCTAGGTTATCTGTAAACTGCTTCCATCTTGTTTAATGGTTGTTAGTATGTATGTGGACCAAGCGTAAGATACTATGGAATGATGGAATGAGGCGGTATAGGAGTGAATCGAACCACCTGATAGACATTCGGAGCCTTTATACATTTAACGAGCAGGATAGCAAAGACTTTCGAGAAATCAACTCATTAGCAATTTCAAAACCCTAATCTGTATCCCATAGTAACCATGTTCGAATGGATATTACGTAATTGTACAATTCACGTGTCTCACCAAGTGATGGAAACGGTATTGAAATTGCCTTAGATTGATTCTTTTTTGAAAGTCTCTATTCGAGGGTGTTAATTATTGCTAAATATATTACTCATTGCGGATGTAGTATCGAAAATAATATCGCTAGTGATATTCGTTTGTCAGCCGATAGGCCAATAGGCCTTGTGCATTATTGTTTCCGATTATCGATCGAATTATAGACCGTCGCGCCGGTCCTCCCGTAGAGTATAAAGCACCCTTGCTTTCATTAGTTTTTATCACCTGACGAAGTGTTGCAGCGGCGCACGAAACGTCGAGATTTTTTAGATTCCTTTTTGACCACATTGCGAGACAAACGAATATCACTAGCGATATTATTTTCGGTGTTAATTATTGTTAGTAAAATTATAATATCCAGTTCATTACCAAAACTAAAGACTGTGAGTGAGTGGTAACGGCAAAGCCCATTTAAATGGTCGTTTAGATATTAACAAATGCACTGGTTTTTTTGTTGTCCTCATGCACCATGCTCAGATGAATAAATTTAACGCTACAATCAAAATATACCTTTTCTCAAGAAAAGTATCGAAACAAATAATATATACACGTAGCTCTTGGCACTACTTGAGAGTAACACCTGTAGGACGCATTTAAACAAAAAAGTATGTACGCATTTGCCATTATTGAAGGGAAATTTCACGTCATGGAAATTTCTCGGTATTAATTTTCATTTTGTAACTTGGAAAATATTCTAGATCCAATTCCTGGAAACAAATTAATCCATTTTCACCATCACCTGACATTCTGAGGGCGAGCCTGCAAAACTATAATAACAGTCATCATTGATGATGACGGTTAAAAGATAATCAAACTTTGAATAAACAACAACTATAAAATAAAGCAGAAATATCAGAAAAGCAGACTAGTAAAAGTTTGAATGAATCGGACAAGGAAAAAAAGTCATGGATTTGTAAATGTTGCAATAACTGTAAATGGGCACCTCAAATAAGCTAAATCGGTAATGACACTGTGACGTAGTGCCGGACAATTTTCCCGTTTTTGTTTCAACACACAAAAATACTGAAATATCTTGTTTTTTCTTCAAAACATGTGACTCAGGACGGTCTTTCCCTTTTTAGAGGACCTATAATAATATGCTGTCCAAAATATAGGCTATATTGGGTAGTGTTCAAACGGAGAAGGTCCGTAGGAGAAATACAGACTTTCATGATATTTGTATACACGACAAACGGTCCATGACTACGTCACAATCCTCTGACAAATCGCCAAAGATTTTCATACACTTAATGATCTCATATTTCAAACATTCAAAACTTTCTATTATTGGTCCGATTTATTTCAACTTTCTATTTTCTGCTCTCATATAATTATGTATAGATATATATATATATATGAACTTATTATAAGGGTTGGATTTCCCTTTAAAAGTCTGATCCCCTCGCCATTCATGAGTACTGACATACGTCACACAAAATTATGAAGGTAAGGATTTGGCTAAAGTCGGCACGAAGATAATTGTCTAAAACAGGTCTATAAGTATCAAAATAACATCTTTGCGTGTAAACAGGCCACTTTAGTGGGTTACTAATGGCTATCTATACCTCGGTTATACTCTGGGGGTTTGTTAAGCGTGGTGTGGGGGAAAATTTAGCGATAAAAATGCATGACCACATACTCAACATGTTACATGTAGGTCCATGATGCTACTAAGTGCTATTAAACTGCTTAGCATTCTTAAGCATTCTCTTGTGCTCAATAGGTATAAATCTTATTCACATTTTTTTTTTTTTTTTTAGCAGATGTTTCTGCATTTATTGATAAATCAAATATAAAACATTCAAATAACAATAATAGTATATAATATAATTGATTTAGATAAAGAGTGACAACTTAAATATACACACATAAAAATGCATATATATATATAATTGAAAGCTTGAAAGTATGGAGGTAAGTAAAAATAATCAAGATAAATGCAGAGGCCAACTATCATAAGCAAGAATGCTTGAGTCGATAGCAGCCGGGAAGGGGGTGGGGGTACATGGCGCTGTTATAGGAGTATCTCGGAGAATAGAGTGTCACGCATAAAGATTTCTACCGGTATCAAAAAGTTTCAAGCGAAACCAATATATAACTCAACTCATCAAACGAGGCGCAGCGTTAAACTTGCTTCAGAAAATTAAAAATTAAGAGTCATTAGCTAAATTTTCAGGGCAACTAACATAATATCTATTTTGGGGGGCATTATTTATGTTGTTTCTATTTCTTATTTGCATTTCCTGCAGCTTTTGGAAAGTTTGATTTCGTCTTAGTACCATATGTACCCATGATAAATCATTTTACGGCGTTTCCTTTGAATGACATAATGCAGTTTTATTACCAGGACACAATGGGACCTTTTAATGCCATCAACGATGGGTAATTCCACCGTTACCTCCGAGCCATATGAGCGTTGAAACATTTTAAAGAATATGTTTCGCGGTGAATCTTACATTTTGATCGATAATTGCTACCTATGGTTTCTCGAGGGAGGAGTTTATGCTTTCAATTCGTTTGATCATTGACTGTGGTTGACTTGCTATTGCATCTTACATCAATTATTGAGTAATTCTGTCAGAAACAATATTATGTCTCCGCCCATGTGGGACACTCGGTATGAGATGACCCCTCATGGGAGTACATGGATACATGTTCAAGTGGAAAGGTGAGACATTAACAAGAAATTTGTGAAATTTGGCGTCGTCATTGTTTCGTTACGCTTTTACTACAGGGCGATTTAAAATTTAAACCCGTAAATTCACTCGCTTATTATGCAAAATAGCAAAAAAATAATAACCGTTATCAATGGAAATTTGCAAACAATATATTTATGTTTAATATTTCCTAGATTCTTAATAAATTATACAGATGGAAGCAGAAACAACACGCCCGTTGAATTACCTGCCAAGTGTAGTATGTTTGAAAGGCTACAATAATGCATCCCTTCAAAGTACAGATTTAAAAACTAAATAGTATTTGAATAGATATCCTCTGTTCAAGATCTTGTTGATTCTTTATTTCGATTGACGTTTTTATCGAACCAAATAAGAATCCATCATGTTCTTTGATGCAGTTAAGTTATACATCACACATTTCTTTTTATTTTACTAATTCGTGTTTTTCAAAAAATGTCACACCGCATTGGAAATATAATGTATACCCAATCAAGTAATACCATCCCACATTTCTTTTTATTTGATAACTCTGTAGTTGAACAAAACGTCACACCACATTGAGAAAGTAATTTATACCCTTCAAATATATTGTTTAAAGTTCATGCCTACATGTATTGTCTCTTCCTTTCTGCTTGTTAAATCAGTAATATTAATTTTCACAATCAGATATCGTCATCCATCATCTTTTCCCTTCCCTTGACAGTTGTACGAATCTGTAATTGTCTACGAATCCGAGGTATAGGTGTCAAGAGTGTGCTTATAGATGAAAAATGACCACGGATGTGTGAGATTTGGAAAGAAGGGCGCACGCGAAATGTCATGAGTAGAGGAAATTCTAGCATCAATAATTCATGGCGAAAGGGATGCTAGTGCAAATAAACCCAAGAACTCAATTAAAGCAATGGGATACATGTAGGTTAGGCGGAATAGAAGTGAAGAAAAAGTTGCCTTTCAAGTCATATTTCCCAGTCACACCAAACGTATAGACCGATCAGAAAACTACAATGCTCCGAACGACCAAGATTTTTAATGATAATCGGTCGGTTAAAAAAGTATGTGGCGATGTGACTCGGATAAAACATCCTGATATTCCAATCACACAAACTAGACCGACATCAAACAGACAGTAGACGGAACCAAAATTCATATTACTCAGAATGGCAGAGAGAATTGTTGATTGTCGATCAGTTTTAAGTCAGTTTGGCGGTGTAATTGCGGTAATAGATAATAATACATTCAGGACTCTTTATCTACTCACATAAAGTAAATCTCCCAAAAACTAACACATCGACGAGAAAATTTGAAAGTTGTAAGTGTAGAACCATATCCTATAACCATAAATGACAACTCAAATTAATCTGCTCTCAAAAAAGTAATTATGTTACCTTGAAGATGTTCTAAATAAACGAACCCTCACACTCATCCCTTTCTTTTCGGGAAACAGTAAAATCAAATCGTATCGAGTACACGCGTATCACTGGCTCTTAAAAAGATTACGATCAGAGTGAGTTCACTCGAGGTTATGTTCGTGAGATTATGTTCGTGAGGTTATGTTGGCAGATTTAGCCCTTCATTACTGAATAATAAACTCTTGAAACCATGAACATGATGAAATTCGATTCAGATTATCAAATTTAGCGTTTTTTGTTTGCTATTCCTGTTTCTATAAGTCCTTTAAAAAAATATATGAAAAAGGGAATTCACCGCCCTCCCATCTTGCATGGGTAATGAGAAATCAATAACTTAAAGCATATAATTCCAAGACAAAGTATACTTATAAAAATGATTTTCAAATCACTACTCAACAGTTAAGTTTTTACTTAGTGTAATGAAATAAGTCTACCTTTGATTTTAGATATTTTGCTATCACGTTAGTGGAACTAGGCCTTAAAACCTAGTATAGACGTACCTAGAATTGCTCGACAAGACGGACGACCTTCACAGCATATAATATAAACTTAGAACGTGGGAGAACAGACGATGATCAAATTAAGTTAACAGCTTACAGTTTAGGCGCCAATACAATTATCTACCAATCTACCCTTCCCCATCCTCTATTCTTGTAAACCCCATGAAATAGAGAAGTACTACGTATGTTGGTTTAGTTTCCT
Organism: Mesocentrotus franciscanus; assembly: GCA_037976565.1. NCBI lineage: Eukaryota > Metazoa > Echinodermata > Echinoidea > Camarodonta > Strongylocentrotidae > Mesocentrotus > Mesocentrotus franciscanus. The sequence continues at coordinate 757,322 of CP137683.1, forward strand.
TATTGACAGATTTGTTATAAGGATTATTCAGCTTAAAAAAAACATAGGTTGGAAGAGTTTAAACAGGCAATAAATATCGACTAATTAGATAAACAGTGTTTTTATTCCAAGATGAAATAATAGGCAGATGATGATATTGGGTATGAGGGATGGATAGTAAACAGCCAGGGGGATTATATTTAATAAATCAAAAAGAAGAAATGTTGAGATTATTAAATTTTCTTGGAGGATAAGTGTCCTTTATATTAACGATTTATAAGTAAATGAAGTTTGATATCAATTTGCAAATATGTGTTAAACATGCCTCATTAAATACACTCAATTTGTCATCGTCTGCAGAAGATCCGATACGCATTACGACTTCACTTTGGCGGCTTAAACATTTTGAAGCAATGTCGTAAATTTCGTTTCATTCTTTTCAATGTAAATTTTCTTTCTAAGCTTACAAATAATGAATTGATGGAGTTAAAGTGTTTACATTGCACATGACTTTATTCTTTAGTTTCTAACATTAGTATACCAACTGGCAGTGGTGTACCGTATAGACTAAGACATTGAGGAGGGGGGGGGGGTATTTGTATCATAATCAAGGAGTGGGGACAACCAGTCTTTACATACCTAATTCACCCGGTAGACGAGCAGTGAATTTACAAGAACATAGATTAGGGGTGTGGAAGGTTGTTGTATTATCTTCTTTCATTTGTTATGTCCCCCTTTCTTTATCTTTCTTTCCTCTTTTTCCTTCTCCCCCTTTATCATGTTTATTGCCAGTCGATAGGGGAAGAGGGGCGCATGCCCATGTCACGTAGTCGCGCCACTAAATGTGATGATTTAAGTAACACTTACAAGCAGACAGTTTGCAAGTTTTACAGTCATAATACGTGGTGATTGGTCTGCTAAAACATACGTGTTGGGTTCTCTACATCTTGGCCTGCTGCAAGTCATTGGAAACCACTTTTCTCAAACTGACTTGTTGCTCTTAATCCATCGCATGCTCTGAATATAGTAGGTGGAGACGACAAGTTAAAGACCTTTCATGTTTGACTTTCACCTTAGGTTATCATCAACATGTTAGCATGACTGTTTTCTTTGACCCGCTCTCTGAGATCCATTTAATGCCATCATACAACAAGGATTTACCTGTGTGTAGGTTTATTGCAAAATGAGAACACCGACTCAACTAGATCGCAGGTTCAATCGCACCCCCCTTCAGATTAGAGGATAGTGCTGGAGAGGCACCGGGAAAGGGAGAGGGTGGTATAGTGGGCGGGCACGGCACTTGGGGCACATACTCTAATTCAAACATCTAAAAAAGGGGGATTGCAATAGATGAAGTTAGGTAGCAAGAGATATGACGGGAAGACATGATAGAAGGTGAGAGGGCGAAAGAGAGACAGAGAGACATTAGGAATGTTAGAAAGAGAGGGAAAGGGGGAGTGTGTGTGAGATGTGAGAGAGAAAGGGAGAGAGAGAGAGAAAGAGAGAGAGAGAATTGCAATGAAGAGATAGAGAGAAAGATGAATAGGAGAGAAAACGATGAAATGAGAAGAAAAAGAAGGTGGAGGAGGAGGAGGAGGAGAAGAAGAAGAAAAAGAAGAAAAAGTAGTTGAAGATAATGAATAAGAAGACACAACTCCATTCTCACTCCTCCCCCCTCCCCCTCGATTTTCGCTCACCAAGTAAGACTTATCTCCACGGCAAGACCATTGTTCCCCTTCGAATCACAAGCTCCACTCTACGCCATTGCCCTAAACCATGCTCAAGTGGTTGTAGATTACTCTCCAAGTAAAAACGATCCTCGTGTATTTGACGCTGGTGTGATGGAGTCTTCACATTACACTCAAGTTGAAGTGTTCTTGATGCATTATGATGTTTCTTATGATACCTGAACATGACGTGACATTTAACCGTCAATATAAATTGAACAAATAGCCTCAGTAGTTTTTAGGACCCTCTTCAAATTACCAAGCCGTGGCATGATACTGTTGAATGGTATTGAAGCAAAGATGTTGTATAGGGGTTTCTCATGCATCAATATGAGATCAAAGCTATGCACCACAGATGTAGCGTATTACAGCGGGTCTTTCCTTTGTTTGATACACCATAGCAAACTATATCCTATTATGATAATTAATACACAGATGGACGGACGGAAAACGCAAGGAAGAGAATTGTTACATGTCAAAATTGCGATGGCCCCATTTTTTGAATACTTTGAATAGCGGAAAGAAAAATGAGAAAAGGGAAAAGAAAAAATAGAGAGGGGAACGCCCTATCGAGAAAGCCCCCCTAATGCCTGGAGCTTCACTACGCAACGGCGCGGCATTACACAGTAGCAGAAGCATAACACTTGTTTGAATACAGATATGGCGTTGTTATCTTTACAAGAAGAAGTCTTTGATTAAGAAAACAATGTCTTCGATATTCAATCCTTGTCTCATGCTAACTGAAATATGAGCTACACGAAACATAATGAGGGTTGCATTTCAGTTCGAATAACATGACTAATTGTAATGAAATACTACGCTGTGGGGCAAGAAGACAGATACTATTGCAAGCACATCATCCAACAAAGACAAAGTGTCTCTTCTCTGCTTCATTTATGGAGAAGACATTTATTGGAAGACATACGATATTATTATTGTAAGAGTTCACTTCATTAATAACATTGATTGAAAATTCTTTCTTCATGGTTATAAAGATGAGCTATCACATTCCCCTCTCCTTGCTTGTTCTATTTTATTATTACTGCGTAATGTTCACACATTATTTGTTGCTATACCAGAAAAAGTAGAGCTGTAGAACCATTGAAACAACGAATGTCTGTAGAAACCATAAAGGTAAAGGTACATGCTGAAAACTAATATGTCCTTGAATTACATTGCAGTTTATAGCTTTCGCATGTAAATTATCTTGACGGAAATTAAAGTAATACTTTAAAAATCATATCAAAGCAGTACTCATAATTTATAATACATGTATGTCTACATCACACAGTATTGGTTCACTCTTAATTCTCCGATCAAGTAAATAGTCATTATGAATAGAAATACTCGCGTTACAACAAAAATGTCCCCCATTTCACACAACTTGTCATAAGTGACAAATGACAGTTTTTGTTATAGGCTAGTGAAATCCTTGCTTCCGATTGGTTATAAGCAGATTTGTCACGGATTTTTGTCATTTGTCATTGAAAAAAGGCATTGTGAAACGGGTCCCTGGTCTTTGCCCATAATACATTAAAACACTACGATCTATGGTAGATATGAACGCATGACGTTCCATTTTGATATGAGAAGCTTTCACGGGTGTTAGGCCTGCGGGTACACGCATCTGTTACCAGAATCAGAATAATCGAGATCATTTTCACTGACTATCAGTGAAGGCAGTGACCTTTCAGAAGCTGTGATTTCTGTTCTTTTGATGTAACACGATGATCGCAACTTCTTTAGATAAATCAACTGAAGGCAAATTTAATAGCATTGTGCGCCACCTCTTGATATGCAGGCACATGACAATGATGTATTACGTAATCCGAACATGGTTTCTATAGGCATACAGTAGGGCAGAGGCGGCGCTCCCGGTGGGGGGCAGGGGGGCACAGTGCCCTCCCACTTTTTCAAGTACCCCAAAAGTGCCCCTTTTTCACATAGGAAAAGTGCCCCTTTAACTTTGTAAAAGTGCCCCTTTTTACATAGGAAAAGTGCCCCTTTTACTTTGAAAAGTGCCTCTATTAATTTTTAAAAGTGCCCCTTCCCCTTTCCACCTCTAATAAGTGCCCCTTTTATTTTGACACTTACCCCTTTTCCTTCAACAAGTTCCCATTTTCCTTTGCAATAAGTGTCCATTTCCCATTCTCATAAGTGCCCTTTTTAATCTCTAGTAAATGCCCCTTTTCAGGTACGAGAAGCGCCCTTTTTCACTTTTGATAAGCGCCCCCTTCACCTCTGATAACGTTCCTATTCAAATATAAGACGTGCCCCTTTTGCTTTGACAAGTGCCCCCTTTCCTTTGTAAGAAGTGCCCCTTCCCCTTTTAATAACTACCCCTTTTTAACTCGGATAAACGCACCTTATATTTTCACGTGCCCCCTTTCCTTTATGATAAGTGCCCCCATTAAAAAAGAGCCCCTTCTCATAAATGCCCCTTTTATACCTATGAAAATAGTTTATTTTCATTCTCATAAGTGCCCCTGTTCATCTCTTGTAAATGACCCTATTCAATTCTGAGAGATACTCGTTTTACTTTGACAAGAGCCCCTTCCCCTCTTGATAAGTGCTCTTTTCATCTCTAATAAATGCCACTTTTATTTTGACACGTCTTCCTTTTCCTTCCTAATAAAAGCTCTTTTTCCTTCTAATAAATGCCCCTTCCCCTTCTCATGATTACCTCTTTTCATATCTGATAAGTGGCCCGTTTATTTTAGCATGTGCCTCTTTTTCTTTTTAATAAGAGCCACTTCCCCCTTTCACCTCCGATAACTGCCCCTATTAAAATCTGATCGGTGCCCCTTTTTTCAACAAATGCACATTTCCCTTTATTATTATAGCCCATTTTTCATTCTCATAAGTGCCTCTTTTCATATATGGTCAGTGCCCCTTTTCCGATGCGATAAGTACCCCTTTTCACCTCTGATAATTACCAATTTAACAATGATACGTGCCCCTTTTTCTTTCTAATAAGGAACCTACCGGTATCCCTTTTTCATAAATGCCCCTTTTCACTTCTTATAAAAGCCTCTATCAAAATCTGATGGGTGCCTCTTTTCCGTCGAGAAATGCCCATCTCCCATTCTCATAATTGCCTCTTTGTTTAGGTGTAAGAAGTGCCCCATTTTCACCTCTGGTAATTAGCCTTTGTACTTTGACACTTTTCTAATAAGTGTCTTATCCCTTTTGGCAAGTGTCCCCTTTTCCTCTCATTATTAAACGTGCCCCTTATTTCAAGCGACTAAGAGCAAGTTCCCCCAAAGCTCGCCTGCTACGCTCGCTCGCATTTATAGATGTTATAATTATGTTACTTATCAAAGGTCTTTTCAGTCTTCCGTTATGAGAATGTTTATAATCCCATCAGGATTGGGTTTTTGCTCTTTATAAGATGTAAATTTTCGCGCTGCGACCTCACAAATCTTTAAAATTTTCCTCGCTCGCTTTGCTCGCTCGCAAATTATTGAATTGTAGAACAGGGTCAGGATTGTTGCATATAGATGCAACAATCCTGACCCTGTTCTACAATTCAATAATAAAGAGTGTCCTGCTTTTCAATATCATGTGTTCATTTGGCAATCTCTCAAAACAGGTCAAGAAGAAATTGGAAAGGCCACTTTAAATAGCCCAGCGCATAATTGGGGTAGATTTAGCTTCTGTCGAGTCTTATTGTACTGAGCAAATTGTTGATAAGGTCTGTGCAATCATGAAAGACAATACCCATCCACTTCATGCATTTTATTCATTTAATCGTTCTGGTATTCAACTTCGCCCCACCCTAACCCGCCTTTCACGTTTCAGATATTCTTTTGTCCCCGACTCTGTTCATAAATTTAACTCAAATGTTCAACGTTGATTTTCTACGTCAGAAATCAATACTGAAACTATTTATAATTTGAAATACCAATGACCAAATGAATGCTTAATTCTGAAAATCATGATTTGAAGTACAAATGACCACTTTAATTTGTCGATTCATTATCTGTTGCATGCATGTGTTACTTATTTCATCTATTTCTATAAACGTGATATATTTCTATTTCTTGTAATTATGTATTTTCTTAAATATTATTGTACCGCCAGTGGAAACCAAATTTCTATGTAACTTGTTTGCAAAGACCAAATAAAACTAGACATGTAATACTTGTTAATAACAAGTATAGGTGGGCTGTTCCAAATGCATGCCACACATGTTTAGTGACATACTAAGTAGTTAAGATAACATTGGCATGATTTGACCTTATTTTTTGAAATAATCCATATTCAGGTCTACATGTATTAGTGTGCCAAATTTCAAGTCTATACAATGCATGGTTTTAGAGAAACCATGTACAGTATATTTGACCTTTGACCCTCAAATCTAAATATCAAAATGAAATATGCATTTTCTAGATTTTGTTTTTTATAAGAAATCATATCTTCGACTCATACTTTATCCAACTATGAATAAAAAATTAATACACGACAAGGACTCAGATTTCCCATAGGGTTGTACTCAAACGATTGACATTCTTCTCCCATAGATATAACACGCAAAATTAGGCATTTTATTACATTGTTTGTGATTGTATATGATAATATGTTATAATAGTCGAAGAAGATCATAAAATCAAATTTAAAACGACGGCAAAAAAAAAAAAAAAAAAATTGACCCACCAGGAATCGAACTTGGGTCGCCGGAATGGGAGGCAAGTGCTATGACCACTATACCAAAATAATCCACATAGACATTACACGTGAACGGAAAATGGAATTCTCAAATCCCACTTTGCAAGTGAAATATGAGCATGATCCCGGCATCTGATCGAAAAATAAAGGGCACACTTGTGATAGCTTATTGTCTCAGCTACAACATACTCGAAGCTCAGCGAAAACAAAACTAAAACGACGGAGATATTGCTCGCGAAAGACGGGAATGTAGAATCCAGTTTTGAAAAAGTCATGTCCCATAGAGAATACACGCAAAATGTGAAAAATTGACATGCCTCCTTTAATCGCAAAAATACGCCATGATGCCTTTGTCAAAATGAAAAATCGTGGAGACTGCATTTGTAGAGAATTGTCTCAGCTAGAACATATCAAAATTTGGAAGAAAATCGATCAATATTTACAGAGATACAATCAATTTTCCAAAAATATGCTGACGTCATAATATGCAAATTGAAATTTTGAGTTCGGAGGCCATTATGATGACGTCATGAGTTAATTGAGGGTCAAATGAGACATGAAATCATATCTCCGACTCATAATCTATCCAAATATGAAAAAAATTGGGAGTTCCCATCCATTCTGAAGAGTTACAATGAATTTTGTATAGGCATGTTTTTGCCCATATATGCTATGTATTACAAGAGCTCGCGCGCACGGACATTTATCTTGAATGGACGCTCATCTTGTTATTAATGGTCATAAAGAGATAAACATGGTATCAAATTGTTCAAAAAATATGGGAAATATCATGATGAAAAAAATGGCGATTCTATGTTGTGTAATGGTGTTACGCGCGAAAACGCGCGCGCATGTGCGTGTGCGCGATTTTTTATAAAGTGCTTAAAATGGTCTAAAACGTATGCAAAATGAATTTTAGACGATTTTGAGCATTTTTTTATTTTGCGCGTGCGCTAACGCGCGGACGTACGCATGCGCGCGCGTTTTTTGACCTGAAATTGACCGGACGGATATTGACCTTGATCATGATAAATATGAATGAGAAACGAATCTTTGTTATGAAGATATGATCATGAGTAGATTTTCAGAAAATTTTACAAAATGGCGCCTAGATGACGTCATCAGTCAAGGTCAAGGTTGAAAACCTTATTTTGCTTTGTTCATATGCTTATACATATGTATGCTAAATTTCAAGGCATTAGATTTAGCCATTTTCAAGTTATCTTGCTAACAAAAAAGTGATTGGAAATAAGAAAAATAAAGAAATAAAGGCAATTCTAACGAAAACATAAGGTGGTCTGTATTATATACAGCCCACCTGAATATCTTGTATCTTGTATCTTGTAAATGAATTTCAGACCATCGCACCCACTGCAAAGTATGATGCTTAACCAATATCTTATATGATGTATAAAGAGAAACAAATATTAAAATCATCCCTGATAATGTAATCACAATATAGAGGTATATACCAATGTCTAAAAACTGGTATATTTTCGCTTTGAGATTTCCCTTTGAAGGTGCCCTTTTTTCCAGAAAGTGCCCTTTTTTGTTGGTGCCCCCGCCCCCACTTTGGAAGTCGCTCCGCCGCCTCTGCAATAGGGTATTGCCCTTGTATTGATTCTTTTTTCCCGGAAATAATCGCGACCGTGTGAATCGTATTAAACAAAGCTTGTGCTGAGGAGTGAGTTTCTTTCACGGACGAAAAATAGAACAGACGATACTTTCCTCTTTCAGAGCCTTTTAACCAGAAAGGAAAGCCAATTGTGCATTACATACAAAAGAGATGGTTTATAATTCTGTAATGGATGCTCTTATTTTTTCATGATATGCTATCCAAACATCTTGTCATAAAGAACATCAATCATTACTGTCGTTACTGCGGTAATCTAATACAGTTGTCGCAAACATTATCACGATTATTCGACGTTTATACTAAACTTCGTTTAATTGCTTTTATAGGGGGTCATGTATTCCATTCATGTGACATTTGTTAAGTCTAGGAGTCCAAATTAACTTCGTGCCAATAATATTTCGGGCATGTATTAGTATGTAAAGCACTTAGAATAATAAAATATTTAATGCTACTTTACAAATTAACAATAATTTTCCTATTTTCTCTTCAGGACGTCACAATGCCATGAGACCACGTGGAATTACAACCAATCCATAGAGTCTTCAATGCACACCTCACTCACTATGGCATCTACTGATAAAAACACTTCTATCGCTCCCATGATCACAACATTTACATCCGGGAACCAACTCTCCGTCGAAAACTGGCTCGTTCCGCTATCTTCTTCTTAATCACGCTGATCGGAGTCGTAGGCAACTTCCTTGTCATCTACGTGATCATACGTCATGGTCAGATGAAGACGGTGACGAATTATTACATCGTGAATTTAGCGATCACTGATGTATCTTTTCTGCTCTGCTGTGCACCCTTCACGGCGATTGTCTATGCCATACCGACGTGGATTTTTGGAAGGTTTATGTGCAAGTTTGTCTTCTTTATGATGCAGGTAATGGGGGTCTTCCATGAAAGGTTGAATAGAAACGAAGACGTTTGCAAATGAATGCATTTGTGGATCCAAAGGTAGGGGGGTTGAAACCACTAATACGAGAGAGAGAGAGAGAGAGAGAGAGAGAGAGAGAGAGAAGAAGAAGAACAAGAAAAAGCCATAACGAAACAGAACGAAATTAAAATAAACCTTTTTTTCGGGAAGGGGGGGGGTGTCATAAATTCCATTCAATATTCACAAAATTCATGTTCTTCCCTGGGGGAGAATAACATAACACTTCTTCTGAAAATCCTGAATATCCCAACTCTGGTAGGATAGATGAAGAAATGGGACGGTCGAACAAATCCCATATTCAAATTCAACTTGTTCGTATTAATGTATTACAATACGTGCCTTCACGGTTGTTTCACCGCAAAGCATGCCGGGACAGATTACTAGTACGGCAGGAGATTTTCACCTTCGCCGCGATCAGCTGTTCCATTGCCAACAACGGGATTTTTATCCCGTCGAATCAACATCATAATCTTGTACAGGATGCGTTATTCTGCAGTGATTTTCTTTCATTCCAGTATAATTTGTACAGTAAGAAACCAAAGATTGTGATTGTATATTGTTCCGACGATCCTTCGAAAAATAAAGCTGATAATACGAAGTAAAGTGGGCTAATGAGAGTGGGTTTCTTGGTATGAATATGTAGTCCCATATGTTCAAATGTGTGTGTGTGAAGTTTGGGTCGGTGGTTTGCCTTTTTAAGCTGCTAAACATTCGTGTTTTATTCCCGTCTATGGAATTTGGATTGAATGCTTCTGTTTACTACAAACCTCATTTACGGAGAGAAATGTAACACCAGTTGTTCGTCTTTCTGGGTAATCTTAATGTTTTTCGACCTTTCACGACATTCTACCCTTTAATCCTGTTTGGAAATCCGGACCTTTTACATATTTAATCATGATTGGAAGTACATGTATCCATATTTGACTATTTTGTGAGCTGATAGCAAACAGGTAGGTCTATAATATATTTTTCCTAGCCTTAGGAATACGTTTGTTCTAATCTAAATATATTGTCTCATGAAGACACATCATCAATACCCTTTGGTCATACTAAAGGCTTCAATTAACAGATTATCCATGACTCTTTATTTATACTGGCAAGCCCTTTCAACATTAATTATGCGCCACCGGCCTTCCTGTTTTGCAAATAAATTGTCTGGTACTTTTAGAGACGACGTATGGATTCCTCTTGGATCCGCTACTGGCTAAGCCGCCATGATAGCAGCGGCGGACCTATGGTTTGGTGATAAAGGGAGCACACTGACGCACCAGACACTTCTAACCGCTCTTGTTTATATGGTGATGTATAGTCCTCAGAACAGACAGAGGGGATACGCCCCCCGCTACCCCGCTACCCCCTACCCTCCCACCGTCCCTCTACCATCTTTGGAAAGAAGAAATAGCCATGCAAACATCTGCTGGGTAAACCATAGAACTTTACTTAAGAGTCACTACTCACTCCATCTTTAAGTCAACAGAATATGAGTTTTCATTCCTAAAGGTCACAGCGATAGCATGATATAAAATATTTTTTTTCTTAAACCACTGTCGTTGTTTTTATATTCTGTCTTGTCTGTGGAAAGCATTACTAGACCGGGTCTGATTGAAATCAATATAGACGCAAACACTTGAAAATCAAGGACGTCTATTTTAATGTAAAAGTTATATATGCCGCAGGAGAAGGGAAATGAAACATAAAGACTTTCCTCTATCAATTTACTGCGTTCTCTCCGACCTATCACGTTTATTTAACAGACACATTGTTGACCATCGTTACGTCATGTCTCTTCGATTATGATCACATGTTCTCTGAACGGGTACCTAGATTTCGAATACTTGCATTGTACCCTAATATTTGAGAGATAAGATAAAATGGCTATCCCTATAGCTACTAAATGTTGTTTCAGTGCCAAATATTCGCACAATAGTCTGTTTCAGCGTAACCATTGCCAACATTATTATGTGTTATTATACAACACGTTAATTTCCTTGGGGCAACTTTATTGTCAAGGAAGCAAGCATGACCCCCTAAATAAACAGCCAAATAAACGAACGAACACAAAAACACACACACAAAATACCTATGCAAGTACAAACAAATCCTTAATTAACCCATAGAGAAGTAATTTTAATGCAACATTCGATGAGAAATGTTGTTGTACTTTGGTGAAATGATGCGTTTCTTAACGCTGTTGAATTCATCTCCGGTTTGGGTAGTTACACAATGAAATAAACTAATATCTCACCGCCACTCTTCAATATTACGTTTACAAAATGGAGGTCTTGATACAAAAGTGATTCAATTATCCAGGGTGTAGACGTGGTAGAAGGGATATTGTTAACTTCAGGACACTTTAGTTAATCGATATTTACAAACAAAATTGAAAGTCCGTGTAAATGCATGCATCACCGCACGCCCCTAAGATTGCTAAACTTTGAAAGTTCATTCCTTCAATATCTCACACCCCGGTCCAGCCATGTTTGCGATGAGAGCTTGATCGAATAAGCCACTTTAAGTATTCTCTTTCATGTAATAAATCTCGAGTCTGGACGTGACTTTACACCCTCCAGATATCCTCGGAAATTAAAGTATGACATTCGCATTTGATTTTTCTAAAAGGGTGAAAGTTAACCCAAGATATTGGCTGGACTGAATTTCGGGGTAATTTTTACTGTTCAGTAAAATGAAATAAGGTAAGGCAGCTGCAATATAAATCTAATCTGAATACTTCAAAGTTCAAAGTTAAAGATGAACCGAAACAAGCAGTTATACCCTTGCGGTCACAGTGCTTTAATTAATGTTTGTGTCACATATCTCGCTCAAGGATTTACAGGAGTATTTTACTCCTCACCCTCCCACACATATCATGCATATAGTGAGAAAAATCAAGGTTTGTTCACAAACACATTAACAGTTCGGGACCGGGGAGAAGGGGGAGAGGAAGGCCGAGGGAGAGGGGGAGGGGGAGGGGGAGGGGGTTGATCTTGTACATATACTTCCAGCCGTGTGCCCAGCCCCTCCCCGGTCATTCGTATTTCGCTTGTTAGAGATCTTAGATGTTATTATGGCTTAATGGGAAATGTGAAAACTATCACGTGCTACAAGATGTTTTTTTTTCAAGATACTTCTTTCCAAGCTTATTTTGAAAGTTTGGTGTGGGTGTTTGGAAGTAATACTAAGAAAACACGTGTGTCATAATCTTTCCCTATTGCATTGCCGATTTGGTAAGAAACTATTTATGGAGACTTAACTAATACTTTTGTATTTTGTTACAGTTGGAGCTTGTATATCGTTCCAATTTCTATCTGGTAATTTGACTCCTTATAACAGCACTCTAGGGGTTCTCCGCATTTCCCCCTTCAATTTAAATGCAAGATTTATAGAGAAAAGGGAAGAATAGTAATCACATTGATATCTTAACTTCCTTCGGCCAGACTGGGAATCAAGGGTATTAAAGAAATCTTACTCCTTTATAATTTTCGTTCTGAAAAAAAAGAAACAAATTTTAGAGTGCTTGACCATGCTGACAATTGACGTTCCCTCGGAGGATTCTAACAACAAAAACTACTATCAAATAACAGGTATCGGAAAGCTGTATTTCATTTAATCTCCAGGCATTATCAATACTCGTCTCTCATTTCGGTATCATTCAGGTTTTTAATATGTTTTTCCCCCAAATCGCGATTGCTTTCACAAAATCACAAAATGATTTGATATCCTCATTTCGTCACGCCACCGCTGAAAGTATATTTAAAAAAACTTGTTTCCTGTGTTCTGATTTTTTACCGTTGTGGTCGTTTTGACAAGCACGATGGAAATGAAATATAAACTAAAAAATAAAACCCTGAATAATAGCCCCAATGCCTATATTGCCGAACGCTACAATGATTGCTTTATCGAAACCTTGAATCTGCACACATTTTGACCTCACCTCTGCGAACAGGAAACAGTAATAATTGGCATTTGCTGATAATTTTCTAATCAGAGAAAAGCTACATTTAAAGAATAAAATAGACAAAGGCTTTATATAAAGGCTTTCCATATTTTGTTAATGCTTACTTAAAACGGGAGAATTTGCTATGATCGCCATCATCATCTAACATTCGTAAAGCTTACATTATGTTATGTCGCTTTAAAATCAGTAGTGTTATCCTGATTATATTAGCCTACATTTAGTTCTTATAACCGACAGGCATTATGTGCCATGAACACCAAAAGAGACGAATGCATACACGGTGCTCATGTGCAGAAGAGTTTACCAAACAGCACATGCGGCCCTCGGCGCAATTGACTTGTTTTAAAAGAGGGCTCAATTTTTGTTTGCACCACTCACCCGATGTCAAATAACTGAGAAATATTGGAAGGGATTGATGACATTTGATGGCAGACAGTGGTAACCCAGGAGACACCTCCCGTCTTGCCATGGCGGAAGTTCAACACCCCATAACTTAATTTAGTTTTCATTTCATAATTTGTTTTTCCTTTAAGCGGGATTGCATGCAGTGATAGGTCCTGAACAATCGTGTGCCTTTTACCTAATGCGGATGAAGGGGATGGGGCCTCCGGGCCCCCTATTTTGAGAGACAGACGGGGAGAGAGAGAGAGAGAGAGAGAGAGAGAGGCAAACCTAAGATCGAGCATTATGTGCATAATTGCAATAATGAGGATGCACAGTTTGATTAGGATCTTGGAGTAAGTTATATAATGTATATAATAAAGCAATAAGTCAATAAAATGATGGATGCAAGTTATGTTAAATGATAAGTGATGTTTAAAAACAATGTATATGACGCATAAAACACAACAAGCAAATCAAACCTTATGGTACGATATTAAGCATCTCTGCTATTCTAATTCATTGAAAAAAAAATCTTCCTTTTTAAAATCATGATTTATGAATATGCCCTCAATCCTCATAAGGCCTATCTACAATCAGACAATGCCTTATATTTTTCTTCAAATTATTCCTCTATTGGAAATGCATAATGTCTGTTCTTATCTGCGATATTAATCTTCGCCTTATTCTTCGCCTTTCAAACAAATTTCATTTGAATTTTGAAATACATTCATATGGAACTAGGCAATCATCACATTTTCATATACCACTCTAAAAATTCAATTTTATGGAATGAATTACCTCCTAATGTTAAAGCAAGTCCAACTTTAAATACATTTAAACAGAGATGCAAACAAATACGTTTTATGTGAATAGCATGTTATTAGTTGTAGAGATATATATATATATATATATATATATATATATATATATGCGATCAGGTGTTATATGTTAGGTGTTAGTTGTTAGGTGTAAGGTGTTAAGTGTTAGTTGAGGGTAAAATTCTTTATTATGTCGTAAAGGACCAGCACCACATAAGACTTTAATGTTCTTTCTTGCCGGTTTCCTCATTCGTATATATAATTGTATTTTGTGTTTATCTTTCGTTATGTTGTTTGTATGTTCTTTACTTATCTGTAAATATCGATGTTATAATTATGTAGGTTTTTATATGACGAATGGAATAAAATGAAGAAAAAAAGAGGGAAAACAAAATCGTTCATCATTTCCACACACAGTATAAGCGCATTGAGCTCAAACCCGTTATTCCTCTCCTGGAAGTGCATAATAACTGTTCTTCTCTTCAATATTAATCTTAGGCTTGTTTCGCTCATCATTTCCTTTCTGCGTCACTTGCTATAAGATAAATTGATAGAGTCACATGGACATTGAAATGCCAAAGTGAATTATACGTGATCTAGTCTGGTTAAACACGTACTCATCTTATTCGTGCTTTTAATATGGCATTATGGAACAGAAACACGGCGTTCACGCCATTGTGGACGACAATGAAATGAAATCTGATCCTGATTCTGACTCTGTTATGAGGATGAAAGTTTCTCCTCTTTTAATGTGGAGTGAATGTCTTCTGACAACTGAAAAGATTATGAACTATATTTAGATATATATATATATATATATATATATATATATATATATATATATATATATATATATATATATATATATATATATATATATATATATATAGTTGGATTTCTATCGATTAGATTCAGTAAGATAATTCTTGTCTCCTCATTTTGTATTTATTGTTCGTCTTATTTATTTCCTTCTTCTTTTTTTGCCTGCTTCTTCTTCTTCCTTTTCTTCTTCTTCTTCTTCTTCAAAATCTCCTTCAATGAATCTCTTTCAAAATCTTCTTTACCTAGGCCTACTAGCTTTTCTTCGACTTCCTTTTCTTCTCCTCCTCCTTCTTCTTCTTCAAAACCTTCTTTATATTCACCTTCTTCTTCTCCTCCTCCTCTTTTTCTTTCTTAGTCTTCACCATCTGCTTCTTGACCTTCATGTTCATCTTCAATTTCTTTTCTTCATTTGTGTAATGCACGTTCATCATCTCCCTTTTCATCTCCTTCGTCCTCACAAGATGCGATGAAATTTGAACAAAATTGATGGCTGTCCTTGCAATCTATTTCAGAAAAAGTTTTTGCCATCTAACCTCAAAATCTAGGGCGCTTTTCTGAGAAGCCGACAAACCTGGAATGAGCGATTCGGTCCCAGATGGACAAATGGTTAACAATCATTGTCATGATCATTGGCGGATGTTGTGGGGGAAAGGGGAGGCACAACCGGCCCGTGCCCCCCTCCACCTCATAGAAACCCAAGTGGCCCACCTTAAGTACACGAGAATATGCCCCCTTTTCAGGTGATGACTTCTTTTTATTTCTTTGCTTGTTTGAGTGTCAGAGAGTTTTGGAGTGAAAAGACACCCCAGAAATGTGATGAATATTTGGTGGTCCTGTTTTACATCATCCTTGATTGTGATTTGATGATGTCAAATCCAATGTTTTCGACGATGCTCTCAGCTCCTTTCACATACGTCATCAGCCTGAGCACTTGAACACCTCATCGACTGTGAGACTGAAAAACCACCCAAGGTGTCATGTCACTTGCCTTCATTTTATCGATCTGTCATGAAAACCCTTTTATTTGGAAATCAAACTACTTCAGGTGTTTTTGGAGCAGCAGATAATTTCCATAGTGTATTTGAAACGCAAAGAAAAAAAATGGGTGTTTTGGGAGGAGCAGATCATTTTCATAGTGCATTTGCGACGCAGAGAAGAAAAATGGATCTTTTGGGAGCAGCATGAAATATGCATATATAGATCACATACAGTCAGTACATAGAGAGACATTTGGCAAAGAAATGCTTTCTATTCCTGACCAGATCTGCTGAGATTTTCGAATGATTTATGATGTGGATATGATTACGATTTTTATTTGAGCGCCTCTGGGTGTCGAAGACGAATCATCAAAGGGGAAAATAATGATAAATTATCCACTAGACCCAACATCTATACAAATGATTTTGCATTTAAAGATTTGATATGAAGTCATTGGCCAAAGAGGTGGAGGAGGATTTCTCTGTTGCCGTTACAGACGTCTCTCTCGAAACAGTAGTGATTACAATTATGGATATATCGTCACATTGATTAAACATGCCTACCATTAAAAAAAAATGGGGAAAAAATCCAGGTCGCCCTTTCTGACAATCCTGTATCCACCCCTGTTTAGCGGCAAAGAATATCGTGATCAGCTGAGTAGTTATTTCTTATCATATTTTTTTTTCACTGATGGGAGTGGTTTATACTTTTTTATCTTACGGTATTTGTTATTTTGGAACAGGATTAAACCTGAACAATCGGCAGGATATTGAGTAACATGACGCTACATTCAAATTCGGTTTAAAGCCAGATTGTTGTAACTGATACGTGCTTGAACAAGAAGTCCCTGATGTAGGGATATAACGATATCCATGATATTAAGCCTCATCCCTGTGTACTCAATTTATAATTGCTGTAGGTAAGTTTGAGGTAAAACATTTATCCGCTCAAGTAACATTCCCGATTGCCACTTGTTATAATACTCTCTTAATATTTTCATCCATAGAAAGTTCTTGACAATCGCAAATCAACATGATCAAAGCAAGGGGCTTAGTGTACCTATACGGTTTGGGCCATCATGGTATATCTATTATCCCTCAAGCCACTCTTAGCGAAGGATAGAGGAAACGTTGAACCTGTTTGAACATCTCTTCTTTAGAAAGATTACAAAAGAGCTCTCTTCGGAACTATTCCGAAAATGAGTGTACATAGTTCAATGAATTGCTCTAAACTTTACTTCTTTTGGCAATGTTTTGAACTGTTTTCTTTCCATAAAAGAATAACAAAAGGTCCTTATAAAGACGTTATCCCAAATGGTGTAATCGTGAAGATGTTTCAATTTTCCAATTATGATAACATAACAAAAAAAGATCCGGCACTTGTCATTTATCATATATGATGTACACTCTAAAAACTGAAATGTTAAATCACCATTTAAAAGGGCCGAGGAGTGACCACTCTTTCAAAATGTCAGATTGATACTTTTAACATGCTGGATTCAACCTTTAAAGTGTTGGATCCAGCATGTTCAGAGTGTTAATCTACCATTTTGAAAGAGTGGTCACTCCTCGGCCCTTTTAAATGGTGATTTAACATTTCAGTTTTTAGAATGTAGTCGTATAGCATTTAGTTTAAATCATGATGTCTAACGTGAGAATATCATATTCTCATTCAAACATTGTAAGCAGAATCTGCAGCCATCCCAAACTAGTCAGTATTATAAAGAAGGACAAAGACATGGCGCTTGTTAATTCCAAATGGGTTCTTTGCTGCAGTTCGGAGTAACTTTAAGCTCCTGAACTGGTCAAGGTTACTTTTATCTTTCTGGAGCTTTTGATCAGACCTTAAATCACTATCACCAACCGATGATTGATGTGCAAGGAGCCAGACGTTAAAAGACCGACCACTGTGGAACAATCTTGTCCTATCCTTGCTTCTCCTGGTAACCGTAAACATTCGCACTGATCATAATCAGTGCTAAGTAGTAGCTGTCGCAGTTTATTTGTCGTTGGTATGAGGGATTGCTGTATATTTTTCCTTAATGAAAGGAATGTAGTGGACTTAGGGGACATTTTCCATTCGTCATGATTAAATCCGAGGTGAGAATAGCCAGAAGCGAGCACAATTATTATACGACAAGGGTTGTAAGGGATGATCTTAAAAGGGGGAGTTTACACATTAAAATGATGTAATGTGTCCGACAATGATATAAAAACCTTGCGCCTCAGGCTGAGGCAATATGTCAACGCTAAATGGTCCATATCTGTCAGTCAGACACAACCTACATAGGAAAACCGAGTGCAGGCATATACTCGGAAAACAGCGAATGAAGCACAGTATATATAGAGCCCTCAACGTTCAATGCGAAGGAGTGTCTACAAAAGGCATTTGGAAATTCTTGCTCAGTCAACTTACTATTGATATATATGTATTGACAAATATTGCTGAGGGCCAGTCAACTTTAAATCCATGAAGGATTAGTCTTGTAAAGATACCTTCCAGATTGGAAACAAAAAAAGAAAATATATCTACAGTATTATTTAAACATATATATATATACCAAAAGCAGGTTGACTTTGGAAGATTTCCACTTAGGGTTTTTTTGGTTTTCTTTTGGTAGGACTGAATTAAAACAGTGTCTGTTATCCCTAAAAAGGCAACCATTGGTAAAGAAAACGAATAAATGAAGTTAATTAATAAGCACACGTCACTATGAGGATGAACGCGAAGCAAGTATGTATTCATGTTGGTATCATGATGATAGGATGGCAAACAAATTGGCAACGACTTTACTGATCTCCGCTTTGGATCGGCGAGCTATTTATCATGTCATGTTGTGATAGTCTTTAGCATTATTATTATATCTATTATCATTAATATTGTATCTTGATGAATCATTATGGATATATTTTCTCTAATTCAACCTACCCAGGTCACTGCACAAGCAACATGCCTGACATTGACAGCAATGAGTGTGGATCGATACAAAGCGATAGTACGTCCCCTGCAATCATTGAAGACAAGAACGACTCGAGCGGCTGTCATCATTAACGTCTGTATATGGGCAGGTAAGACCAGGGGCGGATCACAGATTTTTTTTGTTTTAAAGGGGGCACATTGGGGGGAGGTATGTACTTGCCATTTAGGATTCAAAGGTGGGGCGGGGAGTTATTGGGCTGGCGGTTCCCCCTCTTAAATTAGCCAGTGGGTAACAGGGTGACCAGACACTAGACTCGGAGACAATTGCTCGGGGTCATAATTGCGTCAAAGATATAAGTTAAGGTAAGGTATACTGTTTGGTCCTGGTTCAAAATGACAAATTAGGAATTGTGGGAATTGGAGCAATATTGTCCCCGAGCTTGTACGTGTATCGTAAAATAGGGTTCTAGGACAATTACCCCCTGGGCAATCACCCCCCGGAAAATTAACCCCCGGAAAACTACCCCCAAGGACAATTACCCCCAAGGACAATTACCCCGGAAAATTACCCCGGAGAATTACCCCCGAGGACAATTACCCCCAAGGACAATTACCCCCGAGGACAATTACCCCCTAGGACAACTACCCCGAGGACAACTACCCCGAGGACAATTACCCCCGAGGACAATTACCCCCGAGGACAATTACCCCCAAGGACAATTACCCCGGAAAACTACCCCTGAGGAATTACCCCCGAGGACAATTACCCGCCCCCATGGATAACTACGCCTGAGGACAACTACCCCCGAGGACAATCAGGATTCAATAGCAAAAGACGATTTGACACATTGAGAGATGCTGTGAATGCTACGAAAATCCCGTGCATGAACCCACATTCGTTTAAATACTTGCGCGTGATGTTCCTCATTACTACACATTTTTCTTTAACTATAATGTATGCAACACCACTGTGGTTGCTGTTTTCTACGAAGGATTTCTCTTGAGCAGCGTTATTTCAAATTTTTGTTAGTAACAGTGCCCTCTTAAGAAATGAAAAGTTTCGCCCAATCTTAAATTCTTCACAAACTATTTATTTTGCATCACTCTGGCACTCGTCAAGAGCTATGTACACACGTATGGGCACATTTGTTTCTTGATTTAGTGAACGAGCAAGAAAAAAAGGACAAGACATTTCCAAAATGGTAAAACATAATGTTGTAATCAACACACTAGAAAAGATTTAAGGTATGCGGGCGCCTCACCGCAGAATGTACACGAATATAAAGTGATATATTCGGTCATGACCTTGATACACGAATATGAGGATATTCGGGCCTCTCGTTGCCTTGATTTATCATGTTTATAATTGTAATGAGTGTGGTAACAATGTAATGCCGAAATAAAAGATATATATTCGCAAAATATTGTCAGCGAGCGAGGAAGAAAGACATTTTATTATTTGTTTACATTTTATTTTCTCATGAAAAAAAATACTCTACCCGTTTCTGATATTTGTTTTTCACAAAATCAACGTTTGCCAAAAAATGTGTTATGTAACTCACATTCTCTTGCGGCACCCCAGTTGAAAAAAACGCTGCTCTGGAATTACAAAATCATTGAGATGAATGTACCAAAGAGCGGATACTTATTTTCTTTTAATATGGCACCGTACATACCATATATTTAACTTGAAGGCAATTTTTATTTCAAAATAAATTACAGTACATACGGTTCATAGAATTACCATGACCACGTTTCAGGGGGAAAATAAAGTAAAAATGCCTGCTTTAACCTTTTCTGAGATGGAGGTAGTGGATGTTTCTAGCTTTCATATGGCCTAGAGTTTGAAAAAGTTTCACCAATTAAAAATTAGAAAATTATGATTTGTTGAAGATGCAAACACAAATATGCAACTCCGTGACGTGTCTTGTGAGCTCGTCGCCTATTTGCCCTGTGCTAGAAAACTTTTTAAATCTGTATTCTTCCTTAACAAATTTTCTCACATACATTCACCCAAAATATAATTAAATATAATTATTGCAAATATGTTTATACACAACCCCTGTACGAAACAAATCTATGCCGTCATAAATAACTAAGAAAATGAAAGTTCATGACATTTTCTCTAAATAGCAATTTGAAGCGGAGCTCGCATTATACGTCACAGTGTTGCAAATTCCTGGGTGTGATTGTCCTGGGGGTAATGGTGTTTCGAGGGGGTAATTGTCCTCGGGGAAGTTGTCCTCGGGGTAGTTTTCCGGGGGTAGTTGTCCTGGGGGTAATTGTCCTGGGGGTAGTTGTCCTCGGGGGTAATTGTCCTCGGGGGTAGTTGTCCTCGGGGGTAGTTGTCCTCGGGGTTAGTTTTCCAGGGGTAGTTGTCCTCGGGGGTAATTGTCCTCGGGGGTAGTTGTCCTCGGGGTAATTCTCCGGGGTAATTTTCCGGGGGTAATTGTCCTTGGGGTAATTGTCCTCGGGGGTAATTCTCCGGGGGGTAATTTTCCGGGGGTAATTGTCCTTGGGGGTAATTGTCCTCGGGGGGTAGTTTTCCGGGAGGTAATTTTCCGGGGGGTGATTGCCCAGGGGGTAATAGTCCTGATACGGTAAAATAGGTATGAGTCATGTCAAGACGATTACCCGTTGGACTCTGAATTTAGGACTTTTGCTCCTAGGACAATGACCCCTGGATGATTATCCTATGATAAATATCCCGGCCAATTACCCCTTCAACGTTACTTTAATTGGCTACTAGTAAACTCTCTAGGAGTAATGAACCTGTGTATAGGTGACCTGGGGTTATGGTGTAAGGGGTAGTTATGGGGTTCGTTGCTCAGTTGCAGTTTAACTGGGAGTATTGTCCCAAGGGGATAGTTCCCCAGGGGTCGTTACTACGAGACGATTGTCCAGGAGATTTGTCCTATAGAGAAATGATAGAGTCGGTATCAGTCTGATCCACCTATACACAGGACCTGGCTAAATCAGTTACAGTCAGTGGTAATATCCGATAGAGAAGGCTACCGTAGTAATGAAAGGATATTATCAAGCTCTGCATCTAATGAAAAGGCTCATATGTACCACGTACATGACAGACGAAGATCCTGCCCACTGCCGTGACTGGAATGACGTCACAGGTTTGATATTCAACAAAGCAAGAGGGATACATGATATATACATCGGCGTTTTAGTAAACAGTCTCTTCATCTCTTCTCATCCCCTCCTACTCTCTCTCCTTCCCCCATCTTTTTCTCTCTCTCTCTCTCTCTCTCTCTCTCTCTCTCTCTCTCTCTTCTCTTCTCTCTCTCTCTCTATCTTGTCTCTATCTTCTCTCTCTCTCTATCTTTTCTCTATCTTCCCTCTCTCTCTATCTTCTCTCTTTTTTTCTCTCTCTCCATCTATCTTCTCTCTATCCTCTCTCTATCTATCTTCTCTCTTGTCTCTCTCTCTTTCTCTCTTGTTTCTCTATCATTCTCTCTCTCTCTCTCTCTCTCTCTCTATCTTCCCTCTCTTTCTCTTCTCTCTCTCTCTTCTATATAATCTTATCTCTCCCCCTCTCTCTCATTTTCTCTCTCTCTCCCTCTCTCCCCCTCTCTTTCACACACTCCCTTACCACAAAGTCTGCAGTTCAACTGAAGTTTGATGCACGCAGCGCGCGTTACCGTTAGTGGAATTCTTACGTAAGTTTATCCCTTACAATCAATATTGCAAGGTATCAATGTCCTCTGGGGTTCTTGTATCTGCAATCCCGATCGGATTCAGGAGACTACAACATCTTTTATATCCCTCTCCCACGTGAAAGTATCACGTATAATTTAAGAGCGGATTATGGAATTACATTTCGAACAAAATGACAAAACCAAAGCGAGTGGGCACCGTAGTCCGCACAGCTAGATCGTACAGTTTTCAGTTACCGCATAACAAACCAAACAATTCATAACATACTGACGAGCAAACCACATATATAATTTGAAAATTTACTAAAACAGAGAAACAACTCACCGCATATTGTAAAATAAAGAAAACCACGAAATTGTTCAAGGTAAAACCAGATCTAATCAACAAAGTCACGGCTGAATAAGAAATACAATCTACGCAGTTGTACATCTAGGAACTTGGAGAGCGATTGAAAACAAATATTATAGAAAACCCCACTTCAAACAAACACTTTACTAGTGATAGCAAAAATATGGGCATACATAATAAGAGGATGGACAATTGTGGTACAACATTTTTAGAATTTTGGCATGTTTTGTTAGATTTGGGCCCGTATTATGAACAATTGAGATTGGTTAAAAAAAACCATCGTCAACTGTAAGTCTCTATACTAAAGTGATATAAACTAAAGAACTTCACAATATTTAATGAAAAGGTTTTACGAGAAGACCAAAAAATACATGGGCTTTACATCGTCATCACTCTTTCATGAATTATCATAACTGACCATTACTCAAATTGCTCAAATACGGCATAAAAGATGATAAAACAAAGAGAATCTACAAAGATGTCGCAATGAGCGGAAAGTAGAGGAAAGTGAGAGGGTTCTGATTTTCATGACAAAATCCCTTTGCACTGTTAACTTGATGGATCTTCCTGTATAACTTTTATAATTTTGTGATAACAATTAGGGTTGATACACGTAAAAGTAACGTTTAAGCAGGATAATAGAGATACATGTATTTCCTTTTTACGGACACCGTAGGCCGATTTACAATGTTGTTTATAGTCATCTATGTTCCGTCACAAGAGAAGAGCTCGAAAGGTTGATTCGTGTTAATCAACTTGGAAACTTAAACATAAAACGCTAAAAACGAAATTTCCCTCACAGCAAGTAACGATATGGGTTAGAAAACTAAAGTCAACTTCGCACTTCTTGCGTAAACATAACCCGCTTTTTACTGATGACTAAATCAACGAGACGATATCTGTTTGTATTACCTACTCATTTTGCAGACATCAGGAAGAAAGGCTCTGCGTAATTTAGTCTTCGAAAAAAAATAATTTGTGCACCTAATCTTCCTTTACCCATTGGCTATGCCAAAGCACGCATCAAGAAAATAAATTGTGATAGGTGCGTTCACATAAGGCAAAGTTTGTTGATTTGTTTACGTGCAATCGTGTAACTGAACTCATCAGTGAAATAAGGAATGTTCAGTTCCAAAACACGCTACATCCATATAGCAACAGTTACACAGTTTCACAGTTGATTATTTGAAGCACTGTGTGCACTTTTCGTATGGTGGGTCGGGACTGCAGTGACAAAACAGACTACATTGATATTTAGAAGAAGAACAAGAAAAGACATTAATCAACGGAGAAAATTGGGCACCTTCATTTTTCAAAGGGTATTTTATTGTGTTTACAAGAGGATCAAGTTTTACTTCAGAGCGATAATGAAAACTAGGAGAATCACCCCCCCCCCTCCCAACTTGGTTTTAGGTTATTTTGCAGTACTTTTGGGAACCTTTATACATCGCAGTGAGTTTGGAATATCAGTCTATTGCCCGGCAGACGTAATGGAATAGCAATCATGTTGACAAACCCCGTTAAGAAGAATCCGTCAACATTTCACTTAACTCTCACTTTCTCTTCATTCTTTTCGATATCCCTTGGGACTAGAAAGGTTTCGTTGATATTCAGATGGTGAGCGGAGGGTGAGGTGAGAATCTCACCAATATATCGTCCGACTAAAAAGTATGCAAACTTTGAGAAAAGCCCGACGACAAATAGTTTTCAAGAAAATCTTAATAATTTTCTTATTTATTTCAACTTGCAAGCATTATTTGTTTTCCCGTCCCGAATTCTTGGGATTTATTGATGTAATATACTAGTACTTACTTCACATTAAGACCACGCATGTATGTTTCCGGTGACATAGTTCAGGAGATAAAAACATATTTTAGAGATCAAAGAATTCCAGTAAATATATTTAACATACCAACAGAAAGTGACATGCAAAGGAAATCCTAAAGTTGATGGGTGCATTGTGATCTTCCAAATTGAAAGGAAAACAAACTAAAATAATTAGTGATCACAGCGTCCGTTTTGTTTATCAGATTACATTTTTTCCTGATTTTTTTTGCCTCCATTTCTCTTTTCCTTTCGTTTAATACAAGGGGCTAATTTCCTTTTAACCTACCGTTTGTTGGTTATTTTCATTCCATCCATTATTGCGGTGTGTCCTCACATTATTCATGTTATTGATTGCTTGTCCTCAATTTCTAGATTCAACCCGTTTCGACTCGGTCCTCGATCACTCGCAAGTCGATGCGTATCGGATGCATGTAATTCCTTATTATGTTATGTGTCACGTTCACCGTTCAGGACAAACAATGTGCTACAATTACGCAATGCGGTAAAACATCACGTAATTCCTATATTTCCAGTCTCTGATGGCCATTGGCTTATAATGGGTCCAACATTTTTTTTTAAAATTAATTAATTAATTAATTTATTATTATTTTTTTCAATTTTTTTTTCTTCATGTTTCTTTGTTGTTGTTGGTTTTTTGGTTTTTTTTTTTTTTGGGGGGGGGGTGGGAGCAAAACACTAATGAGGGTGGGGAGGGTAGTACCCAATATACTAGAGGAATTAAATATGAATTAATAAGGCCATCGTCTAGGGGGATAGGAGCGGGTCCTATGATTTAATTTTCGTTCTTTTTATTCCTTCCCTATTTTTGACAATCTTTATTTTAAGCTTTCCCGTTTTCCATCGTTTTCCACTTACAAAAGGCGTCACAAGATGTAAAGAGTGTATTGGTGAACATCGAGTATTATTTAACATTTTCACAAAAGAAATGAAAGCTTTTGAAAATAATTTCTTAGGAAAACCTAATCCATTAAGAGATCAATCTTGATAATAAGATATTAGGTAAAGTGGGTTATTAGAACAATGATTTACAGGGAAAGACAGCGATCAGAATATATTTACCGCTCAATTTATTTGATTTTCATATCCCAATTTCAGACGATGCGATTGAATGTCTAGGGTACCCTGGTGATATTAATTCTAACTCCTCCCTCGTGTTCATTGATATGTCTCATATTGGTCAGGTTTTTGAAAACAAGAAGTGGGATATACGGAGAGAAAGTGGCTGCACTTTCGGAATGGCTATCTCCGATATGATTTCTGTTTCGATTCTCATTCCTTTTCTCCCTCTGCGCTTCTTTTCTTTTCTGTTCATTTATTTCACTGCATTTCTACTCATTCCTTAATTTCCGTTGTCTGTGTTTTCCCTTACACAGGCATGATTGCATTTGTATTAGCAGACAAGGAGACACATGGCAATGTAAAAAAAACACGTTTACAATCAGAATAAAAGATGCTAATGCACTATGTTTTTATATCACAAAAGGAAACTCCAGATTGAGAACAGTGAATAATGAAAAAGAAAAGAGGGATAATTTTTTCAAGAGGAGCAATACAGAAAAACAAGAAAGTAAATGGTAGCTACATGTATGTGGTGACCGTAGCTACTTGTTGAACAGGTGAGGGGGGGGGGGCACGGGGATTGAAAGAGGAAATCAAAGAGTCAAATAGTTCTGTGGATAACCCTTTCCAGCCAATGGACAGTAAGGTAGTCACGCCCCTGGCGCCCCTGGCTACGCCTATGCTTCTCTAAAAGAATTGCGTACCTTAAGAGACCCAGATTCACTACCCGTTGCCAGGTCAAGTGGAATCGAACAACAAAATAGAACCCTATAAGGCAGCATTTTTTCATGATGTTTGTTTACAAAACACAGTGGTAATGAATAAAATAATAAAACACAATAAAATTGCCCCAAACCACTGCCTCGTATGTTTGCTGAGCGGCTTGGCCTCGATCGAAGTTATCTCTACGTCTTCTTAAACAATGTTGAAGAATGATCATGAATGTGCCTAAGGGGGCGTCCCACTCAAGATTTGCCCTCAATAATCGTGCTCTTTCAAAGTATTTTCGTGGTGAATTTGAATTCAGCGCTTCTCGCTTTCACGACGGAACGTCACCTAGAGTGCCCTATTGTAAACATAGCCTCATTTTCCTCCTTTAATCTAGGCCAGTGTGTATTCAGATACGTAAGGCGTGGGGCCAAGATAGGCCGCATGGCTAAATTAGATTGGGGGAAGGGTATAGTTATTGCATAGGCGGGGAATTCACAGGCACTGATAATAGCGATGTTACCCTCGTTGAGCTCAAGTGGAAATACAAGTGATCTGGTGAGTTGAGCTCCGGTCGGACACCGAACCAGTGGCGTAGCATGGGTTTCACAAATTGAGGGGTCACAAACATGGGGTGCACCGGTCTTACTCTGTGGATGAAATGCAGACTAACAAGGGAGATAGGGGATGACGGGGAGGGGTCGTAGGGTCTCCTTTTCACGTTCCCTCCCTCTCCTCCTTTTTCCTTATTTCTCTCTCCACCCTTTTCGCTATGTGATTGGGGGACCACGTGCCCCATGCTTCTCGGTATGTACATCACTCTTTAAACATTTTCTAAGTGTCAGTTGTTATAAAGCAGAATAATTCACCGAGAATCAAGACTTCTCTATTTGATATCGATCGTTAATTTGTTTCCACTTGATCGAAGCCTGACCAACTTCCGTATGACCCCTTTTATGTATCAATGCTCGGAGCTAAAATAAAACAAAACAATAACTTTAACTCATATTCTCTAAAATAGAATAAATGTCCATTTGGTTTCCAACCCAACGTAATTTGGCCGGTCTAAATGTTAACCACCTCCCATTTTGTATTAAATCATGCAGCGTGCTGAGAAGCCACAAGACTATTAACTAATGCTTTTACCCCTGTTCTTCAAAAACTTCACTGGCTTCCTATCACTTCTCGCATCACTTACAAAATTCTCCTCCTTACTTTCAAGACTTATCGTTTCGCTCCTTCATATCTTTCTGAACTCCTTCCTCGATACACTCCTGTCCGGACTTTGCGATCTGCTTCTCAATCTCTCCTCTCTCGGTCTCACAATATTTCTTAAGAACAATACGGTCAACGTTCTTTCCTTTATGCAGCTACATTTCTTTGGAACAATCTCCCCCTTCAAATTCGCAATGCCAGTTCTTTAAATACATTTAAAACAATGCTAAAAACACATCTCTTTAAGTCTTGTTCTTAGTCTGACATTTTGCCTTTTATATTTTGTATAGATTAACGTAGGATACTATTAATTTATGAACTATTTGTATTTTGGTTGTAAGCGATTTGTAATTATGTACATGTATTATTTTCATTTGCAAAATTTTAATGTTAATTGATTTGATGTAATTTGTAATGCAAATTCTGTTTCCTTTACTTCTCAACTCTTTTCCTTCTAAACCGCTTAGAGGCTTTTTGCAATTTGCGGTATAGAAATGTCTTATTATTATTTATTATTATTTTACATT
The DNA here is from genome assembly GCA_037976565.1 of Mesocentrotus franciscanus. Classification (NCBI taxonomy): domain Eukaryota; kingdom Metazoa; phylum Echinodermata; class Echinoidea; order Camarodonta; family Strongylocentrotidae; genus Mesocentrotus; species Mesocentrotus franciscanus. The sequence continues at coordinate 785,522 of CP137683.1, forward strand.
GACTTAATTGCCTTTCTTGGACTGAGCAGACGTTTCAGTGAACATGCCCGAAACATATTTTCAGTTCTATCATCCGTGGCCATGTAACAATATTTCATTTTGGCACAGGTAAAAGTGTATCAGAACATCAGCCCTTCTTGCTTATACCAATGTCGATATATTTGCCCGGTTTTTTCTTGTCCGCGTACCTCATTGATTTACTGTCGTTGGAAAGGTTTGTGTGCATATGTTTTCAACTTGCGCGTCGGAAATAAAAACTTTCTCATACAATCCTGGATCTGTTTTTGTTATTGAAACCGTCGGTGTTTTCACATCTTCTATAGATCATATTACGATATACATGTTACTGATGTTAGTACTGCAGAAATGAAAGGCGTCTTATAAAGTTGATAAAATTGATCAACATCCCTCCCATCAAGATAAAGATAAGTAATCCCCCCTCTCCATTGTTAGTCCTCCAATTTCCTTCACTCTCATTTTCATTTTCTGTTACAGGTTCTGCGTGTGCAGCCATACCTACTGCAATCTATTTCGACGTGGCTCAGTTCGGTGACGCTTTGGTCTGTATCGACATGTGGCCCCGCCCTGAAATCCTCTACCCTGGCTACGCCATCTACGGTATGGTCGCCCTCTACCTTGTGCCTCTTACCATCATCTGTGTCTGCTACAGTATCATGCTCAGGAAACTATGGCAACGCGTCTCGCCTGGGGAGCAAACTAACAACGCTCAGGCGTTGATGGCGCTGCAGCAAAAACGCAAGATCACTCGGATGATCATGGTGGTCGTGTTACTGTTCGCTCTGTGCTGGCTGCCTCTGTATGTCTTCACCACTTGGTTTCGGTTGGATCGTAAATTTCCAAAGAACAATGGCACGTATTTCTTTAAAGTGTTCGCCCATACGCTATCGTACGCGAACTCGTGCGTGAACCCGTTCGTGTACGCATTCTTGGGCGAGAACTTTAGACGATATTTCAAGAAGGCGTTCCCTCTCTGTTTCAAGAAGAAGGATGGAAACGGAAACTCAACTCGAACCGAGCCATTACCGACGGCCCATCAAAGAGTAGCCGATGGGGAAAGGACTCAAAATAACAGATCAGTAATAGTGAGATAAGAGTTTAATAACAGTTTCTCTGTTTACAGCCGTCAATATATTTCTATTAAGACGTAGATATTTCCATCGGTATTTGATCACTCATCGTGTCTCGTCCATTGATATAAAGTCTCATATCGAACTTTCGAAGTGAATCGCTCAAGAGTGGCTTAGATGAATCCATAGTTTGAACTTCATTAAGTGTACAAAACGCATGTGCCAAAGTACAATGAACGGGCAATATACACTGCTGTACGCTTATGTACACTTGAATACTTTAGTTCCAGTTGAGGTTTAATTCATGGTTGAGATGATCGGTTAAATTTAAACCCCTTTGTGTGATTTCGATCCAATGTGTAACAGTATTATCATGATGATGATGGATAGGATCAAAATTTTGATCTCTGCTTAGTTTGACTCAGCACTCAACTTTAAACATTTGACACTCATCAACTTTTGAAAGTGGACCATATATGTAAATGCATGAAATTAGCGCGTTTGGTTTAATAGTAAGCGTGAGTATTATTAAACGCGATAGCAACTTGATTGCATATTTATAGATTTATTCTTCAAAACATTGTATTTTTCATGTATTCTACGTAAGTATTTTGGTACAGTATTTTTCTTTAACGATGCAGATACTTTTGTGAAATGGCATATATCATGTGGAAAGAAACAAAGAAAGATAACTATTACAAAGAACGTAGTCATTTTCAGCATATACAATAGAAAAATAACTTATATAACACGCCTAATGTACATCCGTAGTTCCATAGATCTGTGCTATTGGGGATTTCCAGCAAATCTCCTATTACTTTCATTTGATACATTTGCTGGTCAAAACAACTTGTTCAGGCTATAGGAGTTTAAAAAGACAGAGGCGAATTGGGGTTTCTTGAACTACGGTGTATTCCTGCATCACGTTGCTGGTTTAAAGATTTATCTTGACGAAACAAACAGGAAACCCAATCGATCATCGAATAACATGCACTTACCCCATACAGACGATACAAAGTCAATTCTTGCCACCCGTGTCGGGTATTAACCTGCCCTGACTATGATAGCAATCGATGTATGAGTAAGGTATTAGTAAGAGTAATGTTACAAGACACTGGGGAGTTCTTGCGGATCGGCGGTTGTCCGTATTAAAGCATTAAGGTTAGTAGGACCATTAGCCTATTTAGAATGACCGAGGTCCCATGAGGGAAGGTTTCGATGGCGAATAAAGTTAATATGACAGTGTGGAGTGTGACCTAGTTGGTGAGAAATTCATCAGAGTATAACGAACGAGTGGAAAGTGTGGTGTTTTAAGAAACGACGGAGCGATATGGGCGCATGCGTTGGAACGAAAGAAAGAAAGAAACAAACAAAAAGAAAACAAAGAAAGAAGGAAAGAAAGATGGAAAAAGGAAAGAAAAAGTGAATGTGCTTGTGTGGGTTGGTGTGTAAGTGTGCGTGTTTAGGTGTGCGAGGGTGCGCATGCGGGTGTATGTGAAAGAGGAAAAGGAAGAGAAAACGATGGAAAGAAAGACACAAAGAGAATGAGACTTAGATAGTGAGAGACAGAGCAGTGCAATTTAGACTTCAAGGAAAGAGAGAGAGAGAGAGAAAATAAACGATGGAAAGAAAGGAAAGTTAAGATAGATGAAACAGAGAAACGTAGATGGGGATGTGGAGAGAGAGAGAGAGAGAAGGGGGCGGATAAACATAATTAAGTAAGTCATTTTCTAACTCAACGGACAATTTGAGATAATATTAAGCTAGACAATGTAATATCCTAATCAACGATTCATGAGCTTGAGCTACGATAATAGCTTTACTTCACAATAAGCTTGTAAAATTGTATGTCGATTTTACAACGGTAAATGTCCCTTAAAGATACTATGTCCCTTTAGCAGCCAACATCAAATTCTGTAGAACTTTGCAGGAATTATGAATATGTCATGTATGTCCTATCTGTGAAATTTAAACGTTAGCAGTGTCCTAATATTCAAATTATGCAAGGAAACCCGTTTACTTACTAGACTTCACTGTCAGACACTATTGAGTGACTGACTGTTTTTTCTTCTTTGGTAATAACATACATAAAATGAGCTGTAAAGGGTACATGAGCATTTGTCTACATCAATAACCCACTTCTTGTAATGGCCAAAATTAAACTGATTGAATCTTTGCGCACCACAAAACGTACGACCATTCGGTACAATGGTCTGAAAATCAGACTATTACTTACTGACTTGGTAGCACTTAAGTCGATTCGACAACTAATAGTCGTTATTTTCCCACTTAAAGACATTTTCAAGCCCCCTTTTTTTGGGGGGGGGGAGAGTTCTAAATTAGTATTATCTTTCAAATGCTGTTGGAATTTAACCTTTTCATTTTTTTGGCCTGCAAATGGGACATAGTACCTTTAAGTGATGGTGCTGAAATAGTGGTACTGTTTAAAAAGCATAGGCCTATCTTTTGGCTAGGAAGAATCGTACAGGAAAAATGTACATACAAGACAATAACAAAATATGAATGAACTGAAAATGAAAACGATGGGACATGTTTTATATGCAGTCGATTCCAAAAGAGGTTTTCATGTTTCACCGATGCCCTTAAATTACTCTTTAGTATGGTCGTCAAATGGGAAGGGGAGTGGCGGTTTTTATTCGTGCTTCAAGAGTAAGAGTTTATTTGGAGAATTACTGCAACAAGATTTCATGGCGATAACACTTTATAATATCAAACACAGGCTGTAAAATCATGGTGCCTATCTCGACTTCTACGCGACAGATAATGTACATAACATTATATTTACCATGTTGTATTGTGAACTATGTCTACGATATGAATAAAAACAAATAGGGCTAACCCTGATTTGTTTTTGTCTCTGTTTTTGTTGATGTCACTTTCATTTCCGCGGTCGTAAGCAGGTAGAAGGTTTTGTTAACTTGAGCATGATTAAAGAGCGAGAAAGAAGGAGAGAAAGAGAGATACGGTGATAATTTTTTTTTAAAGAAAGAGAGACAGAGAGAGACAGAGAGAGAAATAGGGGAGGGGTGGAGTTGTGGAGAAAGAGGGGGGAAGAAACAAAAGGGGAGAACTTTGAAGAGACGGGGGAGAGAGAGAGAGAGAGAAAGAAAGGATTAAAGATACGTGAGATATAGATAGATACACAGAGATATATAGAGAGAATTGGGGTGAAAAAAGAAGAGGAAGATGATGGTAGTGATGATGCTGAAGACGAAGAAGAGACAGAACACAGAACGACAAACAAAAAGGAATGTGGAGGAAAAAAGGGTTGTTCTGCATCTTGGTTTAAGGTTATCATTCTCTTCCCTTACTGTCGGTGAGCCTCTGTCACTAAGTCTTGAGGTCAAACTATCATCAATCAGTGGTCCGATTAACCTTTCATCCTCAGACACTCAAGATGGAACATTTGTCTTTTCTCTAAATCGATTTTAAAAGATAGACGTCTTTACAAACCAGATGGAAATGCATCTAAAGGGATAGAAGAAGCCGACGTGCATCCAAGTTGATAGATGAATGGGTGCTTTAGTTCCATGAAGGATGTCATATTTTCAGCTGACCTGAATACAATGTAAGAAAAAACACCACGTCAACAACAAAAATACAAAACAACAAGTAGGTTGAGTTCAGATATAGATGAAACGTGGAAGTATATTATAGCAGGAATGTGGCGTCAAAAAGGATTGCTCTAAACAAAATGCCCTCGTTTTCTTCCGATTTCGGGTCTGGTAGATCATTAGCAATTATCAGATTACATGCATGAAGAAAAACACACTTTTACCAAGTTGGTGACTTTGAACAACATTTCATCGAGCCTAAATTCCAGCAAAACATGATTTCGCCATATAACACCTTGATTTATATTTTGGAAAATACGAAAGTAACAATGGCATTACAAGAGCTCCTATTTATCAGTATTGACATGAAGGGAGAACATGACAGACATTAATATGCCATCCCAAAACAGAACATCAGAGAAAACACATTAATTTAAACTCAGTTTACAGAAAAGCCCGAAGAAATTCCAGCAAAACTTGATTTCGAAGCCATATAACACCTTGATTTATATTTTGGAAAATACGAAAGTAACAATGGCATTACAAAAGCTCCTATTTATCAGTATTGACATGAAGGGAGCACATGACAGACATTAATATGCCATCCTAAAACAGAACATCAGAGAAAACACATTAATTTAAACTCAGTTTACAGGAAAGCCCGAAAAAATTCCAACAAAACTTGATTTCGAAGCCATGTAACACCTTTATTTTTTCTTTTGGTCAATAAGAAAGTAACAAAGGCATTACAAGAGCTCCTATTTATCAGTATTGACATAAAGGGAGCACATGACAGACATTAATATGCCATCCTAAAACAGAACATCAGAAAAATCACATCATTTTAAACTCATTTTACAGGAGAGCCCGAAGAAATACAATATTTTTATGGACAGAAATGCTTTTCTTGTATAATATATCGAATGTAACATGATATAACTTTAAGACTTGTAATTTCAGTTGACATGTTTGAAGAGTAGGCATCAATGGACTGTATCATCTACTGGCGCGGTCTTTGTTGCGCCATTGGAAAGTGACGCCGTCAAATAAAAGATGTATATATATATATATATATATATATATATATATATATATATATATATATATATTAGCGCAAGGGTGGCGTTAAATTACCGGCCTTTTGGACTACTACCTTTTACTGGTTTAATTAGCGCAGGCAATAACGCAATTGAAATGATGCCTCGTGAACAACGGGCTTCACTGGGTATAACAAGCACATACAGTTTGGGTCATTGCGTCATTACTTATATTAAAGGCATCGTTTAACAATGTTAAATCTGAGATGCATGGCCCTACGTGTTGTAAGTGTCTGTGATATGGTGTAATATTGAAGCCCTAAAAAAATTGCGCTTCAAAATGATCATGAAGTGCCTAAAAAAAGTAAAAATCTTTGAGTGACCGGTTTTACCATACTCATTTCCCCACATAGACTGTAGTGTTATCAAAACCGTTAGGAAAACAAATTTTCGAATTTCGTTTTCCAATCATAAATATCTTGATAATCAGACAGGCGATCGGCTTGTAAAAGTCATGACATGGGGTTCCTGACTGACCTAAAGGTTTATAGTTATCATTGCAGCATGAGCTAAATCCAGGATTTTGTTTCAGAAACTGAGACAAAGTTACCCAATCCCTTAATTAATGAACACAACCCACACGACGTTTATACTGTACATTTTGCATTCACTACTCGTTTTGTGTCACTCGCTTCCGCGTCAAAAAAATCAACTTGACAATAGCTAATGAAATCCTGTGTCAGAGAAATGACAACTCTCTGTTCAACGGGCATGCGCCTATTGTCTCTATGAGCTTAAAAGTATAGATCAGTTTTGGAAACGCCCCTCTCTCAAAAAAATGAAATGGAAGCTCTCATTACCAATCATGTGAAAGAATCTGTTTTGACTAATACGTGATGATACAAATTTTGCCGGGAAAGTCGGGAAACCGCCTACGAATTGATATATTTGGTAAATTATTATATCTATTGGGACCAAATAGATATCGCGCACGTGGTCGCGTAGTCCCATATACATCTTTCTGTGTACAGTGCTTGTAACTTTACCAAGACTGGGCCAAATTTCTTATCATTTTGATGATTCCAGAACCTTGCAGTACACACCAATACTTATAAACCTTTTCTGAGCGATTCCACAACGTTTCTTTCACAATGCAATCGCATGACCAGAACTGTTCTTTCTCTTTAACTTAGTACCACCTTTAAACCGAACGACAGGTCATATATTTCCTGTTCTAGAAGAATACATGGCTTTGAAATGTTTTCCCCTCTTCTGCACAATAAATGAGAATCCTATGGTAGAATTAAGGATTGAATTGATTTGGCTTCCACGATATACATCCAGCCTGTCCTACTTATAAAATCATTCTTTTAAGCACTTGTCAATCTGAATAGATTTTCCAGATCGATATGGCCATGATTTATGTAAGGATATTGTGTTCTGAGGGAAACGGAAAGAGAACGTAACATGATCGAGATATGCGTGTGATACACAGAGATCGAATTCAATGAATTCACCCCAACCGTCACGCTTTATTTGAGAATAGTTTTCGACAGAGTAAAACAGGGATATAATTACAATTATGGGCACGTATCTCGTACCCCCCTCTCTCTCTCTCTCTCTCTCTCGCTCTAGTAGAGGATTTAAAAAATAAAAGTTTTCCCCTAAATATGTACCTTAAAGCAGGGAGGTGGAATTTTAGTAACTCCCACCTCCCTGCTTAAAGTATAACCCAATCCTAATATCAACTTGGCTTATGCTTGCAAGAAACCAACATCTAAACAAAAATGATAATGTTGTCACATTATCTAACAATACCCTACTCTATCCAAAGAGCGTTGGAAATTGTCATTCTAGGGTTAGCTTCGGTAACTGTAATATCAGCACACAGCGCATAAACGAGAACACTCCCACCATGCCTACCATGCACCCATTCACGTCTTCTTGTTTAGTTATGAAAACTAATGATGATTAATGATGATTAATGTCTCATCTGATGGAGGAGCGATTTGATCCCCATACCTCGTGATCTACAGTTCCGTGATCGACTTATCCTCTATACCTAAACGCCTCTACACAATGGCTGCAGAAAGTCCACATCGGCATGAATATCAACTAAACCTAAGATTGAGCACTTTGGTTTATTTTTTAATTAGGGCGTACTTAATGCTAACCTCAAGAGAAGAAATAACATTTTTCACTATGAACAACATTCAACACTTCTTTGAAAGACCGCAGCAGCATCTATTCCTTTTTTAGGACAATAACGCGGTTTGCAGGGGACGACGTCATCTATAAGCAGGGGCGTCTCTAGGTGAGACCATTTTAAATTGGGAGATGTGTCGAACCAAATCTCTGGATAAGATAACAATGACATACCAGCAACCTCCCCAAAAAAAAAAAAAAAAAAACACACACACACAACCCCACAAAAACGAAAAGAAAATATAGTCTTCAGACAATTAGCTGACAAGGCTCTGCGGATGGCAGATTTGCCGAAAAAATAATTTTTGAATGCGGGCGTTAAACCCAATTCCCCTATCAGCTTTTAATAGGGCAGTAACTCGATGTTAAGGGGGTTACTCCATCTCGAATATATCCCTGGGGTCAGCGATGCAGCATTATCGTCACCAGATTGCGGTCAGATGATTGTCCTGAGAAGGCACATAAGGCTCCACCACAATGAAGACAAGGTCATTATGATACATGTACGTATTGCTTCCCTAAGAAATGTAAGACGTATGGCGAAAGATGGTCACGTGGCGTAGATATGGGGGCCCCAATACATAGAAAAGGAGAAGAAGAAGAAGAAGAAGAAGAAGAAGAAGAAGAAGAAGAAGAAGAAGAAGAAGGAGAAGAAAGAAAGAGGAAGAATAATAATAATGATTATAATAATAATAATGATTATACTAATAATAATACTACTAATAATGATAATAGTAAACTATTCGATATGCACATAATGAAGGGTAGGGTTCTATTTGTCAAAGAAAAGGGCCCTTAACTTGCGCGAGGGAATACAAAGGATCTTTCACATTCAAGTCTATTGAAAGTACCCTCCGTTATTAATAATTAAACAAAAATACATTTCCATAGGTCTTGGAGCTTACACCTCGCCTGCATACCCGAGTAGAAGCAGATAGAGCTCCACAAAGACTCACAGGTTCGGGGAAAGAGCTCCATTAAGTTACTAACCTTGTTTGTTTGTTTATTTAGTTATTTGTATCAATTGACAGGGTACTATATTGATAAAGTATCAGGTGTATGGAATGCTCTGTTTCAAATAGAGTTAAGGCTGCCCAGCCACGAATTATCTTCTGCTTTTTGTCCTAAAACCAAAGTTTGTCCAACGCTAACGACCTCAGGCTACGCTATGTCCAATACTCTACTGCTTCCTAGATTCCCCTTTTGCTAGTTTTAAAACGATTCTTTTACCCGAGTTTTCAACATTTTAAATAAGTGATCAGTTTCCTTTCCCTTTCTTATTCACTCTTTACAGTTCCATCGAAGCATTTTCAAGTCTGTAAACTACTTTTCAATATGCAAAAACGATAGCCAGGCATTTAAATACTTGTCACAATAAGGCTCTACAACTTGAATGAGGGAATGCAAAAGGCCTTTCACATTCAAGTCTATTTAAAGCATAGCCACCGTATTGAAATAAAATAGACATTCTAATGGGGGATTCAAATACACCTAGCTGGTCTGCATTCCCGAGCAGAATCATCTAGTGGTCAAGAAAGACACGAGCTTGGGCATAAAACTCTTTTCAGTTATTTCTTTGTTTATTTAGTTATTTGTATTTATTGACAGGTTACCTGTTGGTATCAGGTATACTGGATGCTCTGTTTCAAGTACAATCAGGTGAGGGGTCCGCGCGTAAGGGGCCTCAGCTCCCCCAAGGACACGCTAGTGCATTTACACCCACTTTCACATAATACAGCCCTAGTACATTGTCTCCTCTGACAAAAAGACTGCACATAGAACATCCCCGTTTTGTTAGATCCGTAATGGAGAAGATGACGATCAGTCAGAGAGTTATATAGACCGGATATCCTCTCATCCATATAAAGTGACTTAAGTGAAACACAAGTCAGTAATTATGGGTGAAACGCACAATAACAACATACATCACCACCGGTCTCTCATGTCGTAGCTGTACATTAATACCACTTGGAAATGATAGCGAACATCAATGAACTTACTTTATATAACAAAAAATGCCCTCGTATATTCTTCCGGTTACGGGTCTGGTAGAACATTAGCAATTATCAGATAACATGCATGAAGAAAAACACACTTTTTAAAGTTGGTGGCTTTGAACAAAACTTCATCGATCCTAAATTCCTTTATACTTAAAAAGGCTTTCTCGGGATTAACTAGAAGTCTGCTGGCGATCTGTTTAAAGCCCGTCTGCACTAGCTTGGCCAAGAGGGATAAGACCACCCTGCTGGTCACTGACAGGTGGTTATCTCATCAACTCAGCTCTCAATTAACATAAGAAAAAGAGGATCATGGGGACCAACGGGCACCGATTACGCATTTTTTTTCTATATAGAAGGAGCAAGTAACTACAAGTAGTGCAGTGGGGCTTTTAACTCTCTTAATTTTTACCTCTCAAAAGATAGATAAAATTTATTGATTTAATAAAAACAATCGTTTGTTGTCATTATTGAGTCATTCCCCCCTTGTGACGAAAAGCTATACTCTTTTCACTTTATTTAGTTAAGTCTTAATTCTCTAATTAAACTTCTCATATGAAAGGTACAATTTCCCTAATGCTTGTCCTCGATGTCCCTTTCTCTCTCTCTCTCTCTCTCTCTCTCTCTCTGTGTGTCTGTCTCTCTTCCTGTCTGTCTCTCTGTCTCTCTGTCTGTCTATCTTCTTTGTCTGTCCGTCTGTCTGTCTTGCCTTTCCTTCCAAATAGCCTTCATTTTAATTGTTTAAAATCTAAATATAACAAGATGTCAATATTCATCGAAAATAATTCTACATGTTTTCCATGTTTGAGGTTTTACGACCTTGACTGTAACACGCCCACAGCATTAAGCCAGGGTGCAGAGAACTTTTCTAGCGCTGCCGCTAGAACCCATCATTCCGACTTTCTGATCAGTCAATATAAACAAACAAATTATGTCTACTTAAATACGACTTAGCTTTACAAAGGACCAAATGGGGTAAGAAACGAGCTCTCAGACGGGAAGAGAGTTGATATCCTTTCATCAAGAGTGACGTGCGAGGCTGATATTATGAGTGAAACCTGGAAATAGAAAATACATCAGTGCCTGTATTTGGGAATAGATACTAACCTCTCTAGGGACAGAACTAATAAAGATGTTCAGTTTCTCGCAAGTATTTATCCAAAACTTAAATGGAGTTGTAGCTCTTTGATATTTGTCGGGAATCGGTTCGCTTTCTGTTTCTTTCTCTTGTATGGGTTATAATTATCAAAATCCTAGTTTTACAAAGAGTAGCTTAAATAGATTTTATCCTCTTTGCTTGTTATCTGCAGAGAGTCAAAAAGGGTCAAAATGAAAGACCTATGCACTTCTAGCTCTCAAGTGGCATAACAAACGATATATACATGTATTTATATAGATTAAACAAATTGTAATAGCCGAAAGGCTTTTAAGTGATTGTAAACAACGCCTTTTCTTCTTCTTAATCTCTTAACCCTGCTAGTTATGTACTTTGAAAAGATTTAAGTTTGATCAACTTTCATGTTAACATGCAATTATAGTTTCTCTCATGCCAAGCTTTGAAATGGAAAACAAAATGAACAAAATGTGTGAAAGTGGTTATTGCACCACTTCCATTGTTGAACTGGATTTAAAAATATGTTCCTCACTTGAGGAGGAAAAAGGAAATACTAGTGATCTATGTCGTCAAAGGAAGAAATAAATAACTCATAATAAAGATACAGAGGCCATGGACAATTTCTAACATAATAATCGACTTCCTGTGATGGAAACAAAATAATCAATATATTCTATAAACAAAAATATAAACTCTCTATCCTCCTTAATTAAATATTTCTATGGACAACCTCCCCCCGCCCCCCCAAAAAAAAAAATAAATAAAATAGAATAAAAAATATAAAAAAATAAAAAAATAAAAAAATGAGGGGGTGAGAGATGAGGGGAGCTAGTACACACTGAAAAAAATAAGAACCAACGAAGTAGAATTGAGATTAAGAAAACAGAGTTGGTTGCAGATGATGAATTGAAGCGACAACGAAAACACGATCAAGATATATCGAATGACAAAATAATGTGTAAAACAAATTTGTTTGAGTCTAATGAGAAAAAATATCATATTCGGTAACTTAGATCAGAGCCAAATGCAAAAAGGTGTAAAGCACAATCAGATTAACCTTTAATAGTGAGTAACACGTGAGCGTGGGATAATGAGATTAAGAGGGTGTTTGAAACCAAAGCGTAAACTCGTTCTAGCGTTACTTGAAAACTAAAGGAACAGGTGGATATCGACGGGTTGTGAAAGACAAGGATTTAAGACTAAGTATAATAACAAAACTCCTGAAGAAAACCTGAAAAACGATCACCTTAGCATTTAAAAGTACTCTGAGATTGTGATTTACTAAAATGAAAGCACAATTTTGCCAAAACATATTAGGTAGATGCAAATACAGACTTTCCTATGAGAAGCAGGCTTACTTTATCACATGTTTCCATTATTTTAATATCAGCGATCTGTAAATCTTCCCAAGAATCAAAGATTATATTCAGCACTGAATTGGTAATTCCTTGGAAAGGATTTGCTCTCTAACAAATTTCGGGGTTGTGTTATACATAATAACATAGGTTTACACAAACGGATTGTCTTATCTAATGTGGCCTACGCAGTCCAATGCTTCTTTCACACATTGAGTTGAAAAAGATGGGGATGATCACAACTTCTCCGCTTGTTCCATACCTTCAGTAGATAAGCAATTTTATTTAACCGATGAGGGCGCTGTTGATTTTCTCCATTTGACGACATTGAAAGATTGATAGTATAGTGATATAGACTGCCATAGAGTGTAGAGGGAGTTGCAATGTGTGGCATACGCTGCAGTCCAATGCCTCTTTCACACCTTTAATTGATAAAGATGGGGGGTGCTTACAACTTCTCCACTTGTTCCATATCTTCAGTAGACAAGCAATTTTATTTAACCGACAATAAACAAAACCCAGTAGGCCTGATACCTGACGTCACAGTCATAGGTAAGTTCTTCCCTAGTTCCACATCTTTAGTTGACAAATAACATCATTTTTAGACGATGGTGGCGCTCTATCCTTTCCAAATTTGACGCCATTGACTGAAAATTTTACAAAATTACGAATCTTGAGGGAAGGAGAAGGTTGAGGATAAGATTGAATAAGGGGGGACAAAGGGCTGGAAGGGAAGGGGGGTTAGAACTATTTCAGAGAAATAAACAATATGTTTGCCAGTTTTATAAAGTTTCCAAATTTTGGGGTTGTGTTCTACATTCTTACATATGTTTACACAAACAGATTGTCTTATATCATATGGCCTACGCAGTCCAATGCTTCTTTCACACATTGAGTTGATAAAGATGGGGATGATCACAACTTCTCCACTCGTTCAGTAGACAAGCAATTGTATGTAACCGATGAGGGCGCTGTTGATTTTCTTCATTTGACGACATTGAAAGATTGATAGTATAGTGATATAGACTGCCATAAAGTGTAGGGTGAGAAAGAGTGGAGGGGTGAGAGAGAGAGAGAGAGAGAGAGAGAGAGAGAGAAACCTGACGTCACAGTCTCGGGTAACTTCTCCGCTAGTTCCACATCTTTAGTTGACAAATAACATCATTTTTAGACGATGATGGCGTTCTATCCTTTCTCAATATCATGCCATTGACTGAACATTTTACAACATTAAGAATTTTGAGGGGAAGAGAAGGTTGAGGATGAGATTGAATAAGAGGGACAAAGGGATGGGGGGGGGGGTAGAACTTTTTCAGAGATAGAAACATTATGTTTGCCAGTTTCACATCTTCCTTAGATAAAGACATTTTGTATAATGTTATTATTCTTTCTAATGTCACAAACTAAGTGCAATACTTAGGATTCTCTCTCTCTCATTAAGACACTAATATATACACCTTACGACTCACCCATCCACTCCCACCCTCATACACACGCACACAAGCACTTCCTGTTTTTATCTTCGTTACTCTCTGTTCTCTTTCTATCAGTTTGCCTTATTATACGCCTTTCAAGAGACTCTGCGTCTCTTCCTTCTATTTATCGCCACTCTACCTTGGGCTATTCCCATTCTGTCTATGTTTTCTTTCTCTCTCTATCTCTTTATTACCCCTCTCTTTCTCATTCTCCTTTTCTCGTAATCTTCCACTTTCCCTAGCCTTCTTTCATTACCCTTGGCTCGTATTAGAAAGGGTATGATGACCATAAGCCATTGCAGTACGCCTATATGAAGACTATTTCGATATTTGTTTCTTGCTAATGGTTATACACGTATAATTGGTTTGCCGTCAGCACTTTAGAAGAAAGCAATATATAACTAGTTCATCATAAGTTCAGTTTTGTGTCTATAGCATTCGATGACCGTAAATGAAAACAAATATGATCGAAACGAAACTAAATGAAGCCGTAACACTTTCCATCAGTATTGCGCGCTTTAGCCACAAGATGGCAGCAGTCATTTAGTTGTCTTTTGCTACAGGCCTATTATTGTTTTAACTACGACTGAAGTTTAAAAGAAGAAAAAAACAATAAGATAAAGTTTTGAAGTATTCCTTCTGCTTATAAATATATACATTTTAGGGTCAGAACAAGAAACGCCAGGCCAACTCCAAACAAACTCCAAATCTACAGCTGAAAAAGACAAATTATCGAAGCTGTATCATTAATGATATTCTTAGATCTAAATGTTATGAAATCGTTCTCTAGTGGATAATAACGTGTTTATATTTTCTTACGATTATGACACATTAATTCAAATTGCCCATTATGTAAAGCATCATAAATGATTCTATATATATTACCATCGAAGGCGCCAGTAACAGAATATCATATAGAGAAGATCGTAAATGACTTCATTTAACATTCACGTGGTTCATTTCGTTGTAATGATGGTCCTACATCTGGCATTGACATCAGGAGAGGCATAAAGCGTTGGTCCAGGCACTGAGAAAGAGGGGAGGGCTGCTAGGTCAATGAAATGCCTTATTAAATAGTTATCATGTTGCCTTCCAACTCTCTATTAGCATTCTTTCCTGTTCTCTCTTTATCTCCATATCTCGTACTCTTTCCCTCCCTTTCCTTCCCTTACCCCTCTCTCTCTCTCTCTCTTTAATATTCACCTCTCCCACTATCTTTCTCTGTTTCTCTATCCTTTTCTCTCTATATCCTTACCCTCCATCTCTCTGTCTGTCTGTCTCTCTCTCTCTCTATGTATCTTACTCTCTCATTTCCTCTCTATAAAACCTCCCTCTCTATATATACATCTCCCTATGCTTTATGTCCCCTTTCCCTTCCTTTATCTCTTTTGCACCTTTCGTGGAAGGGGTGTGCCCTGTCCCCCATTTACGCCACTGAACGGCTGAATATCAGAATCTTTTCAATCGTCATCTGTCTTGGAAGACTAAGGAATGATTTATTATCCAGACTACGTTTGCTGCGTGTTATTAGCACATAATGAAAGGGCAGTCAGCACAATTACAACATGCTAATCATATCTGCACGCAAAATGTCTCACATATAAATTTTTCCGACGAAGATTTAGCTGTTTTTAATACACTTAACAATGTTTGAAATAATTGTCTACTATACTGAGATGTATTGAGTTTTGTGAAATTTTCATCTTAAACAATGACAGCAGGCGTAGACTTGCTTATACTTACCGACAGGAAACATATAAATTAGGTCGATGACTGACTCGAATTAGCAGATGATAATACGGAATTTAATATCAGACGCCGTTTGCAACTTCGCTCATATGATTTGAAAGAAGAGATTATTCTTTGAAACTTATAATGTTCTATTTGAAGTATATTCATACACTCCCGCACAAGTCCTACTAGGAGGAAGGGAGGGAGGGAGGGCGGAGAGAGAGAGAGAGAGAGAGAGAGAGAGAGAGAGAGAGAGAGAGAGAGAGAAAGGAAGAGAGAGGAGAGAGAGAGAAGGTCTTAGAGAGACGGAAATATATATTTACTAAACACTGAAAGTCTCAACCTCGTCCCCTGGTGATATTCCAATATCAATTTCCATTTAACCCCGTAGCGCTAGTAATTAGGCAAATGCGTCTCCAAAATATTCCTCTCATGCTCTTTCTCTTTCTCTACCCTCCTTTCTTTTACTCCAGCCGCTCAACCTTTATTTCAAAGATATTTGTGAGTTCACGATATCCAAAAAGCGGAAGGAAGCTCTCTTTTCTATTTTGAGCGCATTGTAATATTTCGTTTTGACTAGAGGCATAATATCTATACCAACACATCTGTAAAAATCATACACGTATCTCAAATTCATATTAAATGTATCCCCTTCCTCGCGGGCAATATATTAGTCGAAATTCGACATCCTTTTGATCGATCGCTTTGCTCGATCGATAAGTTTAAAGTGTGTGTTTTAATACAAGAAAAACTCATATTTTCAATTCAATATAATAATATGTTGAGAAATATGAAACTCTTTTTTTGTTTAAGTATTCAGTTTTATTCTGAAAAAAAGCGATGCTTGTTCTAGTTTTTGAAATGAAAATAACTGTGTAGTGCGGTAAATTGTTATTATTATGTAATTGTGATATATTTTAGTCCTATACATTGTGAAATTATGAACAATAAATCAAGTTGTATTTATGTTCGTTCATCAAATCATAAAAGAGCTTTGTTATAATAATGTTTCAGTTTGTATAAACTAGGACTATGGAAAATGCTTCGCTTCTTTGTTATGTACAAAAAGGAATTGGAGTTTTGAGAAATAAATTCAATGAATAATAAAAAAAAAAACAGTTAAAGAGAAGGTTGAGTTCTGGGAAGAGGTGACAAATAATTTGTGAGCGTTATCATTGTTATTATGCAAGTGTTGAAGAACATCAGACAAAACATGTTCCCTGAAATGCATGGCTCTTCAAATGCCTTCATATTCTAAATATGGCATGTAACAGCATAAAAATTGGGACTGATTTTTATGCCACATGTTCGTGAAGTCCCATATACATCTTTTTGTGTACAGTGCTTGTAACTTTACCAAGACTGGGCCGAATTTCTAAACATTTTGATGATTCCAGAACCTTGCAGTACACACCAATACTTATATGCTACATGATCAACTTTTTCTGATCGATTCTTTCACAATGTAATCGCATGACCAGAACTCAACTTTATCTTTAAGGGCGAGTTATACAATCGGAAAATCAAGTTTGGCGTTGTATGGGAAATAGCAAGGCGTCTGAACTCTCAATTCGTTTTCATTTCATTCACCTTGTATGAGTGTTTGTTTAATCATCACAATTCCAGACAGCAAGGTGTTTACATTACATTTTTGTCGGTATCATTTACACGACGGTACCCTAATAGAAGTGTGATTATTATTTTATTATTTTTTGATATGAGTACGTCTACACGTTTAAACGTTTTTTAGTTAAAACAAAATATATAATTTTTCATCTCCTCTTTATCTGTTTATGAGTCAATAATATATTTCTCTCTGTTTACTAATATGAAAAGGAGTATAATCTTAAGAGAGTGAGGGAGCTTTAAAATGAAAAAAACCTACATTTTTTTCACAAAAAATTAGGGAATAGGGAAAGAAACTCTAAACGTGGCCAGTGAACTCAATATATTATTCATAAAATAGACTTAAAACGTTTGGTTGCTTTTTCAAACGCCCTCCTCCTTTTTGTGTTTTTTAAATATTTTCTCTGTAAATCCCTCTCCCTCCCCCCTCTCTTTCCCTCCCCTCTCTCTCTCTCTCTCTCTCTTATCTTGTTATTTCTCTATCTATCACTCATTGACACTACTTTTCTCTGTCTCCCTTTCTTTCCACCCCTCTCCTTCTTTGTCTCGGTCTCTCCCTCTCTTTAATTATTATAGTTTCATCAATTTCTAAAAAAATCTTTCCATTCTATTCCAAATTTTCCTTCTCCATTCTCTTTTTATATTTCTATCTATCTCTAATTCTATACTTTATATATTTTGTTTAGACAGAAATATTGGTATTATTTACAGACATAACGTAAGCAAATTCAAGCCTTTAATTCAAGTTTTTGCTGAAAAAGACAAAGAATATCATCACATCTAAATACAGCATACTATGAAATTCCGAGTAATGCAAATATCTTAAAGGTTCATTCATTATCTTATTAAGTAGAAAGGCTGCTGAACTCACATAAATTTTACCTTAAAATTGCTTTAAAAAAGAAGAGACAATATATTCTTTTAAAAACATGAAAAAGATATTGTTATGTTTTCTTAGTGAATTCCTAACACGCATCATGCTTAAAAAACTAATATATTTAGAGTAACCAAGTGATTCAATTTGATTTCGAATTTCACCCACGTTTGTGTTTCATTTGATTGAGAGATTCAATGAACGGCTATAACGTTCAACTAAGTCGTTTATGGTACCCTAGACAGTGGGTGGCGCAGAGTTGGTGTTTACATTGGTGGGGAACACAGGATGGGGGAGGGGGAGGGGTCTTATGTGTGCGTGAAATGCGAGAAAACCAATTAGTCGGGCGAGAGCAGGGGATTAGAGGGGTTGGAGGGTTCATACTAGCTCCTTTTTTGCATTACCCCCTTACCTCTTTCGAATGAAGGCAGGGTGTCCCCCGTTATCCTTGTTTCCACGCGATTCATCCTTGGTATTCTAATCTTCTAAACGTTGTAACAATAATTTTCTAACGGTCGGTCCTATCTCTAGAACCTATAATTAAAGGCTTAACATTTGTATTTAATTCAATTACACGTGCCATTTTTTTAAACAATGTATCTGGACACATCTCTCTGCGACATTAATATAATCATAGACAAAATGGTAGACCTTGGGCATGTATGGGTACATGTTAGGTCACTCACACAAGTCTTATCAAAATCATCTATTCATCAGCTACGAACGAGATAGATAAATAGTATTCAAGACATAACAATTCTGGGGAGTGTTTCACAAAGACTAAGATCGACTTAAGTTGGACTTGAACTATGGCAGGCCGTTCATGCCACTGGTTGCTCTCACCAATCCTGGCATTGGTCTCTCAAGGGACGTACAAATCATGGTCACAAATCTACAGAATTTATATTTGTTGATAGTTCATTGTTAAAGGAAATAATATTATCTAAATATCATAATTTTTAAGGTTCTCTTCATAATGTCACATCTGGTTCAAGATTTGTTAAGGGCATAAATCGCATACCGTAGTATATTAAAGTCCAAGTCATAAATATAACTTAAGTTTACAATGTAAGTAACTTTTTTTTTCTTCAACAATGAACTATCACAAAATGTAAATTCTGTAGATTTGTGACGTCCCTTGAGAGACCAATGGTGAGAGCAACCAGAGGCATAAATGGCCTGCCATAGTTCAAGTCCAACTTAAGTCGATCTTAGTCTTTGTTAAACCCCCCCCCCTTGTGAGCAAGGGAAAATGCACAGCAAACTATTGCATGCACAGTAAGCCAAACTAACATAGTTATAACAAACTGAAGACAATCATATCATTTACCTTACGAGCTGTTAGAAGAACCACCCGTTTAATTATAAGTTTCTTGATTAAAGGTCCCAACCAAACATGATTTAGTTTGTACTTATCTTAAATTGGTACTTTCATCGTATATGCTCTAGGTATGATACCGTGTTTAACATCAACAAGTGATCAATGTTCATTGAAAAGTAATCTTTCCTTATTATCTTCATTAACATTATTTAAAAAAAGACATATTGGAAGATGTTGCCTACTAGCGGGATAACATTTCAAGGTCCAATTATAATCTAATACTTTGGTCCTAATTACCCGAGGGAAGCCTGATCATTATTAAAACTACCCTACTCTTCTTTCTGCCCCTGCCATTTATCACCCCATTATTGCCAGGTACCCATTTACCACACCTAGGTCTAGAGGGACAAATATGGGAAAAACACCTTATCCAAGACTGTAAGCACCAAACCGGGACCTCTCATATTACAGGGAAAAACCTTCACCAATACGTCAACGGTTCTCCCATAACGCCAAGAAAAAGTGCGTCAAATTGCAAAATGTACGTGACTCAAATAGCAATGCCTGTGCTTGAACAAGAGTCAGAAGTTGGATAACGAATTATGGATTTTGTATACGTATATTTATACATACTTCATTTTCAAGGCCGAGGGCAGCACATCATGTTACGGTGTGAAACATATTTAATCCACACAGGGGATGATATTCCACACGAAGTCCCTGGAGGCGTTTCATAAAAAGCGATGATTTGCAAGCTGATATTTGTATTATACTTATATCTACAGGATAAGAACCAATATTTCCGTCTGGAAATTGATTTGTAGCGCTTCGTAGTAGTAAATGACCTTGATATTAGAGTTTCATAACGTTCTTTGATATTTTGCTCATCGTTTTTTTTCTTCCTTACCATATGTGAGGTTCTTTATTTACAATCAATAATTTTGTTGGTGTACAATGATTAATTCTTCCATGAGAAGAATTTCATGAACTATAATGCAGGGTTATTGTTTCGTGGAGCAGCTGCCAGTTGTCCCTCTCCGCAGTTATGATATAAATACATGCTTCTTCAATTCAATTCAATTTTATTTCGCCATATAAAAATCAAAATATACAAAGTAACGATAAATTTTAACTATGTGTATAGAGGTTCTGAACGACGACCTCCTTGAAAAGAGAGAGAGAGAGAGAGAGAGAAAGAGAGAGAGAGAGAGAGAGTGCCACAGCACAGTGGCGTATCCAGCAATAAATGAAAACGGAGTATGCCCCCATCCCGTCCATGTTTGATAGCCATGGTAATAAACTAAATGTAGGTTTTACGACACATGGTCAGGTGAGAATTACCATGATTGCTGGGCGGTCGGTTTCTCACACAAAACGAATTCCTAAGTTCAACCCTTGACGCCGCTGTGCTAGCCTAAACCCTAAACTTTACCTTTAACAATTACAAAAATAATACAAACAGAATCCAATCCACAACTGCCGTACCCAGAGTATATTTTATGGCTTGACGTATTGACGTATTCATACGTCAATTCTATAAACCGAAACCAAGAAAACACTATGGCCCGAATTCACAAAGGAGGGTCAAATTTAACCCATGGTTTAAACCCTCATTTACATAACACATGGCTTTAAAATTAGCGCAAAATAAGCGCAAGACAGTCAGAGGTCCAATATTAGACGCGCGCAAGGCAAGGTACGCATATTTTGCGCTAATTTCTAAACCATGGGTTTTGTAAATGAGGGTTTAAACCATGGGTTAAGTTAAACCTCCTTTGTGAATTTTGGCCTTTGTATTTGAATTAGAAGTTTCATGGGGGAATGGATGTTAAATAATCTCTTTTTCTTTCTGTCCCTTGATTGCACAAAAATGTAAGTGTGAAAGAAAAGAAAAAGGTACATGTGTTACAGAACAAAATAGTAGACAACAAAATAACACAAAACAACACAGAGAAAAGAGGGGAAACAGAGAGGAAGAGAAATTAAGAAACAAAGATGTTGGTGTAAACAGACAAGCAGACAGAGACAGAGATGGAAACAGATGGAAATATAGATGAGAAGGTAAAGAGATAAACAGAAAATGAGGGGAGGGAGAAAGAGCTGTGGGGAGAGAAAAGAAATAGAGATAAACTGAGAGAGAAAAAGAGACGGGAAGAGAGAGAGAGAGAGAGGGATGAGGAGAGGGTAGCCCAATTCCATCTGTTGTAAATAACTGACACAACTTTTAATTAGAAAATGTATTACACTGATGGCTATAATTTGACCCAGTGAACGGGATGTCCATTCTTATATCAATAAAAGTATCTGATTGAAAAAAACAACTCTTGGATGATTTGATATCGTGGAAAACTGTATACTTTCATGTGAAATTGTTTGATTAATCATTTACTCTGACTTTTTGCTGTCGTAAATATTCTCTTTAAAAAGAAAGAAAATGAAAGAGAGCAAGAAAACCCGAGAAAATAAGTAATATTGACCTTTACATTTCCCCGATTAGATAAAAGATAATGACGATGTCAGTGGTTATGAAATATGGAGATGGATTCCATTTGCAATTGAAATTCACATTTATCTCTTTTGAAAACTAAGATAGAAAAATGGAGAAACGTTGATGCAGATGCGTTCAGAAATTGCAACGATCATTCGTATTACAGTGAGAGTGTTTTCCATGAAATCATAATTGCTTTTTCGATTTTCTATATTACAGGAATTTATTCAATACAAAACCCTTTTATCTAAAGTTCACTTCTTTGGACAACATAGGACATGATAGAAAATGCAAGGGAATTGTGCTCTTGTCTTAGAAACGTCAGATGAGACTGTGCAGTAAAACTAAAAGTAAAAAGAATATAAGGTGTGATATTCATCTCTATTGATCATACTCATTCACATGTATATCCTATTAGCATTGTATCATGAGTATCAATATATATTTTATTTTATACTCACTCCAAGATCCTAATCAAATGATTGGTCATGCGCGGTCACGTGTGATTTACTGAGCCGGCCTATCCCTTATGGAACAATCACAGTGTTACCACATAGTGAACCACACTGTGAACCACATAGTCAAACCCAGTGTGGTACCACAGCGTGCTACCACATGTGGGCCACATGTGATTTTGGGACATGTGGTAACGCTGTGGTGTACTATGTGGTGCGTACCCCATAGTACACCACAGCGTTACCACATGTCCCAAAATCACATGTGGCCCACACTGTGGTATCAACCACATAGTATACCACATTGTTACCACATAGTACACCACAGCGTTACCACATGTCCCAAAATCACATGTGGCCCACACTGTGGTATCAACCACATAGTATACCACAGCGTTACCACATAGTACACCACAGCGTTACCACACGTCCCAAAATCACATGTGGCCCACATGTGTTGGCACGCATAACTAACACATAATTACCACATAGTCCACCACACTGTGGCAAATACTACATAGTCTGGTAAACTGTGGCATCCACCACATTGTCTGGTAAACTGTGGCATCCACCACATAGTCTATGACACCCTCCAGATGATGAAATGAATTAGTAATTTACGCTTTAAGTAGCATTTGTACTAATTAATTTTGCCAATTGCAACAATTAACAAAGCATCACTGGTTCATCTGCAATTTCCAATGTAAAAGCATTGGGAATAGGTAGGATTTTTTTTCACTGTATCATACAACTTTCCATATACTTGTATTTTATTGAATATATTTTAGTTCATAGTTAATATTTCCCTAATTCATGTTTAATTAAATGTAATTTATACAAAGTAGTAAAATGTCCTAATAACTGGCAATTATATTTTGTAGTACTTTTGAAATGAATTGCATATAACTAAATAATCAGTAATTTCCAAATATGCTTTAAATTCAGATAAATTGTATAAAAACATAGATCTGCACGCACCCCATATTCATTATGCAAATGAACTGGTGTCAACTGGTTCGACTGGAAATATGCCCACGGACCAGTTTTCAACTGGTGCAACTGGAAATATGCCTACAGACCAGTTTAATATCAACTGGTGTAACTGGAGATATGCCAACAGTCAGGTATCGACTGGTTCAACAGGATATAAGCCCACAGATGTGGATATTATTTTGTGGTAAACCACATGATCTCAAAATCTCACACTGACAATATACTGTGAACACAGAGTTTACACATAGTTCAGTACATACCACAGTGTGGTATATATGTGTCACTCTGTGTTAAATATGTACGACTCTGTGGTAAACCACATGATCTGAACCCCACACTGTAGCAATACTGTGACCACAAAGTTAACCCATAGTTCAATACATATACCACTGTGGTAAATATGTGTCACTCTGTGTTAAATATGACCGAACCCAACACTGTGACAATACTGTGAGCACAGAGTTTGCACATAGTTAAATACCTACCACACTGTGGTAAATATGTATAACTCTGTGTTAAATATGTACCACTATGTGGTAAACCATATGTTTTGAACCCCATACTGTGAAAATACTGTGATCACAGAGTTTACACATAGTTCAGTACATACCACACTGTGGTAAATATGTGTCACTCTGTGTAAAATATGTAATACGACTATGTGGTAAACCACATGATTTGAACCACACACTGTGACTATACTGTGAACACAGAGTTTACACATAGTGTAGTACACACCACACTGTGGTAAATATGTGTCACTTTGTGTTAAATATGTACGACTATGTGGTAAACCACATGATTTGAACCCTCACATTGTGACTATACTGTGAACACAGAGTTTACACATAGTGCAGTACATACCACATTGTTGTAGATATGTGTCACTCTGTGTTAAATATGTACGACTATGTGGTAAACCACATGATTTGAACCCCACACTGTGACAATACTGGGAACACAGAGTTTACACATAGTTCAGTACATACCACAGTGTGGTATACATGTGTCACTCTGTGTTAAATATGTACGACTATGTGGTAAACCACATGATTTGAACCCCACACTGTGACAATACTGGGAACACAGAGTTTACACATAGTTCAGTACATACCACAGTGTGGTATACATGTGTCACTCTGTGTTAAATATGTACGACTATGTGGTAAACCACATGATCTGAATCCCACACTGTGGCAATACTGTGACCACAGAGTTAACACATAGTTCAATACATATACCACTGTGGTAAATATGTGGTACTCTGCGTCAAGTATGTCAGTTTATGTGGATATTATGTGGTAAACCACATGGTCTGAAACTCCACACTGTGATAACAATGTGAACACATAATGTCCACACAGTTTACACATAGTTGAATATGTGAACATAGTGTGGCAACACTGTGATTGTTCCATAAGGGATTGCACGCTTTTTCAGTGCGCAGTAGTGCGCGTAGAGGTTAGAGCGCTTAATACTGCGTGTGCATGGGCCTATTCTTGCGCAGCATTATGCGTAAATGGGTATAGAGGTAAGTGCGCTTTATGTGTGCGCACTAAAATTAAGCCTTATTAAACTTGAGATTTATTTGTCAGCCTAGCCGTACTGTCACGAAACAATCTTGAATGAATTCTTTTTACATCAAATAAAAAAGATATATGAGTTTCGTTGTATAAAACAAATGATGCATGTTTTCATTCGTTTATTATACGATCTATCCGCCCTCGTTGATGCTGTGTGTATCTATCGCACTCAGCCTAACGGCTTTGTGCAATAGATGCACACAGCCTCAACTCGAGTGCGGATAGATCGTATAATGAACTCATGCGCATGCATTATTTGTATACCATCGAAAAGTTGTGCTGTAGTCTCAAGAGCCGTGCTTCCAGCTCCTCCTCATGTTTTCATCCTTCTCATACAGTTTGATGTCTTGGTGAGTGTTCTGGCTAAGTTGTTGGGTTCGATGTGGGGTATGGCGATCAGAACCGTAGTCTACCCATACCCTATCTAGCATCATGGTGTACTGTCTTTAAACCGGGACTGCACTACATATAGCTACTTGCGCCCTCTATATAGCAAACAATGCCTATAAAGCGGTTACCGTTGGTCCCCAATGGTCCCCTTTTTCTTATGTTAATTGAGAGCTGATTTGATGAGATAACCATCTATCAGTGACCAGGCAGGGAGGTCTAATCCCTCCTGGTCAAACTAATGCAGATAGGCTTTAATAATATAATTCCAAATGCTGATACACGTATAGTGGAGGGTCCGGGGTTGAAGTTAGGAAGTTGGTAGCAATTGACCACAAAGCAAATGTACTTCAAGAAATCGCACAACCGCTTGACTGCATATACATGTAGCTCAATATCACAAAAAGAAAAGAAAACAAAGGACTCGAAAGGAAACAGCAGGAAAAAAAACATAACCATGATAACATGAACAATTTCTCTGATCTGCCTTGACCGACCGATATTTTCCTTTTTTTTTCTTTTTTTTCCATCATTTATTAATTGAATAATTAATACTGACATAATTATATTGATTACAAAGAAGAACACATGAATTATGTTTATATCACAAAAATAATTATACTTTTTTTTACATAGTTAACATTTTTTTCCAGAGCTGATATTTTTCAACATTTGCCCTCCATAATATTTCCTTTACATAAATGTCGAATATGTTTGTAAAATTAAATTTTCTTTTTTGTGTATATAAAACCTAAGAAGCTAAATTAAATAATAGGTTTTTAAAAACTACATATTTTGAATTTATATAATCACATTGCTTGCCTACAATTATATCACTGTAATCAATTTTTTCATTATCAAACAATACTTCTGTTTTTCTGAGAAAAATTAAGACCTTGTTCCAAAATATTTTTGAGTAAACACAATCATAAAATAAATGATAATAATTTTCTGTGCATTTGCACTTCAAACAATAATCATGATCAGATTTTTTGAAACGATATAGATATTCTTCACATGCTAGTAACTTATAGAGTAGTTTGAAATTAAACTGTTTTAATCGTATTTCTTTGACGTATGTCAAATTAATTTTCAAATATTTGCAAAAAAATATTCCCAATAAATTTGAACATTTGGATTTATAAAAGTTCTATCAACTAATACCTTATATATATAACTTGTGACATCTTTATTTTTGTAACTGATATATTGTGACATACTTTTGGTGTCAATTCAAAATAATGAAGACGTGTATTTTCATATGAACAAAAACCAGTTCACATTTTAATTTTCTTTTCCAGTCACGAGGTATACAACTCCAAAGCAATTTAACCTCACATAAATAATTGTTTTTAATACAAAGTAATTCTTTTGCCCGATTTATATCCACAACCCCTCTGGCGCCTATGATGTCCCCAATAAATAATATTCCAGATTTTAGCCAATGTTTCCACCATAAACATAATTTTTTGTCTTTTATATAATTATGTGTTTCCCCATAACAGCTACATTATAATATTAGTGATCTCATTACATGATTTATTTACACATGGACATTTTTTCCAAGCCGAAATACATTGTTGATAAAATAAAGGTATATCTTTTAGAACTTTTAAATCTTCGTGTTTTAAGAAACTCATCTTGAGCACTAAAAAGTTGGGGCCAAGATAGTTCAAATAAAAATATGGGAGAATCTTCCATCTAAAATTATGATCTTTATTTCCATTATCTTAAAAAGCCAGTTTACTTTTAAAGCAAAACTTTGCAAAACAAAATCTGGCACATTCAAAGCTCCTTTATCAGTTGACTCGATTATAGTTTTCTCTTTACTCTATCTAAACCATCCCATACAAAATTGTAAATGAGTTTTTCAATTTGTTTATTTATCAAATCGATATTTGGAAAAACTGACATAATATAAGTAATATTTGACAATACAAGTGATTTCAATACAGTTATTTTACCAAAGCATGTCAACTTTCCCACTGTTTAATTTGGTTTTCAATTTGTTCTACCTTTTCCTTCCATGTTTTTTCATAAGCTTGTTTCATGTTCTTACTAAAATAAACCCCGAGTGTTTTTATAAACTGATTAGACCATGTGATTTCTTGATATTGTTCTACATTAAATTCACCAAAATGAAAACCTTTTGATTTTGATACATTTTAAGTAGGTCCTGCTACACAACCAAATTTTTTATTTTACGCATGGCATTTTTCAAAGAAATTTCGTTCGCAACGAAAATTGTTGCGTCATCTGCTAACAAGCTAATTTTCACTTGAGTACCAGGCATATCTCCTGATCCCGGTAATTGAACACCTTGAATAGCTTGATCTGATCTAATATCAATTGCTAATATTTCAATGACAACTAGGAACAATAGAGCGGACACTGGGCAACCTTGCCGAAGACCTCTTTGCAGAGACAAAAAATAATGATCGCCAATTATTATTAACACTACAACTTTGAACATTTGTTTAAAGAGTTTTTATATATCCAATAAATATACTACCAAAATTAAATTTTTCTAAACTTTTATAAAGAAAACCCCAACTTATTTGATCGAAAGCCTTTTCTAGATCAAAAAAGATAACAACTCCGGATTTCTCTTTTTCTTCAAAATAACATACTACATCATCGATCAAACGAATATTGTTCCCAATAAAACGTCCTTTAAGATATGCATTTTGATCAGAATCAATACAAACATTTAACACTTTTTTCAACCTTCCTGCTAAAGCAGATGCTAATATTTTATAATCAGTATTTAGGAGACTTATCGGCCTCCAATTTGAAATATTTTCTTTGTCGCCTTTCTTATGCAGAAGGGTTATGACAGCTCTAGTTTGTGAAATGGGTAAATTTCCTACTAACAATGATTTTTTGAATAACTTTAACATAATATATTTCAACTTATTCCAAAAGAATTGGTAAAACTCAAAAGTCAAACCATCTGAACCTGGACTTTTTCCTTTTTTAGTCCCATTTAGGGCGTCATTACATTCTGTAAGTGTTATTTCTGAATCACAGTATCTCTTTTGCTTTTCACTTAATACATTATCAACCTTTGTGTTCTTAAGATAATCATTTACTTCATTCTCTTTTCCTCTAGCCGAATACAAACGATAAAAATATTCAACTTCAGCTACAATTATATCTTTCATATTTCTGTATATTATTCCATTAACATTTACTTTAAACATATTCTTTAACTTAAAGTTTCTTTTTTCTAAACCTAAAAAGTATTTAGTATTTCGCTCACCATCTTTATACCACTTGATTTTGGACCGTATTTGTGCACCATGTATTTCGTATTCATAAAATTCTGACAATTGCCTTCTAACATGAGACAATTCGTTATCTTGAATTTCATTTAATATACCAAGACTTGATAAACGATTTAATCTATCTTGTAAGAAAAACTGTAAGCCTTTTCTTACCCTTGCCTTATTAATACAATAGTTAATTGACATGTGTCTTATTTTCTGTTTGAAAGTGTCCCACAAAACCGATATATTCTCTTTTTTTAATTGTAATTTTTCTTCTAAGACATTAATAAGAGAAATGACATTCTTCTGATAAACATCATCTTGCAAAAGTGAGTTATTCAGTTTCCAAATTCCTTTGCCTTTTTTTGCGGCCTTAAATTCGAATTTTAAATACACCGCATTATGGTCTGACATAAAGCGACCCCAAAACTACTATATCTTTAGCAAAATCATTCAACCGTTCGGATAACAGGACGAAATCAATTCGAGACTGTACAAAGCATGGATAAGATTGTTCCTGTGTAAATTCCCTTGCTTCAGGGTTTCTAACTCTTCATATATCAATTAAGTTTTTTAAAGAGATTTGGTTACGCAAATAAAAACCATCATTACCATCTTTGGTTATTCCTCCATTTTTGTCCTTTTTACAATTCAGGACCGTGTTAAAATTACCGGCTAAAACAATTCCTCCTGGAAGTACATGTTCATGAAATAATTGAAAACATTCTTGGAAAAAAGCCTTTCTGTTGCTTAATACATTTGGTGCATATAAATTAATAAACCAGATAGTTTCACCTGCAAAAGATACTTTTATTCCAATCAACCTGCCATTCTAAAAAGCAATTTTATCCTGAACAACGATAGCCTTGTTGCGGAGTAAAATTCTTGTTCCGCAGCTTTGCGAAGTGCCCACTGAATGAAAGGCACGACCTGACCAATCATATTTATCATGTTTCTTTATAATGTCATCTGTGAAATGGGTCTCCTGAAGAAATATGATATGCGCATCGATATCCTGTGCCCATCTATATATTTTCAATCGTTTTTTTTTTCTGTTTCTCAGTCCTTGACAGTTTAGCGAGAGTATGCTAAGATACATCGAGCTCATCAAGAGTGTTGAGACATTACTAATATCCTATTCTTGATCTTCTTTGTTTTTTTTTCTCTATGCTGTGTTTATATACGGCTCTTCCGTATTTTCACTTTCTTCTTGATATTTTACATTTACAACTGCACGTCTCTCCTTTACAACCGTTATACCTCCTGCTAGTTTACAAGCACATTATCATCGTCTCTATATAGTACTGTACCATTACGCATCAAAGTGACATTTATGCTATCATCAAATATCTGGCTGTAGGTTATTACTGACATTCATTGAATCACATCCTGTAAATCAACGACATACTTCCCTTGTCTTTATATTTTCGAGTCTTGAAGCAGGGCGGTATTAAACTTGAAGGATGAAGAGACATCTTCCTCGATTACAATTATCCCGCCGAGTGGACATTATTGCCGCGCTCTCTATTTCATCAAAGGAATAGGGATATTGTTGGGGTTGCAATTTTGTTTGAGGTTAGTCATTTAGAGGTAGGCATAGGCCCGAATTCACGAAAGAGGTTCAAATTTAACCCGCTGTTTAAACCACAACTCCGAGCAGGCTAGAAATATGACGTCATATGACGCGTTAAACCGTGGGTAAAATCTAAACCTCCTATGTGAATTGCAAAATGATAACCCATGTTCTAAGCTCGCCGGTATGACGTCATATGACGCGTTAAACCATGGGTTAAAATTTAAATCTCCTTTGTGAATTCGGGCCTATAGCGTTTGGACCAGGTTTAAAGTAGGCATGGAGGTAAGAGTTCGGTTGGTGTAGAAAACTAACAACAATACTGATTTGTTGTCGAAGCACATGCTAATGATTTGGTTTTGGGTTACGTTCTTAGTTAGGCTATGTTTAAGTTTAGGGTTAGGAATAGTATTGAGCTCAGGCTATATGAATTCAGTTAGTGTTGGAATTGGCCATGGAGTAGAATTATTGTCACCTGAATAATTTTATAAAATCATCTTTATAAATGTAGAAATATATCCTTTGTGGAACTTCACTCTAATTGTGTACCAAAAGCAGTATATCAATGTAGTTTATTAAAAATTAAACCAGTCTCAGTACTGTTATACTTACAACGGAGATCGTGGAAGACTAAAGAGAGGCATATTATAGAGTGACTGCTGATATTTGCTCGACATAATAGTCTGAGCTATGATTTGCCTCCACTGTATTTTTAAATGTAGATGAATGACCAGCATTCACCCATTATTTGTATGATATCACAATCTTATAAGGCATGGAAGGTCACTCCAACATTTAAACAAGATGGCATCCTTCATCTATCCAACGGTTTCACAATTATGTGCGTAATACTTTTCGCGCGCTTCACAGACCATGTACTACCTAATCGTCTGATAAAGACCTCCTCACGTACGTCCTTCATTGCAATGATCAAATCACCTGCAACTATGAAAACGAGGCTTCTTATTATTTATCCTTGAACACGATGCTATCACTTTTTATTTACCGTATAAACGGGTCATAGAAAAGTTAGAAATATTACGTAAACGGGGCTAATTTTTCGGGGATCTTCACGCATAAAGAAATTTTCGTGGATTTTTGAAAAAAGGCTTTGTTTCTTGAAAGAGGAAGAAATTTAAAAAAAAAATCATAAACACCTCAATGCATTATATCTAAATCTACGTTATATGTTACTTATTCTTTAAATGTTTACTCTGTAAACCAGATAGGCCTATACATGTATGTAATAACAAACCTTGAACCTGTTTTTCCGCAAAGAAGGGTCATATTTTGTGGAAAATGTTCTTGAAAGTATGTAAAATAGAGGGGCATTTTCGACGTCGCTATTGGTCGTGTGTTTTTACGTCTATGAATGTAAATTTGCACTATCGGGTCCTTGGAAGAAAAAAAAAGTATTTTTTCTTCATATTAATTGACAGTCCAGGCCATGAAGCGGTGTGAGGAGATGAAGAGAATGACTGATGACGTACGAAAGTATAACCGAATGTACTCGACATTTATATTCTTTCTTCTCACTCGATGTTACTTGCATCCGGGTGTGGTGGTACTAGGGATGGGGGGTGGGGGACCTGCCTCAAATTAAATGCCAAATTCAAAATGTTAAAGATATAGGAAAATGAAAAGTAGCGACAGAGACAAAGAGCTAACCAATAGCTCTACATTGATATAATTGGACACATGGTCGGAAACTTCCGGTCCAAAAGCTAAACTTTTTCTAGGTTCAGGTAAGATACAAGATCCTGGCTACCATTATCTTCTTCCACAGTGGACAGGAGTGGGCATTAAAATATATATATCTTTTACCTTTGCAAAAAAATCCCAGCTCAAACCCCCTAGGGTTAAATATTTTTTGTTACCTTATCAGCCATATATTTACAATAAGGTTTGTCTTGGTAAGTTAAACCAGTTGTTTCAAGCCCAAAGCTAGATATAAAAAACTGAACAGACTTTATCATTATTTCCTTATCGTTAGGAAGCAATTCTTTATAATGTCAAAGACGTGAAGCTTGGCAAAAACATTGTTTATGGTCAGAAGGGCGTTAACTATGTGTTAAATTGTATGAGTTAACGCCCTTCTGGCTCCAAGCAAACGTAATGCCGATCGTGTCCCAGTTATGGGGTTTAATCATGTCTAATGGTCTTATAACGACGGCATTTACGAAAATTACCATCATTTATCCGGGTCTTATCAAAGATATTTCTCATGAAGAAATAATTAACCCGGGCTTCTATCATCGTGCAAGCACAGGTGTATCCATTATTCACTTTGTAATTAAAGGACAGAGAAGCCAAAGGGGTTCGAGGACAAAGACCTGCCATGTCGTCAGGAAAAATAGAAATTGCATCATGCCTTGTGGATTCCAGGAGAAAAGGGCATTCTAGGGCGACCTGAAGAGAGATCAAAAGATTTTCCGCCTTTCTACTCGCATGATGGAGCCACACGTTCAGACCTACCATCCCTGGAGCAAAGAAACCAAGTCAGGGGTGGTAGAAATGAAAAGTCAATCTCCATGGTCTGACTGGAAATTTCTCTCGAGACGGGAGGGTTTAAATCTCATGAATGTGTATTAACACACATCCTACGAATCTACCCTCACTAAGATGTAGAACAAGGAAACTATAAAGGGGAGAGAGAAATAGATGGAGCGAGATATAGATGGAGCGAGTTAGAGAAAGAGAAAGAGAGAAAGAGAGAGGAAGAGAGAGAGAGAGAGAGAAAGAGAGGGAGAGAGAGAGAAGGAAGAGAGGGAGAGAGAGAGTGAGAGAGAGGGGTGAGGAAACAGACAGTAAGGTGTGTGTGTGCGTATGTGTATGTGTGTGTCTTTGAGAGAGAGAGACATAGGTTTTAATGAGACGGCAGCGAATAAAAATCAAATCAAATCAAATTATTTAAATAAAATCCACATTATTGGATTACAATCAAATTAAGTACAAACACTGACAAAGAAGAAAGAAAACTGATAAAACTTAGCATTCCAATTGGCCAAGCATCTACTGATCTACGAAACCAAAAAGAATACTGCAACAGTTAACTAATTTTATGAAAAGATGATGCGAAAGAGGAATCAAGACAACGAGCATAGATATAATGAAAGAGAGATTCAGACAGAGACAGGATGAGAGAGAGAGAGAGAGAGAGAGATACTGGTATTAACGATTCGAATATGGCCATGGAACATTCTTCAGTACGGCTTAGAGAAAATAGCAACTATCATGAGGGGATGATTATATCCCTATAATACTAACATTAATCATGCATGACGGGATATCAAATTAATCCTATTGATTGGGAGAATTATGAACATCGTGATGAAGTTAATGGATATGACGTTAATTGCTCCCATATTGGCGCCAAATCTTAATTATCTCTGAATATAGCATAGCTATTTTGAGAGAAACTAAGAGAAAATTATACACCATGTCATTGATTAGATCACTAATCAGTATGGAAAGAAGATCAAGTGACGGATTATCGAATACAAGTTTTTTTTTAATTATTATTATTATTTTGTTTTCTTCATTAAATCATTCGTAAATGGATAATCATCCATGATTCAATTTACATTTTTTTTTGTAATTGCCTAGACAAGGGCTTCAATGGTTAATGACTTAATCTTTACTGTTCAAAATGGCGACCATTCTCTGGTTATAAAGGATGTTTATGTTTATAGTGTGGTGAATATTTCAATTCTATGTGCTGGCCTACTTCAACAAGCCAGGTTGAAGAAGATGCTCATGTTTAACATTTTTCGTTAATTAATTAGAAACATTTCCATTGACACCGTGATTATTTCTTTTCTCAATTAAATACATTATTTTCCCCACTTTAATGCTCAACATCCGTCGTTTTTTCTTCTCTCCCGTTATGTTTGAAATAAACATTTCACATGTATTATTATATATGATAAAATGGGTTCAAGAATGTCGCCAATGAGTCGAAATACGTTGAAATGGATCACGTATGCGTGCATTATTTTTTACCGTAATGCAAGGGGAGTGCATTTTGGAGATAACAACCGTCAATTCTTCGACTTTAATTTCATATTGTAGACCAATCTTATAAAACAAATAATACATGTTTTTAGCTCGTGCATTAGTGATTTGCAGTGCACTTGGTTAAGTCACAATGAGACGAACAATGAACTCGACAAGTCTCGTTCATTATCCTACTGTGACTTAACCTGCGGGCAGTTCATATTCACTAATGCACTCGCAAATATGTATTATTTGTATAACATAATTATTTACTCCTTATTCCTTACGGCCTAAAATCAGAAAGCAAAATCACTAATGCTTGTTATGTTATATCGTACGTACTTGAATATCAGTCTTATGACTAACCATTATGAGACCCCACTATCATGATATGAGTTTCAAAGTTTAATAAAGTTCTTTCTGAATGGGGTGAGCAGCTGTTTCATAATAGAATATTACGGATGGATCTTCGTCTTTTATAATCTGCAGTAAGTAACACATATGTTTGTTGATTATAGTAACATGAGCCAGCATATTCCTATCTATGCTTTTAGAAAGCATAGCATATACCTGAGGCACAAATCATACACAGCAGTAAGGTAGCTCTCGAAAACACGGTGTTCTTCTCAAGATATTATTTATTTCACCTCAAATGGGTCAGCGGTTGGCTTCGTAAGGCAAGAAAATCTCCTCCGAAAGTGACACCCAATCCTAAACCTTTGCTTTCATCATGCGTGTTCGACTATTATAAGAATCCAGAACGGTAAACATGGAGGTGGAACCAGGATTGTCTAAGAAGGGGTGGAGGTGGTGGGCGATGGTTGAACATTTCCCGAAATTAATGTTTCCCATGAACATTATGTGAGGGGGGGGGGGTGATAAATATATAATTCCCCTATAGTTAAGAATCAAGAATATATCAATTTTAGCCATTTATATTGGGGGAGGGGGCTGCAGTATCAGTTGGGGGTCACCTAGGCGCCCTCTGGATCAGTCTAGTATGTAACCTATATCCAACCTAATATTCTGGAATAACTCATCACCACCTCTCTTCGTTCGAGGTATTCGGGAATCATCTTTCGCTGCGACTAGCGGCGGGGGTAATCAAAGATGAAAATCATCTGATGAATTCCACAGAAAGGAACAGCGAATTTAGGCATTTAGGAACGGGAGTGGACGGAGATGATGGTGGACAAAGCCGAGATAATTCTCCCGACGTAATCAAATCAGATATTACAGTTTAGCTGATGATTTTATTAAGATGACCGCCTGACCAGAGCGTAGCGTGGACATGTTCAAATATTAAGCAATGGTAAACTTGATTTATGTTCATTTTTCATTAAAGCACTGCCATGTCTAGGTCTGAATGTTATAATTATTATATCGGACTTGGCCGCGTTTACAAATGTATAACAAACTTCTATAGACATATGACAAAACAGATATTCTATGGTTTCGTAGTGATCAATTACTCGTAATTATTTTGATAACACTGGACTGCAGTAGTAAATCTTATGTTGTGCCTACTTTATGTTTCTGTACTGATATTAGAGAACATATTGGAAGATGTAGAGGAAAACATTCATTGAGACAAAAGATAAAATTCTATCTATTTTGCAATTCTCTTTTTTTCTCCATTTGTGAGAAAAGGAACGCATTAAGAACATGAACCTAGTTTACCCACTCCGATAATTTCTAGACTGTTTTGTAGGTTTATATTTCCATCATATCTCAGATATCCCTAAATATTTTGGAGAGAAAGTATGTCATGTTCGGAAAAAATATCAAATAATGCCTCAAATAAGTTGAAGTAGCCCTTTTAAGCTTACACATGTATACGAACGTGTCCTGGTTCTCAAGGTTCTCAAGGTTCATTTGAAGATACTATTGTCCCTTTTGCAGCCAACATCAAATTCTGTAGAACATTGTAGGAATTATGAATATGTCATGTATGTCCTATCTGTGAAATTTAGACATCAGCAGTGTCTTAGTATTCAAATTATGCAAGGAAACCCATTTACTTTCTAGACTTCACTGTCAGATACTATTGAGTGACTGAATGACCTTTTTTTTCTTTGGTAATAACATACACAAAATGAGCTGTAAAGATACATGAGCATTTGTCTACATCAATAACCTACTTCTTGTAATGGCCAAAATTAAACTGATTGAATTTTTGTGCAGCACAAAACGTACGACCATTCGGTACAAGGGTCTGAAAATCAGACTATTTACTAAAGTGATTGCAATACTAAAGTCGATTTGACAACTAATGGTCGTTATTCCCACAAAAATATATTTTCAAGCCCTTTCTTGTTTTGAAGGAAGTTCTAAATTAGTATTTTCATTCAAATGCCATTGGAATTCAACCTTTACATTTTTTTGGTCTGCAAATGTCTGTTAAACAATATTCGCGATAACGAAACTACTCAAGTAAATATAGCGAGGAAAGAACATTATTATCCGAGTATTATAATATGCCTCAGGAAATTATGCAATATAATTTCATTTTGAATTAAAAAAAAATCATATCTAGGAAGTGATAATACTTTTATGCTCAAGATAGTGGTAGTCTTACACAAGGAGATAGTTGAAAATACAGTTTCAATTTTCATGATTACATAATGGAACATGTCGTGTAGTGAATGGGAGAGGAAGAATATGAAAAGAAGGAATACAAAAATAATAATACACATATTAATTAAAAGGTAAAACAAACGAAATATCATGATAGTGATGATAAAATAGATGACGATTCAAGATTAAACATAGGGTAGCATGACGTAGGTTTTTACCATGTAAAGGAAAACAACAATGACAAGTACCAAATATAAGTTAAATGAAGGATAAACGATGCTGACTAACAAGGAGGAGGAAAGTGTTGCTTATATGAACAGAAGTCCTTGGAGTACTCACGCCATTTTATTTCTCCCTAACCAAGTGATGTATTGCTTATCCAATTGCTCTTTACCGCGCTGACATCACTAGGATAGAAAACTTGTCCGTTATTTTCAGTGGGTGAATCTAAAAGGGGCGGGGACTGGGGAGGATAATTTCCTGCTACATCGATGGACCACTTATAAATTCATTCGATAATCATGGTGGAAAATAAGTGAAAAATTGATGAAATAAACTACTTGACAATAAATCTTGCAGTCAATATCAAAACTTAACATATATACACAAACTTACGCACACACAAGCACTCGCATAAATACACACACATACATCTCCCGCACCCCACACCTAAACATAAAATCTCTCTTCACAGTAATATCACACATTCAATGCCCACTCACATAATATTCATGATATTGAAAAGTAGACACTGTTTTGTTAGCCAAGTTTTGTAGGCCTATCACAATAATCAACATTTCACTTTATTCGATATCTTACTTTCTTTGAAAGGAAAATACAGTCATCTAGGAATTGGCTCGTCATTTAACATTTTTGCTTTTCACAAAGTTGAATTAAAATCAAGTGAACACTTACGAATTGATTTTCGGGGCTCACCAATTCGACAGTTATTTAGGAGAATTTGTCTGTCTTTATGCCACTTCTAGGTGCTATTTAGTGGAGTAGTTCAAGTTTCCCAAAATGGCACTGATTTATGGATTTGTGATAAATCATTATCGGTTTACAATCTGATTCCATATTCGTATCAAGGTATTTGATATATGCATGTACGATCTTAATGGGATGACAATAAAAATATCTAATGGCCTGATTGTAACCAGCATTATTGTACTTAAAATGAACATTTACGTATATTATGACGCAGTAAACGACCTGAAAAAATGGGAAAAGGTAATGATACGAAGAAGATTATCTCTATTTTATAAGACTAGCAAAAATGTAAAGCGTACCACCGTAACCTCGTCTATTCCTATTTATTTATTTCTGGAGGCGGCTTACCTCTGCATGTGTGACCGGGGCTTTGAAATAATGTCGGCGTTTATAACAAACATAGCCTGATTAGAAATTGACATTAAACCGGATCACCGAATTGGTTTTTTATTGATTTCTTATTGGGGCCGTTCCTTTCAGTAGAGTTCTGAAAGAACTACTAAATAAAATGAAATTTGTCGAAATAGGCGTAACAGCGGGGAGTTGTCACTACGCGCTGAATTAACCTACTTTGTATTGGGATGCCCGGCATAGGAAATATCTGACGTGGGTTCAAAAGCGCCAATGTACATGATACAGTGCTTCCTGCAGCCGATCTAGCTTTATATCAAGGCCTGATTTGTGCCTGCTGCGGACCTTTATTTCGAGTTCAGATTAGTTTCTGGTTCATTTGGAACAGGTCCAAAATGTAGGCCATTCAATGTGACCTTATACTAGGTCTATGCCATCGTATTGCTAATAATGAGTGCATGAATGCCTATGCTTACTTCTATAGGTTGTGATTTGTACTTGAACGTTAAACATGTCAGGCACTTTACATTGACCATTGCATATTATAGTATCGCAAACTCGCAAATCACCATATGGATACAGAAAACCAAGAAAAAAAAACAATAAGAAGGTTAGAATAAAGTAAAAGCAATTAGGCCTACACAAGAGTGTTGCAACTCAATTCATTTTTTTAAATCTAAGATCAGCTATTTCGCTAGTGATTCTGTGCCTCTTTTCAGAGAGAGAAAGAGAGAGAAAGAGAGTGAAAGATGTTAAAATGAAAGTTAAAAAAGAATTGATCATAGCATAAGCGATGGATGTAGTCGGCATAATAAAAAGATGAGTTTGTCACCATTGAAAATAAGGTCTTCCCACTGTGCATGCTTGTTTGGTTTGCTCTCAGGCTCAATCTTAGACTGAAGCCGATGGCTAAAGATCGGTCAAGGGTGAACAACCCCGGCAGAATCATGCCCGAGATTTATGTTCATAAGCAAACGTGATATTTATCATTACCATTGCTTTACGTAAGAGGCCTTGTCAGGGCACGTAGAACTTAACAATTTATATCGAAGAAGGTCCCATGAAAAACTACGACAACTAAACTGTTTTTTTTCTTCATATTCTGTTTATAACACGAGGTGCATCCGGCCCTTTTAAATGATACGTATATTTGTCCTTACGGGCCAGCTGCTCATAACCTAGCTCTATTTCTCCATTTTCGTTGTCCTTAGTCGGAATATCTGTCATGTATTATGTAGGACCTTCGATTGCTATCCTTGTGAGTAGTGCCGGAGGTCTTAATTTTCTTTTCATATCAATCATTGAAAAAAGAGTGGTATTGAAAGTTGCATTGGATAAGGCTAATGAGAAAGATGCTCTTCTACTTATGCATCACGTCTTTCCTTTTTTCACTTTTTGTTGACATTTTGATATAAAAAACAATATACAGAAGACATTGAATGTATGTAGATATTAACAAAAAAACATATCTGGAGAACCACAATCGCAACTATTTTCGACAAATCAACTCAAGCCAATTCCGATGACCCTATTGCATTCCGTATAAATCATGTGCGGATTATGTAAATACATAATTGTCATCTTCGCACATTTCAATAGGTGACGCACAAGGCTAGTAGAATTAAGTGCAGTTGGTTTTTCTAAATAAGTGCCTATCGTATTTTTAACATTTCTTATATATCTTCATCATCATCATCATCTTTATCGTTGTCGTCGTCGTCGTCATCATCATCATCATCATCACAAGCATTATATAATCAACACCATTATCACCGTCATCATCATTGCAATCACCATCATGATCACCACCACCACCACCGCCATCGTCATCACCACCACCACAACCACCATCACCACCATCATAATTATCATCACCATCATCGTGATCACAATTTTGTGTGAACAATTTTAATTTGTAGAAGGTGATTACTACCCTCGATTTGCATTTGGGTCATCTGAAATGGCGCTAATGTGCTATTCGAGCGTTAATGCTCACTCTAGCCCGAATTACATTACCATTTTAACATGTTTAAGTAGAAAGTTCAGGATTCTCAATATTCCATTATCATGAATCCCTAGACAGACATTACAGGATCTTTTAATTAAATCCCTTCCCGATAGACAGTGAAAACGGGTGATGGTGGAGGTGGGGGTGGGGTGGGGTGGAGGGAGGGAAGATGCGTCGTTGTACAGATTTGTTTTGATTTGATTTGATTTATTTACCAACAGCAATACAGTAATACATTTCATACAATGTGTTTATATATCCAAGAAGAGAAACTATTGGTTGGTAAAAGGGGCCAGATAATAGCACATGTGTTAGTCGAGCCTAACCCCTTAAACAGCTAAACAAAGTATTTTGGTACAAATCAGTTTAGAAAATGTAACAAAACATAAATAATGAATTTACTATTACATTCGATACTTTCAAAAATAAGAATACTTAACAATGTCCTACAATATACAAACTGATAATGTAAAATATAATTTGTGTATATATGCAGATTATGTATAGTGGATAGGTCAACGGACTGTGGGTCACGAGGTTCCGGGTTCGAGTCCCGCTGTCTCACTAATAGTAATGTCCTTCGCAATACATTAATCTACATTTACTACTTTTGACTCAGGTGTTAAATGGGCACCCGGTAATATATATATATATATATATATGTTCATAGCTGGAGATTAAATCACATTGACAGCGTACCAAACCTTTACACTAAGAAATAGGCGGATCCAGATTGTCCTCGTAAAGGGTTGGGGGGGGGGTGCAATTCCCCAAAAATCAAGAAAAACAAAATGGAGCAAAACATAATTTTTGCATAACAAAACAAGACAAAACCAAATGACGGAGCATAAACGGAGGGGTCCGTTCCGCTGGGACCCCTTGATCGGACCCCGTTGTATAATCGGAAGTGTCTCTGTGACCTGCTGCGTCTGGAATGGTGACATCGTCCAAGTTAAGTGTCGCCTGAGGAGTTGACAATTACTTAGGCATTACTATCATATTCCTCGACTTTGTCACGTGAATTCTTAGACTAGCTTCAGACAAATATTATTTATATTTAGAATTATCTAGATATATATTGCATAGATCAATACAATTAATAACAAAAAAGACAAAATCCCGTACGCAATTATCTTTATTTTGTTATAATTTACTTATATTGTACCCCGTGCCATACGACGGCTTTTCAACATACTAGACAAAAGAATTAAATGAAAAAGTAACGTGTTCTTAAAATAAAATGTGAAGATATTGAAGCTCATTCCTAGCCACATTGCATGGTGGACAAGATCTTCATCGTATTATCAATTCAGTTCTTTGTTGAATCAAGGAGTTATTAAGTTAGAGTTTCAGCGTAATAAATACTAGGTAGGAAGATATGTTCCACTTTTCACTGTCATTTGCTCTTGGATTCATCATTGACGCTTCAGGTATACTTATTTCCCCCAAATCATGCTCCACATCTGTGCCCCTAGGCAAACTCGCATCATGAAACATTTTTGTGAATCCTCCCCACCCCTCTCTCTCTCTCTCTCTCTCTCTTTCTCTTTATCTTTCTCTTGATGCCAGTTAGTGTTTCAAGCATGTTCAACGAAGGAAATTACTTCAAAAGAATATACCGTCAGCATTTCCTTCTGATATTTGGTGTACATTCTTTAATGTAAACTTGTAAATCTAACTTTTGCCTGTAACCTGTTATGAAAAAAATAGGTAGGTCCATACGTATATAGTAGGTCCATGGTTTAATACATTTCGGGCAGCAGAATACCATATGCCCTCGGGGAGGTCACGTGTCTATAATCATGCTACTTTATTACCCACATCGATGTTTCTAATTTCTTGGTTGTTTAGAGCGCATGCATTTTTTTGGCGGGGGAGGGGGAGGGGAGATGGTCTTTATTCCTGATATTCATCATCTTGTTTGTAAAGTACAGTGAATGTTTCCTTCTAGAAGAGTGCACAGTGTGCAGTTATTCAATGCATGCACAATGAGTTAAAAAAGGGAAATGTTTACTTCATGAAAATGCGTATCATGGAATTCAGATATATATTGTTTTCTTACTGCATCACACGATGTACCGTATATGATTACATCGTCGATTAAACATTTTGTAGAATCATTTCCATTTCAGACCTATGTTTATTTATAGAAATTAACATCGTATTATAGACGCTTCAGATGCTCAAGGAATACACAACAGCATGTATATGTATTTGTATTAAATTTATGAGAAAACTTAATTAACATGGTACATGAATATTTTGTTCTACAATACATAGGCTTGATAATTGATTGAATTGCATTGATTTTTTTTTCTTCTGAAACATGCAAATCAAATTACATTTCAGCAATCCAACTTTAACAAAATATAACAAATTTTTGTAACGTGTATA
This sequence comes from Mesocentrotus franciscanus, assembly GCA_037976565.1. Classification (NCBI taxonomy): domain Eukaryota; kingdom Metazoa; phylum Echinodermata; class Echinoidea; order Camarodonta; family Strongylocentrotidae; genus Mesocentrotus; species Mesocentrotus franciscanus. The sequence continues at coordinate 827,984 of CP137683.1, forward strand.
CAATATAATAATAATAAATGATGACATTAAAACAAATGTAACTGATAACACAATACCAAGAATTATTCATTAAAAAATAATAACAAGAAATAATAATAAATACAAATTATTAATTGATACAAGTATATTAACATTCCTTTAAAAGATAGGCCTACATGGAAACAATCTATAATTGTACAAGCATGTATCTACATGTAAACATTACTTCAAATAAGATTAAATGTTTAGAAAATGACAAACGGTAATGCATATAAAATATTTTGGGTCGATAATTTACCGGCTTGTGTGTTGTATTAATAATGGCAAATGATATATGAGGAAATCTGATAGAAATAACTTTAACGGAAATTACAATATGGTCAGAAACTGGTCATAAGGTTGGTAATGAAAATTAAAACCTTGTAACAAAGTATTGACTTAAAAGGGACAAATTGGCATTTCTTTGCACGATGATAAAGTATGAGGCAAGATGCACATCTGCTGTAAACGGAGTATTGGGTATACTGTCTCATATGTTTAACAAGGGAAAATATTACACTAATATGACAATGATGCCACTTTTAACTAATGATTTTATGTTTGAAAATGCATATGTTCTGCCCCATAAATGCACAATTACCTTATACATTACAATATTCCTAATCCTGAAAATATGTCACCTGAAGCCCAACTGCAAACGTCACCCTAACCCCGTCTTTGAAAAATAAGCCCAAAATAAGCCCTTTACGAACCTACCGAAAATTTTGGAAATTTTAATTTCTTCTTATTATGTAATTACGTAATATTATTGCAATAGACGGCGGATCAGGGAGGGGGGAAGAAGGACTGGTCCCTCTCACTCCTTTACATAATAATAAATTTCAATAACAATTTACATCGAAAATAATATCGCTAGTGATATTCGTTTGTCTCGCAATGTGGTCAATAAGGGATCTAAAGATATGCTTCGTCAGGTGATAAATACGCAAGCGTGTTTTATACAGGACCGGCGGTCAATTAATTCGATCAATAATTGGAACAATAACGCACAAGGCCTATTGGCCGACGCACACGATGCTCGACCAATCAGCAGGCCGCTGGTTCGGCCGCTGGTTCGGCTGATGCACAAGGCCTATTGGCCGACGCACACGGTGCTCGACCAATAGGCCTTGTGCGTTATTGTTCCAATTATTGATCGAATTAATTGACCGCCGGTCCTCCCGTACAGTATAAAACACGCTTGCTTACATTAGTTTTTATCACCTGACGAAGTGTTGCAGCGGCGCACGAAACGTGGTGATCTTTTAGATCCCTTATTGACCACATTGCGAGACAAACGAATATCACTAGCGATATTATTTTCGATACTACATCCGCAATGAGTAATATATTTAACAATTTACATTATTATAATCATAATGATAATAATAGTAGTAATAATAACAATAATTATAACAATAATGTTTTGCACCCATGGTAGCCACATCAGTATTAATACTGTTTTCCTTGAGGACCCTGTAATCATATTATTGCCCAGGCTTTAGTCGAGCTTAAATATACACATACAAATAAGTTGTGTTCTAATTATGCTCCCCCCCTTTTTTTGCAATATAAGCCCTAAAAATGCACCGGAGAATGTAATAAGCCTTTTCTTCTTTTTGTCTGTCAGAGATTTTTCGGAAAAGTGACCTAAAGCCCTTTTCATAAGCTCCTGGATCCATCCCTGTTTAATTATTCTTGAAATGTCTTGAATGGCGGATCAAAATCCATAAAATGTCGAAATGAGGCTGGGCGGTCATCGCGATGTCTTTTCGTGTCGAGGTGCATCGTAATATCGATTGATCCCCAGAGGTGTTCATTCGCACTCTGGGTTTACCCATAGTGCAATTGGTTATTCGCGTCATAAATCAATGTTTGCACGATGGATTAAACGATGCATCAGGAACCATGGGCAATGCTCACGGTCATTTATTTTTGATCGTGAATCGTTAACTGAACAGGACAATGAACTAGCAGAATATGGAAAACAGAAGGAGAGGAAGTAAAATAAAAAGAAGAAAAAGGATGAGTTATGGCTCTTTATGTTTTATTATTTCCTTTGGTAATGATGAAATAACAGGTACCTTTTTGAATGTTTGAACACTATAACAAAGGCATGAATAGTGGGTACCGTAGATGCCATGCATCAAATTTAGCCTTCAGATTTAATATTCCTTACACTAGAAAAAAAATGATAATGGTGATTATCTTTGCATTCAAAGCAAGCGAATCTCAACCTACCTTCAAGTATTTATAGCGAAATTATCGCGAAACCGGTGATCCTTTAATCTAGGAAGCGGGCTCCCTATTACCCCTTTCCGATCAGTTTCTCTTTCCCACTTGCACTCTCCATATCTCCACCACTTCCCCCCTCCCCTCATCATTATTTAGCTCATACAAAGTCTATGGTAGTTACTTTTGCTCCCCCTGTTTCAGAATCCTGGTTCTTGCAAATGTTTACAATGTTTTCGATTTTAAGACGATTTTCTCTCAATAATCATACAGATTACAATTATCTGCACCTGTATGCTGTAAACGCCTTAGGGGGAAATGCATTTAAGATCCAATTGCGCCTCAAAGGATGAGCATCGGGGCTGGTTTCCGTTTATTCGGTAAGACTCAGCAGGTGCTATTTTAACTACATGATTTAGTACATCGGTAAACAGGAAGATAACTACGGGGTCAGAGAAAGCAGTTTTAGCTCCATCGAGAAAGGGAAAAGGACATAGAGACTGTAGTAGAAAAGGGAGTGGGAGAGAGAAAGAGAGAGAGAGAGAGACTGATAATTATGGAGATCGAGGTAGATTACTGAGAGAGAAATAAATAGAGAGGGGGGTATAAAGAGAAATATTGAGACTGATAGAGAGAGAGAGAGAGAGGGAGGGAGGGAGAGAGAGAGAGAGAGAGACACGGTGGCAAAACCGGGGGTCGAGAGGGTCAAACTTTTTGATAAATAAAAAACAGTGTCCCTCCTGCATCACGAAGGTGTCGCTCTTAAGTAAACAAAGTCCCCTCCTGCGATTAAATGCTAGCCCCTGAGCCCAAAATCACTTTTTTTCATCATCTGATGTGCCATGAGTAAATACCAATCATTGGGATAGCAGATGCCTTGTTTACGAAAAACCCCTTTCAAGTGAACAAATTTCCTTTTCACGATAAGACGAAGGTGTTAATCATTAGGTAAAAGTGTCCTTCATATATCAGAGGTATTCTAAGTGTTTAAGGGCAGATGACTTTACTTAAGACCATGATGGAAATGCCCTTTAGATTTGTGCCCTTCCTGTGAAAGAATTAATGTCCCTCCAATGGATAAAAAACTCCTTCTCTATACGCTGTGCCCTTATGTTTTAATACATACCTTTCATATTACTATAGTTATTACAAAGAAACAGATAACTGCTTTGTGACATCAAGGCGGTGTTCTACCAGTTGTAGTAATATGGCTTTTCTCGACAATGTTGCCTTTTCTCTGAAAATATTGCTTTTTAGTTATAGCGCTATCTAAATTATGTTGACAATGAGTGTGGGTCATAGGTATTAGGCGAATTCGCTGATGCGGAACATGTCTCTTTAACACGGGACTTCATTCATTTGTCCTCCAAAAACGTCTTTCTCCCTGACTGATTGCTCATTCTGGAAGGTTAACGGCAAAGTTTAATATTCGCTGGAACTGGCAAGCTGACTTCAAACTAAAAATCAAATGCTTGATCCATGACCATTGCACCCTTTCGGTGCACCCTTTTTATCATGATGATAAAAGCAACAGGATTCAATTATTCACGTGTTAAATGAGCAGCTAAATTGGTAATGTCTAGCCGACGAACTTTTCTCGAGTAAAACACCCTCCAAACGACCATGGAAGTAAGGACCTCAGACGATTCTTTCTTGATAGCGTTGGTATTACTCCCATTAACAGGCTCATATTGATTATTGTATTATTATACGTTCGGGTGCAAAAAATGTTACGTTATGAGCTTCTGATCTGGTGGAATACCCAGGCGGTGTGTTATTGCAATTAGCAGATAAGAGTCTGTCGAGCCTATTCTAGAAAAGGGTAATGCCATATGGGAGCAGTGTGATATAATGGTGGAGGCCCGTACCTCTAATAGACTGTAAGCACAGACTCTAATTTAACACTTTACCACAATTCCTAGTGCCCGCTTAAGCAGAGGCTAGCTCTGTCAGTCTTTGGCTGTATAAGGAGCAGCTAAAGTACAGAGTCTATACAGAATGCCGTCAGCATAGTCTCAGAGTGCAGACAACAACAACTTACAGAGGTTTGTGACTGCTAACTACTTTCCATGCGAGAGGTGGCGGGTTCAATCCTGGCCTGATGCCTACATCCTTAGACAAGCCGTTTCGCCCACATGTTCCACTCTCAACCCAGATGTTTCTGGCAATGATGGGGTAATAATAATAACATGGCCATCAGGTTTTTATACAGATGTGGCTTCTCTGAGTTGTCTTATAATTATTGTTATGTCCTTGAGTTGCATTGGGAGTTTCAGTTGTTGACGTTGACACGAACGTGATTATTTAACACTAAAAATCTTTTTTTTTTCGTATACAAAATGAATTAATTTATAATTCTGCATTTTCCTTTAAAGTCAAATACTGTATCATAAGTTCTAATACCGATTTCTTTTGTAAATACTGAATATGTTTGTGTAGGTTTTGCTGGAATATGTACGAAGTAAAAGATTGAAATGCAATGCTGAATAAATGGATTCAATTTTATTCCTCTACAATGCCAACCTAGCTTTGTGACCTGTAAATAGACCTGTATATATACTTGCGATGGAGTACATTATACATTCGTGATTTGACACACACGCAATCCCGTCATGCCTCAGGACAATGATGATCGATTGAACCGTTCAACTCTAGCCGCCGTTTGTAAGACAGTGACTCTGTCTCCATGTCACATTTATATTATTCTTGGCTGACAAAAGTTAACACACTCTACATCCATTCTTTGTCAAGAAACGGGGCAAGATCTAGGTTAGGAGTATTGTATTACATAATACAATACCTTTTATTGACTATTGTGGTTCATAACCCAATCAAGCTGTCTTTACGACTTATTTAGACAATTCTATCATATTGTTTCTATTATGTAAGGGCTTGTATGGGGGTCGTATGTGAAGGGATGTTGTATTAGGGATCCCGATTCATAAGACTTTGTATTAACAAAAAAGATGTTACTTGGAATTGCTGCATTTCAATGATTGTAAAGATTTGCGGGGTTTCTTACTTGAAATAATAATAATAGTAATAATAACAATAATACTACTACTAATAATAATGATAAGCGCACATATCCATCTCTAGAGAAAATCGTGGCGCCTACAATACTACTCCAATTCAAAAGCTCCAAAGCGAAAAACAATATTAATATATGAAGTCAATGAACTAAAATTTGAACTCTAAAACGGGAAACTCAATTGTAACCAGTAAGCATTTGGTGGGTCTTAAGTATGGCGCTATGCCCGAGTCACATCTTTGCGTATTTGGCTTGCGTATTGCTGCGTATTGCCCGAACGCAGACATAGGCAGTCATACCCAATAAAGCGCAATGAAACATGCTCACTACGTACTCAATACGCAGACTAGCGCATAGGTCTGCGTTGGTCGCTCGCTAGTTTAAAAATTTTCTAAGCTACCGCAAGCAAACGCAAGGTCAAATCGCCCGCGAGCGACAGCAAGTGGCTTAGCGCAGGTATACGCAAGCATACGCACCTCTTTTTTGGGAGTGCGTGTCATTGCCTATTACTGCGTTTCCTGTACGATTTACCTCGCGTTAGCTCGTTGTCGTTAGCATGATTGCGCGTATTGCGCTGTGGCTCGCACACCGCTCGCAGCAGCAAGAACCGTTGCGATTGTCACTCGCTACGCTGCGAATCTAGCTCGTACGCCGTTCGCTTTAGCTCGCAGTCGCTGGTTGCCGCTCGCTTTACCTCGCTATCACTGCGATTAGTTGCCTAGTACCGACCACCGTCGCTGCGCTGATTTTATTTTCTGTAGATGTAGACTCGTCAGAAGCTATAAGATGCTTATGCCCAGTCCCGCAAAATGACTAGTATTTTTACACCGCCGCAGCCCGAGTGAGCTGGTACGCTGTAGAGCGAGCTGGCACGCAGCAGTACGAACGGCAGACGAGCTAACGCGAGCGAACACGCAGTGAGACGCAACGAGACCAACTGGTGCGAGCGGCTATCGAGCAGCAAACGAGCAAAGAACGAGCTAAATACGCAACGTAACGAGCAAACTACGTATTGAATCGTACTGCTATGAGCAACAGCGAGCTATAGCGTGGTCATAGGCAACCATAGGCAACCGTAGGCAGTCTTTGTACAAGCGGCATACGAGCTACCTACGAGATAGATACGCAATAGTGCGACTGCTACCTTCAAATTTGCCGCGTATTGCTTTGCTGCGTATTGATAAACCCCGCAAAGCGCAGCAATACGCAGCAACATACGCAAAGGTGTGACCTAGGCATTATAAGGTTTAAGGGTATTGTCTGATTGAAGAGAAATAAGTAACTAATTCCACAGAGAAGGAGTTGCTGATGCAAATGATCTGTTCGTGCAGTTTATTTTAGTCCGGATTTTCTTAAGCCTAATATTGAACGTAAAGTGTGAGGACTTATGGAATGGAGTGTTACAAGGGATGAAACATACACTGGAACCAGGTTATTTAGTGCTCGATAGGTTAAGGGCAAACTTTGTAGATTATACGCTGCTGAACAGATAGCCAGTAAAGAGATTGCAGGATGGAAGTGATATGAGATGATCTTCATGAGTTTGGCACAAAACGATTAGCAGCATTTTCAAAAACTTGTTGCCATTGGTTACTTTGGCTGATGGGTAATGTAAAGAGTAACGAATTGTAATTACCAAAGTGACATGTAACAAAAGCATATACTAACTGTTGGGTATTTTAAGGGACCAGGCGAAACAGAGACCAGGACAAATGATTTAGTCTGAAGCTTAACTTAGAAGCCATGATCCTCAAGAGAATCATTATCATTTCAGTACTTAAATAGTTCCTTAGTATTATTCTGACAAATGTACATTATTGCTTGGAGCGGAGGAAACATTTTACCTGCTAAATTTGAAGCTCATTTTCATTTCTTTTTAACATAACCCATGTTATCATTATACTTCACCCGATTGCTTGCCGCTGGCTTGATATGTATTTCAACTTAATGGAGACACCACATATTTTCTATACATATCATAACACGATTTAATACGGAGACATCTGCATCAAGCTAGCTATCTAGGATTTCCGGGAGTTTCCCCCCATGATTTTAATTCATTACAAAGCTACAATCTCAAACAAAAATCAATTAGTAATACTAACATGTTGAATGTTTTCTGACTCTGAGATGCGACGGAAAATGATTTCAACACAGGCTTAAGATATAACTAAGGTTGTACTAACGGTGAAAACTAATGTTGTATACCCGTTGTATATGAGGCGTCAGTTTATTGACGTAGGCCTGCGTCAGTGATTGGTTTGATCTTATAAACGGGCCACATGAGACGGACATGGTATAAAGAGTCAATGTACTATATAAAGAGTCCAAATATGGCTTTGAATTACTGGCATACTGGCGTACTTTTTGCTGATGACACAAAATGATCTTTTTCTCACAAAGACTCTCATAGATTAGTTGAAATAATTAATATTGAAATGTGTAATATTTTATTGTGGATTATAGCTAACAAATTATCATTGAATCTCCAGAAAACGAAGTATATGTTGTTTAGTAAATCTATAAATTCATTGCCAGCTAACATAGTTTTGGATAATACCCCATTGGAGTGCGTTTTATTTAATACATTTTTAGGTGTAATGGTTGACAAAAAGCTTTCATGGAAAAATCACATCGACAATATTTGTAAAATTATTTCCCGAAATATCTGTATTATTTATAAATTAAAGACATGTCTCCCTCTTAATTCATTAATTATGCTTTATACTTCTTTGATACTCCCATACTTAAATTATGGTCTCTTAGTTTGGGGTAACTCACATCAAACGTCATAGACAAAGCGTTTTTATTACAACAGAAGATTATTCGTATAATTTGTAATTCCCCCTTTCGCTCCCATACAGACTCTTTATTTTTGGAAATGAGATATTAAAGGTAAAAGAGTTATATTTTTTCCAACTAGGTCAATTTATGTTTAATTATAAAAATAATTTGTTGCCATCTGTTTTTCATGAAGTGTTTTTTAAAAATAGTTCAATCCATAATTACCCAACAAGACATTCGGATGATTTTCATTTACCTCTCCTGCGGACCCTCTTAGCTCAAAAAACCTTTATATATGAAGGTCCAAAGTTTTGGAATTCTTTAAGTAATGAAATAAAAAATGCTCCATCGATTAATACTTTTAAGAAAAAATTAAAATTGTTTTTATTACAATCATATCAACCTCATTGAATGTATATGTTGTTGTTGTTTTTTTTCTTCTTTTCTTTGAATACAAGATCATTCTCTACTCGCTGACTCAAAATGTAATTTGATATATTATATTGTGCCTTCTCAAGCTTATCTCCTTTCTAACACGCATCTCTCTTTCCTCATTTTCTTCTCGACCCCACATGCACCTCATCATTTTATATTATTTTCTGTACCCCCGATCTCTCTCCTTGGGGGCATTATGTACTCTTTGTATTGTAACCGTATCTTCCCATGTTTGCCATGTAAAGTACTGTCTTGCCCCGTTCTCGTCTCTGTTGGCATCCCTCCATTTTTCTCTATTTAGTAGTTCCTTTTGTAGTTAAGAACTTGTTAATTTAATTAATCATTATTCATTAAGGGTGTTCACACTTGTAAAAGCATTGCTTTTTAGTGGACCCCTCTGTTTCCAATATGTATTTTTAAATTGTTGTAAATGTTTAAAATTGATTTTGTAATTGTTTTGTTGGAAACATAAATAAATTGAATTGAATTGAATAATTCCCTTGACAGGTATAATTAGCGTAAGTATAATAGAAAAGACGCCTTGGATTCAGTGGCCATTACGGTATACATGAAAATGGGTTTGTTGGTTTATTTTACCTGACAAATAAGAAAGCGTGAGCATCTCTGAGGGAAGTGTATTTGAGAGTAAATGCCTTACCAAAGGGCACCAGGTTATCGACTGGGTTTTGAAGCCGAACCTCCTAGTTTATTACGAGACCATTGCTCTACCACTGAGTTATCATGATGGCGGTATTCATGTTCATGATGTTTAACCCACAATGACCTCCGTCGCTGCCTTTCTCGTCTCATTTCCGAACAATATCTCATCGCTTCCAAACCTGCACAAACTAATTTAATTGGACTAGCTGACACGTGTTCAAGAAATTCGTTTGATGGAGTACAGGCTCAATTTACAAAATGCACAGAACCACTTGACTGAGGGGAAGAAGCCATGAATGAAAGATATGCATTGGTGTGATGAACTGGGTTGGTTGGTTGGTTTATTGTTTGGTTTGTTGGCGCTATCCATCGATTTCCATGATTTCGATGGGTTTACCACATGGGTTTTATATAGATGCTGAATTTTTATTCGGAACTAAAAAAAAAAGGATATTTCCCGACGGATTACTGAATTGATGATAGATTTATTGATTAATTGATGCCTGGATTGTCGAAATCATTTCCAATGTCTGCTTTTGGTCCGTTTTGAAAATTTGAAAACAAAGTTCCAATTCAAATTCAGGAAGAACGAGAGATGTGGTGATTGGTAGATAATAGGTAATCAGAAAGAGACAGAGAGAGAGAGAGAGAAGGACAAAATAATAGAATAGACATGATAGATTAGTGAGGTACATTAACATAGAAAGTATAAAGACAAAGACATGTTTGCATTAAACGAAAAAGAAGTATATTTATATAATTATGGGAAGTTGACAAGGGGCATTAGGCATGAAGAAGAAAAGGTGGCCAAAATTATGCTACAAAATTAGACTAGAATTAATAAGATGAAAATATATATAGATGTATGTGTGTGCGTATCCGTGTATCACTGATTCAATTTGCAAAGTAATGCCACTCGTCACCCATTTGTTTAATTTGTGTCACCATAACGGAATCTTATACATCTCGAATGCAGACTGTTAGTAACCTATATTTACCACCTCACTGCCAAGTGGTTTTTTATATATGTCACGGTCTCTTTGCATGCTGGATACAAGCAGGTTACTGTAATTGAGTCGTACATGTGGTACTTCAGTGAAAGCACCGTTATTCAAATGTCTGTGATAGATACCCAATGGTCATGACGGAGTAATGCGAGAGAAATAGATTCTATTTGGAGGCACAAACGGGCTATTATCTGTTATCCGCCTCTACTGCTGACTGAAAACTGAACACACACTAAAGGCTTATTACCGCTCACAGGAGAGCTCTTATTGTCTTCGCTCTTGAATGAATTTATTTTCTTCTTATAATAATCAGGTGATTTCCTTTAATTCCTGATACGATTGCTTTTCATACTAGAAATCTATAGTCATATTATGTCATAGTAAGATATCAGGAGGAGGCTCTTTCCTTCAACGCGGTCAGCACTTTCCGATTCGCTTTAAACATGTTTCACGAAGACAGTACTACTGAAATTACACTAAGGTTATAGTTTCATATTCGAAATCATAAGCGCCTTATTAAGATTAATTCAGAATAAATATGAGTACACTTTACTAATAACATTGAAAAAAAAACGACAGGGGCCGTTTTTTTGAAAGGTAAAGAATTGTAGACAAAGTTCATGTAGGAAACTTCAAGAAATGAAGATAAGTGAACATTTTGTATCGACAAGTTTTAAAAATAAAATTTATTTTACTTGTTTATTTTTTGTTTCCGTCATACAAAAAAGAATATACATGCACAATCAAAAGTTAATTAAGCAATAGTTAAACAAAACTAAAAAATTTAATTTAATATAATTTTTGTTTTTGTTTTTGTTTGCATGTGTTTAAAACTAAAGAAATTATAATGAATTAAATGGCTGTACTTGCATAGTGCAGCTAGTCTCTCATGAGGCCCAAGAGAGCAAAAAGAAAAAGAAGAAGAAGAAGAAGATCGATTATTTGTTCTTAAGGTATGTAGTCAAATTAATGGAAAATTCAACAATTAGTCATTTAAAGAGCTTAGATTGGAATTAAGTACTTAAGGTTTTAGCGTGTTTAGAATCAGACAATGTTAGGGAACAAGGAGTCCAAAAATGAGAGGAAAATTTAACAGAATTGATGCGCATGATCCAAATTTGGCGTATGCAGCGATCGCGTGCCTTTCTAAAAATAAACAATCACGATACTTTCTTTGATTTATTCGGCCTCAGTTCTGCGATGTCATTTGAAGAAGAACATACCATAATTTTCAGAAAGTTAATTTTGGGAATAAACAATCAGGGCTTTCATTACATCATGAATTGCAGGCATTCTGATTTATAAGGTTTCACACGCAGCAGGGCAACATAACATTGCTTATTGGAATCGTGTAAAAGATATCTTTCTCAACATAATATAATCCAAATTGAAGCTTATTATTTCTGCACGTAATGTGATAGCTTCGATAAGGAAATGTAAGATTATGAAATCAAAGCTTTTTTTCCCTGCTAAAAATTCGCATCGTGAAGCACATCAGATGTTCTCATTGTTAGGGGATCGAGAGCGATAAGGGCTGATGGAAGGCGGTTGCTGAAATGTGATAGAGGTCTCTCCACCGTCGAAATGGACCCTTTGGGAAGGCGTATCTGTTAGGAAATATGAAAAGAATGAGATTGAGGATGAACATGATATTGGCTAGCATGGATTAGCAATGTTTGGTTTTTTGAAGTGATAGCACTCCTTAAAGCACTAAGCTTTTAAGATCTGTGTTTTTATTGTGTGCCTAGAGCATCGATGTAAAAACATCTTCGCATCGCAGACATGTGTGGAAGCGACGTGCAAGACAGCGAGTATACATCCTCCTATGAATTCCGCGTAAAAGTAAATGATCCATCAGCTGGAACTGTTGATCATAAACCCTATTTAAAAGGAGCGCAGTCACGGCGCCTCTTTCTAAAGACGTCAGTGACAGTATTAGCAACCTCTGGCATCTTATGCTTTCACCTTAATATTTTTTGGGTCCACAAGAATTCGTACCGAGTGGTACGACCCCTTTTGTAATACGAGGGCATGGAGGTGTATTCTTTATATGATAACGATACACATGAAATCAAATTGTTTGTATGGAATGGCAATGAAATACAATAGAGAATTAAAACCTGAAAATTCAGCAAGAAATTGGGGAATCTAGACGCCATGTTACAAATATCAAAGGATCTCTTGTATAAACATAATTTATGTAAAATTAAAAGGTGATTTAAAAAACACACAAATCAAACCTATATCCGTCAGTGCCTAATCGTTGCAACACTGATATACCAATACATGATAAAGGGCTTTTTCCTCTGAATATAAATTCATTTTTAGGATAAAAATATATGACATGATGAATGACACCGTTAAAACAGAGGAAAAAGTCATTACTAACTGGACCTCTCAATGTGGGAGCTCTCACAACATGTATAAGGTAAATACCTAACCTTAGATGTGATCTTCGTGGCAATGATTATTTGTAAAGACAAAGCTTCAAAACAACCAAGCCTCGAAATAGACGAATCTTGTAATGATAAAATATACTTAAAATTCGGAAAGCGAACCTTTCTGGGCCCCGTTTCATAAAGAGTTGCGATCGATCAAAAATCAATCACAAGTCCTCCAATCAGTCACAGTTTCGATTGGTATCGATCGCAAATAAGTTGCGATTAATATTAACTTTTTATAAGACGGGGCCCTGATCACCAATCTTTCAAATAAAAAATAAACAACAAACATGAGGAACATGCTAACCGCGGGAATCCTCCTCCCCCGTCCAAATAAAAGGAAATGATAATAAGGATTCTTTGAACACTGGAGCTTATTAAGAATAATGAACATTCGGAATCTTGTGCCTTCGTAAACAGAACCTTTGGAAAGAAAACCTTGGGTAAAAAGAACTTGCAGTGGAAATGGCACGGACCCGCGTTGAAACGTATCCTGTCAGTTAGCGATCGGCTCTAGCGGATGAATTTGAGTAGATTGATCGCAGCCATCCAGATAAATAATACTGCCCCTGTTGTGACAGTCCTTAAATAAACACGAACATACAAGTACACAAATGTAGAGATTAAACCAGAGTGTCTATACAAAATGTGATTTATAATATCACAGTTTTAGATCGAAGTACATTAGGGAACTCAAAACTTCGGATCTAACATCATAAATTCTGTGTATTGAAAGATCCTTTACTATTACATGAGTGTTTATCACTATACTTGTTTCAGTCACTGAGCTTTTTGATTTATAGTCTTTAATTCCTTCTCTCATCGATTTACTATAATGGCAATGTACTCTATTTTGATTGATATTTAAGAAAACCTTATATTTCAAGTGAATGAGAAACATTCCCCAACAGTCCGAAAGAGCTCTTGATATAAAAAATAAAATCATAATTACCCTTTTCTCATTTAAACGTACTGTAGAGATCAAAACGAGTTAAGCTAGAATTTCATCTTTTTCAATTAAAATTTTCGCATGGCGTTAAATAACATTTATTTGTATCATATTTGATTTAAAAAAAAATAGCAGTAGGTTTAAGCTTGGACCATCCTTAAGACTGGGAAGGTAAGTTGTCATTCAATCCCATGGACTCTACCAAGCCAAATAATGTCTTTAAACAATGCATTTCCGTTTTGTAAGACCAGTTGGGCAAAGATGGGTGATAAAGTGAATCTAGGATCGCTATGTGTTTTATTGATGACGAATTATTTGATTAGTAACTTTCGATCATGAAAAGTTGAAAGTAGATTATCTTGTGGTAAATACATTTGATATATTCTACTTTCCCTGCAGGTAGCAGAAGACCAGCGGCGAGCGAAACATTTTAGCTTTATAAGAATGAGGAGCATTCTCGCAAGTATCTCGTCTCCAGGCAATTCAACTAGTCGCGGCGTACAGATTCCCATTCACGTATACGAACTGATCTAGTGTGATTTAGCGACCTCTCTCAATAGCCGTACATACACACCATACTCACGCACACACCTCTCACGCACACATCCTAACGCACACTCCTTCGATCTGTCTGGTAGAGAGACGTGCCGTTGACTCTTTATGAGGCTGCTTACAATCACCAAGGGAGGTGGTCCAGGCATGTATCGTAACAAATCTTCACTGTGTTCAAAGTTCTTGCCGTGAATGGATGCTATTTATTAAAGTGACTCAACTTATTTCATTATTTTGCCGTCGCGAGTACGTCTTGAATACTGTTGGAGTTCTTTTGGAGTCTAACTTTTGGTGCTTCGCGACTTTCGGGCCAAGGTAAGCAAATATACCTGTCAAGGGATTTTTTTTACTAGTTTAACTCACATCATATTGACCAAAAGCAATAAGTTAGAAAATCATTTTATGTTTTCCTCTTAAATCTTAAAGAGGGTGTTGGATAATTACACGAATCTTATTGTATATCGTTTAGCTTTGTTTGTGGTCCCCCTTGTTTATTAGTTATGTTAAGACCTTAATTTACCTTTTCCGCTTTATAACAGACTGCTTTTATTTACACGCAACTTTCAAAAGCGTTAAGATAACCTACAACAAAATGAAAACAAAAAAATATTATATAACTATGTTGAAATGGCTCCCAAAGTTTATTTTACATGACGATGGAATATAATTTGTTTTGTGATTATTTTAGAAATTAAACAAATTCTCTTCAGTGATATATGTGAAGTAACATCTGTTTCAAAGTCCTCGTCTGTTTTAAATCAACAATCCCACAGGGGCCTCATAAATTATCCGATGCAAAGGTCGACATCGTCATAAAATATTTTGATTTCCCTAAATTGATTGCATAGCTATCAATTGAACAGTATAAGTCAAATTAGCATGTATGATTTCATGTACATTATGGACTTGAATTAGAGTTTTAATTCCCCTCCAGGATAAGTTAAGTTGACATTCTTACGTCTTCTAGGAAAGAGTATAGTTATGTTCGATGTCACATACTTTCCATATATCGTGCATAAATGGTCATTTCTATTTCCTCTTGTGCTCATTTTATGTTAATTCTACATGCCGTGACGGTGTATACTTATTCATGAAGTTTTCACGTGTTCATAATCCCAGTATACTAGCTAATAGAGTTGCTTAAAAATATCATTAAAATATGTATCAAGATTCTTTTTCCGCTAATATACTATTGCCTGAAGGGAACTAACCAATTCAACTTCATTAAATATAGAGGAAGATCTTTTTTGGGTATTAACGATCATCGCCGTCATTGGAGTTTTGATGCAATAGACTAATTAAAATTAGTCGTACAATTTATCATGCTCTACATAAATAAATTGCACGTTATCTATTTAGTGACTGCCTAAAATCAACATTCTAAACTCTCATTGTAAAAAATTCAATATCAACACCCTGTTAACATGAACACAATTTTTAATTTCATATTTCATATTTAATGAATAACATTAAGGCTTTTTCAGTTTAGTAGCGTAGGTGTGGGGATTCCCGCGGACGGGGACACCGGCCTTTTGGTAGATGACATGTCAATCTGTTGATTAGGGTGGAACAAAGAGTGAAACGTATTGGAAGGATCACCTCGATCACCTCTGACTTTCATTTCTGTCCTTTTCCATGTTCCGCCACTCAATTAGGAGGGCAGTGCCCCCTACCCCAGTATCATAGCCATAGGGCGTTTTAAGTCTTTGTGTACCCGGAAGCGCTCATCTCCAAAATGAATACCTATTTCCTTGTTTTCTTTCACCATGTTCGCGATACGAGCTGGAATAATGCACAATATTCCGCGAACAAATAATTAAAGCAACCATAAATGGTATACATTTTGATTCCATTATGCAAATACATTGTACGAGAATTCGCCTGAGAATAATTATTGTAACTTCCTGTTAATTTAAAATTATTCATTTTTAAAATGTAAGTACAGTGAATTTCTTGATACATGATAAGAAGTTCCAAGCATCTTATCAATCTTGTTTAAAACTAAACTTCGGTTCAGCTCAGAGGTTCTGATAATCCATTAAATAACCTAATTATTCACTTCAACCGAAACTACATTAAAGCAGTTCATAGAATCTTATATCTACATCCAACATGTTAAAAAAAAACTGATCCATTTAGAATTCTATAAGTAACATCGATCTGAGAATAGAAGCTATTTTGATTATTACTCTCGTGAACATGTTGCATGCATCACCACAATGGCGGGTATGCGCCGCTCCGCTACGACATATTTCAACTTATCAAAGCAAAGTGCTCAGGCGTCAATACTAAAAGGAAAATCTTGATTTACCTTGCATAAATCAACAAGAGCTTTCTTATTCTGCCAAACAAAATGGCAAATATCTAGAAAAGACGGCTATCACCATTACTCCTACCATTAGAGGTATGTACAATCGGGGGGTTGCTGCAATACTTTCGTAAGTAGAGGTGCTGGGGTATCTTGATCATGTTTTACTAGCAAACTATATAATGTTGCAGAAATTTTCAGCGATGCGAAGATGCATGTGACGGAGGTTTGCATCTGCGTCGTCTCCTAGATCTCTCTCTCTCTCTCTCTCTCTCTCTCTCTCTCTCTCTCTCTTTATCTCTCCCCCTCTCTTTCTCGTGCTCTATCTATTTCTCTCTCTCTCTCTCTCACCCTCCCCTCCCTCTCTCATCGCTTCTTTCTCCCCCTCTCTCCCTCTCGCGCTTCTCTCTCTCTCTCTCTGTCTCTCCCTCTTTTGATGTTCCTACCACAATATTTGACAGACATTAGCATAATTTTACGTAGGCCCCCATTTTTAGCAAATACACGAAAAACATATATCAAAAAAAGAAAAAAAATATACTTTTCATTTTACTCCTTCCATGGTTTGCGAATGTTTACTACTATCTTCTAGAAGGAGAAAGCAACGCTACAGTTACTTCATACGAGTAAAATCCTAAAGCTTTATATTTCCAGAGAGAGATACGACTAATTATCCTCATAAAACCAAGTACTAATAAATGCTTCTTCATATTCATTTGTTGCGATGGTAACGAAATGAAATACCCATTAGTGATGTGCTCCTGACTTCTTTCTATATTTTCAATCCTTTGTGATGGTGGAATTGAGGAGGGCTTTTGTTATTTGGTTAATCGTAATACGTACAATTATGAAACGAAAGCAAAGAAAGAAAGAAAGAAAATGAACAGGAGCATCATCCAAGCTGTTTATTTTGTGTAATTTCCTGTTATCGATGTATTTTCATTTTATCCTATAGAGAAAGGTAAATATTGCTTGTTTCATTAAACCTAATAAAGGTGGGCTGAGCTGATATCATCTTGCAAATGTATGTTCGGTTCAATTTTACCAATTACCTTACCATTTTGTCAGACTTATTTGTCAATACTAATTTCCATAGTATTATATGAATGAATGAATTCAGGTTACACTACCTTAATTGACAACAGTCAATATAGCAAACGCAGATCCCCATTTGTGAATGAGTACTTATGGTAATTGAACATCGCAGTCATGGCCATCGTGTGCCACATTGCCTATCACGCAATTTTTTCCTTGAGATAAATTGTCCTGAGGATGTTGCATGCTAGCATGAATGACGTAGAGCTGAATTGAGATGATGAGTTATATCCTTGTTCCAAAGAGCCCTCGAGGTGGAAGATTGAAACTCTCAAGTCTTTTTAGGAAGAACTTAGTCTTGTTTCATTAATTCTTGGTCATAAACATCTACCCTCTCATCACCTTTACCTTCATAGAGCATTGGGGGACATTGATCATTAATCATCAACTACTCTCTAATCATCTCCCGTGGACATACAACGAGTGGCGTCGGGAAACCCCCGATTCCTTCCTATTCTCACGAAACATCTCCTGTACGGAAGTCGTATTTTTAAGTAATTGAAAGGATTCCTCAAGCACTCATCTTTGAAACGCATGTATTTTAAGTAACACGGTCATATATGTCAAAAGAACACAGTGAATCTTGTAAACAACCCTTTCAAAATATAAATCAATGGAAAGGCATTTATATCCTCCTGTCTCTTCCAGATTCATCCCCTTTAGATGTTCTTATCCTCTTTTACACGTTTCTCCACTTCTATCCTTGTTTTATGGCTCCGTGTTCTATTCCGATATTGATTTATAAATTCCCGCAAGGAACATGTTGATCGATCAACTTTCAAAGCACTATCTATTTAATAGTACTCTCTATTAAGCTTGAATTGAATTAACACTAATATGTCCATGGCATGTATTGATGTTGATTTTAAGTAGAGGCAGGTTTTGATAGACAAGTGGAAATCACTTCCTAGATAAAATTTGAAGTAATATCCTTTCATAAACGTATATTATTAGCAATTAAAATATCATTGTGTATAATAGACCTACTTTCAGTTTTCACGCGGAAAAGAAACGAATAATTCATCAATGTTTAGAGGATTCGTAAAACTAGCTGAAATAACACTATTATTCTTTAAATAAAAATAAAAACATACAAAAGAATGCCTTGAAGTATTAGATCTCTACCGTCAGCCTACGAGATCGATAATGTCCGCCTCGCGAGCCTACTGACAACTCTTTTGACTTCTTGATGATTCAATAGAACGACAGCCTGCGAATTTTTAAAAATCTTTACTTTTAAAAATGTATTTCTGTTTGTGGTCCGTCGTTGCATTTTTTTGCTTTTATATATTTCGTTAGTATTTATTTGTTCCTGTCGGTCGCGTTGCCTGCCGGTCTCGTTGCCTGTCGGTCTCGTTGCCTTTCGGTCTCGTTGCCTGTCGGTCGCGTTGCCTGTCGGTCTCGTTGCCTGCCGGTCTCGTTGCCTGTCGGTCTCGTTTCATGTCGGTCTCGTTGCCTGTCGGTCTCGTTGCCTGCCGGTCTCGTCGCCTGTCGGTCTCGTTGCCTGTCGGTCGCGTTGCCTGTCGGTCGCGTTGCCTGCCGGTCTCGTTGCCTGTCGGTCTCGTTGCATGTCGGTCTCGTTGCATGTCGGTCTCGTTGCCTGTCGGTCTCGTTGCCTGCCGGTCTCGTCGCCTGTCGGTCTCGTCGCCTGTCGGTCTCGTTGCCTGTCGGTCTCGTTGCCTGCCGGTGTCGTTGCCTACCGGTCTCGTTGCCGGTCGGTCTCGTTGCCTGTCGGTCTCGTTGCCTGCCGGTCTCGTTGCCAGTCGGTCTCGTTGCCTGTCGGTCTCGTTGCCTGTCGGTCTCGATGATCTTTTCGTACTTTTGGTCTCGTGTTAGGTTGGTCTACTGCGATGTCTCCGTCAGGTATTTGACTTTTTGCTGGGATACAGTTCACACCATCTTGGCTGCATTGAATATTATGTCGCCTGGCTTGTACATGTTGCACAGTTTATAGCGAGGTTTTTAGATCTTCCGGACTCCGACCGAGGCGGGCGAAGAAGGCACAATCCACCTCAGTGAGCAAAAAAAAAGAAGAAATTTGGCACACGAATTTTTTTTTTCCGTCTGTGAAGGGTAATTTTTTTCCACCAACACCCCTGGGCGCCAGGGTAGTGAGCACAAATTTTTTTGGGCACCCGAAAAAAATTCCCTACGGAAGGGTTAATTCTTTTCCACCGCCACCCCTGGGCGCCAGGAGGGGCTAACTTCTTTTTTACAAAAAGGGTGTTTTTACCTGTTTTTTCCTAGGGAGGGCCCGGGCCCCCCGGGCCCCTCCCCCCCTCGATCCGCCACTGGGTGTTGGAACCGTCCCGATATTTATGTGTTTTCTGTTACCACAAATAATTAGAATTCAATTGTTTAAGTGTATGTGGGCTATGCATGATCTCCTATTGTGCCTGGAGGACATCTATACTTCGCAGGCTATCGTATCGATTAGGTTATCTTCATTTCGGAGAACCAGACTTCTCTAGACTTTGGGATGGGAAGCATCTTGTCGATGTGGCACCGATGTGGCACCATTACCCCTAAGCTATTTTCGTAAGTTATGCAAATTGGGGCTAAATTTAGGAACCTGACTTATTTAGCAATGGCAACTTGAGACAGGATTGTGTAATGGTTTCAGATTCATGAAACAGACACCTGTTTTCGGAATTTAATAAAAGGTCATGCTATAACAGGACTTCTATCGCACAAAGAATACGATTGACCCATTGAGGGGATCAATTACTGACTCGTTCAATATCGGTGACGCTCATATATAATGACACAGAAGTGAGACACACGAGTGTATACAGAATAATGAGCTTTTTGCTTGGATATCATAAATCATGGCAAACTCTTGAATGTATCGACAGAGACATCAGAAAGAAAAAAAAGCGTGCTATTAGAACCTCGTCCACTTTTCCTCCATTATACAATAGTCATGCAGTTACCATTTATACAAAGAAGACCACGGACTTCTTTGAATAAAATGCCAAATGACTTTCATTGTCAAATATTACGTGCTCTTTGGAGAAAATCTTTGCTCTGACATGGCCTTTCTAATGTTCCTCTATGAAAATTAATTATTACTGTTAAAATATAGCTCTGCCTTTCTTTCAAATTCATTTTTTTAAATAAAGCAGCAAACTATTTGCAATAATGAGGAATGACGAATTCTACATTACTCTATCTTGACTTACCATTTAATTGAAGCTGTATTAAAAAAGAAATCAATCACTGTACTTATTGCTTGATATTTCAATCATTTGATAATTTATCAGTAAAGAACGTAGCCAAAAGTTTCATAAAGATTTAATGACAAGAATAATTATATTGTAATTATTTTTTATATCAAGATGGATTTTTGGGGTCACTTTATGATTTGCATTCGCATTTTGATATTCTGTTCTCATTCCTTTGTAATGCTTTTAGGTTATTGAGATTTATCTCTTGGCTCCTTTCCATGTTAGTTCAACCAGTTACAGCATAATAAATAAATAAACTGATATATTAAATGAGTAAACTTCCTCTTGTGTGATATTCTCTATTGGTTTGCTATTCGTTTATGGGAATATACACAGTGTGTATAACAGACACCACCCCTCCCCCCCCAAAAAAAATAAAATAAATAAAGGGAGTGTGATGGGGAAAAAGTATTCCTATGGATTATGTGGATAGACCCCTTTAGGGTGAGGGATAAGTAATGAAACGATATATGAAAGTGATCTTTACCAACTTGGGTTCAGAATACAGATGTGATTTAAACATGATGAGAAGAGTAATACAAACGAGATAGACACGTGACCTTTGAATGAGGATTTGAAAATTGACAAGAGCTCTAAAAAGAGGAAGGGAAATGACAACTACGATCTGCGAGAACATCAACAGATTAACAAAATGTCTGATTTCGTCTCAAAAGTAAGACATCTAAGAATATCTCTCTTTTGCAATTGTGTGATCATATAATGGCATTTGCATGTTGTGTTTTGTGCAACTGCCGGCATCTTTCTGCCTCTGTTTTCATTCGAAAGGAATGCTTCCAATCTGATTTGCTGCAGAACTTTATGTTTAGCTTTTCATTATTATTTTCTGTGTCTGTTATATTTATTATTTTATTAGTTTTATTTGTTATTATTATTATTAGTATCATTATTATTATAATTAATAATTATAATTATAATTAATATTATAATGATCCTTGTTGTTATTATAATGATTACTGATATTATTATTGTTATTATGATTATTATTATTAGTATTATTATTATTATTATTATTATAACTCTGATTATGGTTATGAGTATTATTATTCTTATTAGTGGTAGCAGTATAGCAACAGTAGTAATCATAGCGTGATGTTTAAAAGCTAAATGTCTTCATCCAAAGGTATCGACATAGTCAGATCAAACAAAGCGCTCATTCAATGAAGTTGTGTCATTGAAATTATATTTTCCTAAAAGATCCATCACTTTTGCTTCTCAATGGAATCTCGTGCTATTTCTTATAACTATTGACGGTAGTGTGAAGATTCCGTGTCTTTTTACATTTCACTCAAAGTTGAATTTGCTCTCCATATTATTATCATTTCACTTTTCTTCTGAAAAATAAGCATTTCTATACTGACTAAATAAAAATAACACAGAAATTCGGTGCAAACACAGCAGCGAAACGGATTCAAAGGAATATAAAAGAATCAGAGAGCGAGCGAGAGAAAAAAAATATGACAAGCGAGGTCATACTGGTTAAAGCAAAGCGCGATGCAGTAGGTTTAAATGGCGCATACAAGTGGTGCCGATAAATGTATGAAAGAAATCAATTCCATTTAGAAGGCTCTAAAGAAATTGTAATCCTAAAGGGAAGCAATATTATTTGTCGAAATACCTTTTTATATCTTAAATGGAAATGAATATGGTTGAAAGATATTTGCTTGAACTTGTGTTTTATTTGGGTTTTTCTGATAAATTAAGACTTTTCCATTCCTTCCGACCCCATTTCTTTGGATTTTAGGAACAGTATTGACTAACAAACATTGTTTTTAATAACGGGTTTCCTTTCCCTCATCTTCCATCTCTCTCTCTCTCTCTCTCACACACACACACACACCCATACGCGCGCGCACTAACACATGCATATACACACTTATGTTTTTTGCCCCCCTCTCCTCTCTCTCTCTCGCACGCGCGTGCGCGCTCTCTCTCTCTCAGATTGCTAACTTAACCCCACATAATTACGTTTTTGGTTGTCTATGTGTGTGTGTGCGTGTGTGTTGTGTGTGTGTGTGGGTGTGCGCGCGCGCGCGTGTGTGTATGTGTCTCTCTCTCTCTCTCACTCTCCCATCCTCTCTATCTATCTTACCCTTTCCCTCTCTAATATTAGACAGGGGTGTATCAAATAATCAAACACAAACCCTGTTGTTTAGACTCCTCTTTAACAATGCGCAAATGGACAGAAAACCCAAGTTATTGTCATAAGCTTGATTTCTTATGAAAAATGATTCATTAGTGCAACTCCAAAAAACAAAAATAAAAATAACGTAACTATAATTATGTGCTTAATAATCATGTCATGAAATTGTGAATATTTTGGTACGTTCTCTAAAAGCATGGGCAAAAAACAATCCTTGAACTTTGTACCTTGTCCAGTGGACTATAAAGAGACATAAAATGACACTGATATATACGGTTATGATGACTAAATAAAAATATGCCCTCTGCACATATGATTTTGGAGATCAACATTCTTTTTTTTTTTGGGGGTATATGTTTATCAACTGACTTAAGGAAGCGAATTATGTCACGCATTTGATCAAATTGGCTTTGTCTCCTTCATGGATTAACAACAAAAAAAGAGAACTTAGGTAAATTGTGAGAGAATACTTAAATGCATCGTGTCTTCCTGCGGGCCCTGCAGCAATTTCCAGGTGCCCATCGAGATATCGATTAAAAACTTTTCAAGTTGCAAGAAATCATAATGTATACTATTACTATTAGAAAGATTACAAATATTGCAGCATTTTCACTATAGAATAAAATGGGTTTATATTTAGATCACTTTGGTTGGAATTAGTTAGAGAATCACTTTAATGTTAGTGCTTATCAAAACATTCAAGGTAATGCCAAGTGTTTGGGCATCTTGATGTTATTCTAGAGGATGGGCCTTAGGCTTGCCACAAACAAGACGTTTCTAAGGTGATAGCATTTCTTTTCTTTTTATTCCTTTTAGTTGGTAATAGCATAATCTATATGGATTTCATTTGAAGGACAATGTTACGTGATTGAAAAAAAACTTTCGTGTCACTGTTTTGTGATTCATCAGTGTACTAGTATGACTAGCTTATTATTCTCTATCACCCAATCTCCTCCACCTTTCACCAGACCACCCCTCCCTATCCCCCATTTTCTTTTACTCTCTCTTTCCTTCTCAATCATCTATTCAGTGCCTTAGTGTTTAAGTTTTTCACATTCTTCTTTTTGTCATTCCGTCCGTCTAGTAATCCTCATTTGTTCTTTTTTCTCTAAATCTGAACATCTTTTGTTTTATGCTTTTTTTGCATCCATAAGACTACGTTTTGATTAACTAAAGTGACATTGATCAGTCTTGCGCTCCCTGCTGTTCTCCAGTTGATTTGTTCCTAAGAAGGCCTTTGTAATGTTGTATTATATTTTGGAAATAAATAAAATGGATTTAGCATCTTTCTGGATGCAACCAAAATAATTGTTAATGGTCTGATTCTTTGGCTTTCCAATACCACTTTATTTTTAGATGGTTTGTGCAAGTAGTTGGAAGAAATCCGTATTTTCAATTGGCCTCCGGAACACAGAGGTATATCCTCCAAGTCCAGAGAGGATTCTATCTCATGTTGATCAGTTCTTGGATACACCAATCAGAGAAAGGCCCGTCTTCTATGTCTGGCTATCTGACTCTCCCTATCCCACTCCATCTTCTACTTCTTTTCCCTCTCTCATTCCCCCTCCACTCTCTCTCTCTCTCTCTCTCTCTCTCTCTCAGTCACTCAATATCGTCCTCCTCTCTCGCTCTTTGAACAATTATTTGTGTACATGATTCATTTCATAAATAAATAGCTTAATGTAAATAATCATACATTATGATTTCGTTATATTCAAATCATCAACCTCGAGAAGCTAGAGATTTGTTCCGCTTCATTTAAGGGTGTATCTCACTGAGCGGCGAATGCTTATGAACGTTGCGAATTTGAATTCGCCAACTTTTCTGACGAAAAATGGCGAATTTTAGCGATGTTTAGCGACAATTAGCAACATTTGAGCGAATGTTTGCGAAAGTGTTTGCGAAAGGCAGTTGGCGACTATTAGCGACTGTAAGCAAATGTCAGCGACAGTTTTTGCGAAGATTAGCAACTATTTGCCAATCATTTGCCACTATTTGTGAAAGTTTGGGACCTTTTGCTAACTCCTGGTACCCAATGGGTCGATTTAATATAGGAACCAACCGTACGTGGTCGCTAGCATTGGCGAATCAAAAAGAACTTCAGCGACACCATCTTACAACCGTCAAGGTATATAGAAAATTATCTAACAGCACGTACCTTTCAAGTACGATTTGGTAATACAGAATCTAGAAATTATAAATGACATAACGGGTTACCACAAGGGAGTGTTTTAAGTCCTCTTTTATATAACACAATAATGAGTGATATACCGACAGACCCAGAGGTAAGAATATCTATGTATACAGATGACTGCGCAATATGGATATCAGGCAGGAACATTGTACAGATTACTGAACAAATACAGAAATATTTGAATCTTTTAATCTGTTGGTTTGAAGAGTGGGGGTTTCGACTCTTAGCTGACAAAACAGTGCCCGTATTTTTTACGAAGAGCTGGAATGTTTTACCGCCTGAAATAGAATTGAATGGAAATGTGGTAATGTACGAAAAATCTCACCGCTTTTTAGGAGTTATATTTGATAAAAGGTTAATCTACCAACCACATATCGAACATGTAATCATGAGAAGTAAAAGAAAATTAAATATCTTAAGATGTCTAACTGGAACAAATTGGGGAAGCTCCTCGAAATCACTTATGATGGTGTATAGAACACTTATAAGATCTCTTTTTGATTACGGATGTGAGGCGTATGACAGTGTAGCTGTTACCACAAAAAAAGCCATTGACTCCGTTCAATACCAAGCATTAAAAATATGCGCTGGTGGGCTGCCTTTAACCTCTTTAGAATCGCTACAGGTGGAAATGGGGGAAATGCCTTTGGATATAAGAAGACAAATGCTTTCAAGTAAATATCGACAAAACATCGAAAGATGGACGAATCATCCGCTGTTGAAAAACATTGAACCATGTTGGCAATTTGAATACCTTAAGGGAATAAAACGTAAACAAACCTTTTGGATATAGAACACAAAGCAAGCTGGGAAAACGTATAGAATCGATAGGCCCCTCCCCATTTCCACCATGGTTATTCTACCCTCTGGTAGTTTCAACGGAATTAAGTACTCGAATAAAGAAAACAGATCATCCTACACAGCAAAAACAAAGCAGTCTGGAAATCATACATACAAAATGGGTGACTCAATTACATATATACACGGATGGATCAAAAGTACCTGAAAGAGGGACTTCTGCAGCTTCCTTTTACGTTCCTTACTATTCTATACATCAGAGCAAAAGGTTGGCAAATTTTACCTCTTCGTACAGGGCTGAATTGGCTGCCATCATTCTTGGTCTCAGATGGGTAGAGGAAATAGATATCTATGTAGGGGTTGTTATTTTCAGTGATTCACTGCTCTTATTGCATTACAACAACAGAAGGACGAGGCATTTATTCTGTAAATTCTCACCATTACTACCCACTTAAAGAATAAAGGAGTTGATATATATGTAGAGTGGATACCTGTTGTGGAATCAAAGGAAACGAGATGGCGGATTTCCACGCAAAGGCCGCATTAGTTAAGAAATAGAAGTCAATAATAATCTAACTCTGTCTGAGATGAAAAGCTTGATTATTATAAGTTCCAAACTCCTTTGGCAGGAGAGGTGGAATAAAACAAACTCCTATTTGAAAACATTTCAAAAAGATGTTAATAAACAATATATATATGTTTAAAAATGTTAAATCTGAGATGCACGGCCCTACGTGTTATCAGTGTCTGTGATATGGTGTAATATTGAAGCCCTAAAAAAAATCGCGCTTCAAAATGATCAAGAAGTGCTAAATCCAGGGTTTGGTTTCAGAATCTGAGACAAAGTTACCGGATCCCTTTAAGATCGGTTGAATATTTGACTACATTTGTCTATTAATCCATCAGATTAAATAAAGGATGATTCCGTCATTTCTTTCCTACTAACCATTATAACTGTCTGAGTCCGAGAAGGCGACGCCATGAAGCATCCAGAACAATTGTTGCTTCTTCAATCAGAATTTCTACACCAAACAAAACACGAGGCCTCAAGCCCTGATATTAAATCACTTCTTTTTGAAAATTATTCACGAAATTGAAACGATACGGGACCTCATATTGTAACATGGAGACTCTGAATCAGGTTATAATAACATTCATATTACTAAATGCAGAAGCTCAACAATGCTTTCGGATGTGGTGTCACTGAAATTCAATCTTTGGCATGTTTGGAAAGCCAGACATTTCTACCAAATGATAAAGAAACCCCGATGTCATCTTTGCAGGATATTATGCCACGTTAGAGTAGAATTCACGACGTCAACATCTGCAGGGGGTGTTTCACAAAGATCCTAAGTTGAACTTATCTCTAAGTTCGACTAAACAATTTGGAAAGCCGTTAGCATCTATGAAAATATTTTGTAAAAGTTATTTTAAAAGGCATAAAATGGTGATTCAAATCATTCATATTTTCTATTATCAAGGAGATTTCATGTTCTTGATGTGGAATTTATAAAAAGTCTTTTATTTCTGAGGAGAGGGTTCTCTGACTATTTTAGAATCACAGTAACCAGATAACAAAATCTAACGAACCATGCACACTAGCCTCTTTATTGCGAACAACTTTGCTCTTTTTGTTTAGGGTCTGCACACTTTCACATTGTTTGTTATATTCCTCGTCGTATCTATACACTTCCCTCGAAACACTTAGCTTTATTATCGTTCTTATTGACCTATATTATACTTCTTTTAAATTATCTACCTGCATGTGTTGTTTTGTTACTCTCCAGTTTGTATAAATCTGAGCTGTTTTTATGCAAATATAGAAGAAATAAACTTTAAATTTCAAACTTCAAACTAAATACACGCACGTGTGCATTGGAGTTATGTATTGAAACTATCGTCTGACCGGATTTTCAAAACTTAACTGTTTCAAGGGTGATTTAATCTTTGTAACATTAAATGTTGTTTGCGTTTTTACTATAGAATTGGAAATCAACATTAAAGTTCTTTGCATAGAAAAATTTGTTTCTACCAGTAATTCATTTTACAACATTGATATACATGAAATGCAGTCACTCTGAAGCATTTTTTCCTCCTTCAAAACCACGCTGACATTCAAGAAGACATGATATCGCCAAAGGATAATGCCCTCACGTGGAATTTCAGAAGGTGTAGGGGGAGTTACAGGACGAAGCAGGAGTGAGCCTAACGACCTGACGGGTACATATACATATAAAAGATTCACTAAAGATTCACTTACTTTATAAAAGATCTCTCCTCTATGCCAACGGGGGCAATTACTCTCTTGGGATTCCAGCTGAACGTTTGCAGAACAATATCACATCCTGCTGGCTGAAAGTAGCTCTGTTGAAGAGCGAGGTGATGGGGCTTTACAACTCGAGTGGATACATAGACATGGATGAGAGACAAGGGGAGGGAGACAAAATAAAATGAGGAGTTGGAACTGAATAGCAGGAAGTACGGGAGTGTTATGTGCGAGATGGGCAAGTAAAAAGAAATGTATTCCGTGGTTAGAGGATTGAGGGTGGGAAGAGAAGAAAAGAAAGAAAGGGAGAGACAGAGAGACAGAGAGACAAAGCGGGATATAGAGAGATAGAGAGAGAGAGAGAGTATGTGTATGTGTGTGTGAAAGAGAGAGAAAGAAATAGAAAGAGAGAGAGAGAGAGAGAGAAAGAGAGAGAGAGAAAATTGAAAAAAAAAGAAAATGGACATAGTGAAAAATAGAGAGGTAATGATAGATAGAAAAGAGAAGAGAGAGATGAAGAGAAGAGAGAGAGAGAGATGAAGAGAAGAGAGAGAGATGAAGAGAAGAGAGAGAGATGAAGAGAAGAGAGAGGTGAAGAGAAGAGAGAGATGAAGAGAAGGGAGAGAGAGAGATGAAGAGAAAAGAGATAGAGATGAAGAGAAGAGAGAGAGATGAAGAGAAGAGAGAGATGAAGAGAAGAGAGAGAGATGAAGAGAAGAGAGAGATGAAGAGAAGAGAGAGATGAAGAGAAGAGAGAGAGATGAAGAGAGAGAGAGATGAAGAGAAGAGAGAGAGATGAAGAGAAGAGAGATAGGTGAAGAGAAGAGATAGATGAAGAGAAGAGAGAGAGAGAAGAGAAGAGAGAGAGATGAAGAGAAGAGAGAGAGATGAAGAGAAGAGAGAGATGAAGAGAAGAGAGATAGATGAAGAGAAGAGAGATAGATGAGAGAGAGAGAGAGAGAGATGAAGAGAAGAGAGATAGGTGAAGAGAAGAGATAGATGAAGAGAAGAGAGAGAGAGATGAAGAGAAGAGAGAGATGAAGAGAACAGAGAGAGAGATGAAGAGAAGAGAGAGATGAAGAGAAGAGAGATAGGTGAAGAGAAGAGAGATAGATGAAGAGAAGAGAGAGATGAAGAGAAGAGAGATAGGTGAAGAGAGAGAGAAAGATGAAGAGAAGAGAGAGATGAAGAGAAGAGAGATAGGTGAAGAGAAGAGAGATAGGTGAAGAGAAGAGAGATAGGTGAAGAGAAGAGAGATAGATGAAGAGAAGAGAGAGAGAGAGATGAAGAGAAAAGAGATAGAGATGAAGAGAAGAGAGAGAGATGAAGAGAAGAGAGAGATGAAGAGAAGAGAGAGATGAAGAGAAGAGAGAGGTGAAGAGAAGAGAGATAGATGAAGAGAAGAGAGAGATGAAGAGAAGAGAGAGATGAAGAGAAGAGAGATAGGTGAAGAGAAGAGAGAGAGAGATGAAGAGAAGAGAGAGATGAAGAGAAGAGAGATAGGTGAAGAGAAGAGAGATAGATGAAGAGAAGAGAGAGATGAAGAGAAGAGAGAGATGAAGAGAAGAGAGAGATGAAGAGAAGAGAGAGATGAAGAGAAGAGAGATAGGTGAAGAGAAGAGAGATAGATGAAGAGAAGAGAGAGATGAAGAGAAGAGAGAGAGAGAGATGAAGAGAAAAGAGATAGAGATGAAGAGAAGAGAGAGAGATGAAGAGAAGAGAGAGATGAAGAGAGAGAGAGATGAAGAGAAGAGAGAGATGAAGAGAAGAGAGATAGGTGAAGAGAAAAGATAGATGAAGAGAAGAGAGAGAGAGAGATGAAGAGAAGAGAGAGATGAAAAGAAGAGAGAGAGATGAAGAGAAGAGAGAGATGAAGAGAAGAGAGATAGGTGAAGAGAAGAGAGATAGATGAAGAGAAGAGAGAGAGAGAGAGATGAAGAGAAAAGAGATAGAGATGAAGAGAAGAGAGAGAGATGAAGAGAAGAGAGAGATGAAGAGAAGAGAGATAGATGAAGGGAAGAGAGAGATGAAGAGAAGAGAGAGATAGGTGAAGAGAAGAGAGATAGATGAAGAGAAGAGAGAGAGAGATGAAGAGAAAAGAGATAGAGATGAAGAGAAGAGAGAGAGATGAAGAGAAGGGAGAGATGAAGAGAAGAGAGAGATGAAGAGAAAAGAGAGAGATGAAGAGAAGAGAGATAGATGAAGAGAAGAGAGAGAGAGAGAGATGAAGAGAAGAGAGATAGGTGAAGAGAAGAGAGATAGATGAAGAGAAGAGAAAGAGAGAGAGATGACGAGAAATGAGATAGAGATGAAGAGAAGAGAGAGAGATGAAGAGAAGAGAGAGATGAAGAGAAGAGAGAGAGATGAAGAGAAGAGAGAGATGAAGAGAAAAGAGAGAGATGAAGAGAAGAGAGATAGATGAAGAGAAGAGAGAGATGAAGAGAAGAGAGAGATGAAGAGAAGAGAGAGATGAAGAGAAGAGAGATAGGTGAAGAGAAGAGAGATAGATAAAGAGAAGAGAGAGATGAAGAGAAGAGAGATAGATGAAGAGAAGAGAGAGAGATGAAGAGAAGAGAGATAGGTGAAGAGAAGAGAGATAGATGAAGAGAAGAGAGATAGATGAAGAGAAGAGAGAGATGAAGAGAAGAGAGATAGATGAAGAGAAGAGAGAGATGAAGAGAAGAGAGATAGATGAAGAGAAGAGAGAGATGAAGAGAAGAGAGAGAGATGAAGAGAAGAGAGATAGATGAAGAGAAGAGAGATAGATGAAGAGAAGAGAAAGAGAGAGAGATGAAGAGAAATGAGATAGAGATGAAGAGAAGAGAGAGAGATGAAGAGAAGAGAGAGATGAAGAGAAGAGAGATAGGTGAAGAGAAGAGAGATAGATGAAGAGAAGAGAGAGATGAAGAGAAGAGAGAGATGAAGAGAAGAGAGATAGGTGAAGAGAAGAGAGAAAGATGAAGAGAAGAGAGAGATGAAGAGAAGAGAGATAGGTGAAGAGAAGAGAGAGATGAAGAGAAGAGAGACAGATGAAGAGAAGAGAGATAGATGAAGAGAAGAGAGATAGATGAAGAGAAGAGAGAGATGAAGAGAAGAGAGATAGGTGAAGAGAAGAGAGAGAGAGATGAAGAGAAAAGAGATAGAGATGAAGAGAAGAGAGAGAGATGAAGAGAAGAGAGAGATGAAGAGAAGAGAGATAGGTGAAGAGAAGAGAGATAGATGAAGAGAAGAGAGAGATGAAGAGAAGAGAGATAGTGAAGAGAAAGAGAGAGATGAAGAGAAGAGAGAGAGAGATGAAGAGAAGAGAGATAGGTGAAGAGAAGAGAGACAGATGAAGAGAAGAGAGATAGATGAAGAGAAGAGAGATAGATGAAGAGAAGAGAGAGATGAAGAGAAGAGAGATAGGTGAAGAGAAGAGAGAGAGATGAAGAGAAAAGAGATAGAGATGAAGAGAAGAGAGAGAGATGAAGAGAAGAGAGAGATGAAGAGAAGAGAGATAGGTGAAGAGAAGAGAGATAGATGAAGAGAAGAGAGAGATGAAGAGAAGAGAGATAGGTGAAGAGAAGAGAGAGAGATGAAGAGAAGAGAGAGAGAGATGAAGAGAAGAGAGATAGGTGAAGAGAAGAGAGATAGATGAAGGGAAGAGAGAGATGAAGAGAAGAGAGATAGATGAAGAGAAGAGAGATAGATGAAGAGAAGAGAGAGAGAGAGATGAAGAGAAGAGAGATAGAGATGAAGAGAAGAGAGAGAGATGAAGAGAAGAGAGAGACAGAAAGAAAGACAATGGGAGATGGAGACCAGTGACAGTATTAAGAGAAAGGGAAGAGCGATTTAGGATTTAACTGATACATTTTGATTTGATGTTAAAATGTTGGAATATCATGCGGCGCCACATAACTTTACGTCCACGAAAGCTTCATGCCTGTTCTTAAGAATATTAAAAAAAATGCTGATGAATAAGATAAGATGCGGGAAAAGTAATTTATTCTGACTTTGAAGACAAATACACAAACCTCTATCAACACGCAGGGGGGGGGGGGCAGCTTGCCCACTTAGGCAAATGTAAGTCCGAAAACATCTTTTCGACCAGAAAACAGCAACCTTATCTTAATCATTGATTGGTATGTTATCGACACTGCAGGATTTACGAGCAACGTATAGTCAAAAGAGTGTTCGCTTCTCTCATATTAAATGGAAGCGCTTTCTCCACACAAAAAATAGGCAGAAGTCATGAAATACTATGCTTTTTCATTTTCTTTTAGACATGTTGTTTGTTTTCACTTCAATTTTACAACTGTATTATAAATGTATACTTTTCAATCACTTTGTGACTCTCTTACGTATATATATATCTATATATTATCCATATATATTACATTTTAATTTAATACCAGATAAGTGTTAAATACCCCTTGTTTTAAAATTGTCGAGGAGGGCCGCTGCAGCCCGATAGCTCCTCGCCTCGTACGCATTGAGATCCTTATCTGACCATTCTACTAAATGAATTCTTGTTGGTTTGGTTTATTGCAAAAACACATCAAACAAGCAGCTCGCAGGCTGAAAATGTTCAATTTACAAACAAATTTAAAACATAGAGAGATATAAACATATACAAAACTAAAATACATATTGTAGGTCAACTTTTGCAGAAATTATTAAGCATTGGTAAGATAATTCTGAATTAATTGATGGGCATTTTTCGAGTCTCGTATCTCAACGTGATTTTATACAAGTTTATTTACATATCTATTTGATATTTGATAGGTAAAATATGAAATATCTCCGTTAACACATTAAGAAGATGATATTTTTACTGAATACTCAAAATATGTTTTAAGGCAGTTTAAAATTTCTTACCGATAGGACTCTTTAATTTGTATTCAAACAAAGTTTATTAGAAAGGCCAACCTTTAGTCATTAATGTAGTAACCGTACTGCTGTCAGTTCCATGGGACCAGGCCTTTGTCATTTTTTCTTTGTTATGCTAAGATTAGAGAGCACAGGCATATAATTCCTAGCAGGTATAATGTGTTTAATGAATTATTCATGAAGCACTGTAGGGTACAAACAAATTTGTTTTTTGACTGAGAGTGTAGTGAGTAGGTATTGAAGTGGGTACGAATCTTTGTGAGGGTGTCGGGGTTGTTTGACAAGACGAACATTCAAGGCAACATGAAATGTGATGAATATGAGAGCTAGCCTAGGTTTGGGCTGGAGATGGGAAATGAGGGAAATTATTGGAAAGAATAAATAAATGTAGAGAGATGGATAGGAAAAATATAGAGTGAACAAAGAAAGGAAAGATTGTGGAGAGAGATGAAATGAGGAAGAGAGAGAAGAGAACGTAGAGGAGGGAATTCAAGATGGAATAGAAAGTGTAAGAACGAATTAAAAAAGAAAGGAAATACAAATGCAGTTCTTGCAGAGAAATATTCCACCCTTCCCCCTTGGCAAAAATGAACGCTGCAGGCGTTCATTTTTTGGGTTCCTTTCATGCGTTATGATCTTTTCGATCATAAAGAAACTAAGCACGTACAAACACTAATCTTGATCATAAAGAAACTAAGCACATACAAACACTAATCTTATCCAGACTGAATAATATATGGACAATTCAAAGACCTTAATAATATGATTCATTCGAACAAAAACTTGTGAACCTTGTGAAGGCAGTGTCAAAAACTTACAATTTCGCATAATTAACATGATAAGTTTCTTGCTATTTAGACTTTGCAAATATGTAATCTTCTATTCCTAAATTTCAAATGACTATGTATTATTCATGGAACTTTAAGAGGTATATAAATTGTGTTTGCCGACAGAGGGAGAGAGAGAGCGAGGTGTGAAGGTTTGGAGGTGGGTGCAAAATTGGTAGGGTTTGACAAGATGAACATTCACGCCTACAAAAACGACTCACGAGGGACCAAGGTTATGTTAAGATTTTAGAGAGTATGGGATGAATGTTAGAAGAAGGATTTAAGAAACTGAGCGTGAAGAAGAAAGAAAAGGAAGAGAGAGAGAGAGAGAGAGAAAGAGGGGAGAGAGAGAGAGAGAGAGAAAGAGGGGAGAGAGAGAGAGAGAGAGAGAGAGAGAGAGAGAGAGAGAGAGAGGTGAGGGGGTTGAGTACAGTTTGAAGAAATTAGCTTAGTGCTTAACATAGCAAGATAGATACAGTGGGAGGTAGTCAGAATGGATTTCTGCATACTTCCTACTTTAAATGAAAAAATACGAAGAGTGTGATGTCATAAAAGCATTTGCATAGCAATTTTCTAATAACAAAGACAAATTACAATGTATTGACAAATTATTGTACAAAATAATTATTCTAACGTATGTGTGTGTGTGTGTGTGTGTATATATATATATATATAAAAGCACCTAATCATTAGTGTGATATAGTGAAAAGCACCGTATATAGAAAGCGCATGCCTACATATACGAATTATTCTGTATTTCATTGGGTATAGTACATGCAATTGTAGAATCTATAGGCAAGTATTAAAATTGAGTTTTTTATCATATCAAATTATGTACCACGAAATGGAAGCGATATATCCATACATCGGATGCGTCACATTAATACGCAAAAATATGATTAATCACATAGTCTTTTGTTTGAATTCACTGCTATGCGCAAACAAATATCTAGACGTCAGCAAAGGATTATATCCTAAGAGCTAAATGGAAATATCACATTAATATACAAAAACGAGTCATTTTTTTTGGCGATCAGGGATTGTGCTTGAAAAGATTCTAGTAATTTTTTTGTTTTCGAGGATTGAAAATTTAATAGTATTTGTATTGTATTTATCTTGAACAATGGATACGTAACAGCGCATAACGCTACCAGCGGGGATACTACTTGTAAAGCGATTAATAAAATGAATGCTGCATGTATTTTGTGAAACATTTTAGAGCATGCGCCATGAGCTTCGGGCTGAGGCAGATACCGGTGCTATACAATGAGCCATCATTACCACCAGGACAATACTCATCATCGTCATCGTCGTCGTCATCATCAGCCTATTCAAAGGATACTATAGAATTTGTCTTCACCCTTACCTAGTATATTAATTTCTCTCGAGTCAAGTATGGAAGCATTCCGGGTTGTGTTGTATGTTTTCATACAGGCTGACACTGGTGTTTGTCCCTATGGAGAAGGCTGCATGCAGAGAGATAGAGATAGAGATAGAGAGAGAGAGAGAGAGAGAAGAAGAAGAAGGGGGGTGTCCCAACCAAAACTAAATGTGTCATTTGTAGTGCCCCAACCCCTTATGCCCAGACAGGAATTCTAGACTGCAAAAGGGACCTGAAAACTGGCAACCCCAAATTCTTTATCGGCTACAGATGGTGACACAGCTTATTCAAACTTCTGACATGTTTATGCAACGACCGGACAACCGCGATTTAACGTGCACTTTATCATAATCCACATAAGAGCACGAACTAAATGTAGTTGTGAATAAGAACATCGTTGTTAACTAGCTATGATGTAACCATGCACACACACGCACCTCACCCACACACCATTTTATGTACGTGTCCATTTGCGGGTCCGTGACTATTACCCAATCCAATTCAATTCAGGAATTTACAAAGCGCCAATTTCTAGTTGCCTAATCAAAGGCGCTGACTGAAAAATTACCAAAAATTTCTGTTCATGATTATAACCGGGAAAGACAAAAAAGCAGTGACTAATCTGAAATAGGTATGTCTTTAGTTGAGTTCTGAAAGTGGATACTATTAATATATGTTAACAAAAGTTAACTAGTCCAAAAAGAGGTAGAATCTCCTGCCTTAAGTATCTCCTCGATAAAACTGACAGTGATTTTGCATGGCGTTTCTCTTCATGATATCATTTAGACAAAAACAAATGACAGTGCTTTATCATGCACCCACACGCACACATCAGAGATGCATACTATTTTTAAAAAGACAAACATGGAAATTTCTGTATTATTGCAATGCTTTTGTTGTTGTTGTTGTTGCTCACTGTTGTTCATTTTTGTGCATTCTGTTTTATTCAATTTAAGGGTTAGTTGTAATATATAGGTGAATCAAATCAAAATTTCCCTAAGATCACCGTTTTTTTGTATCGCTTATTTTTCCACTAGAGGTATCCATAACTTCATCAGAAGACTTTCAGAGCCTCAAGACCTTATCTCCTTCCCGCTCCAGTGTATGTTTCGTTGATGTTGTAGATCATGTTCTTCTGATAAATTACTGCCAACGGCGAAATACGACCTTTCAGAAAAGAAAAAAATCACGTGATTCACAGAAAAGCATATTTAACATTTGCAAGGAATGTTATGTATGCTGATTGGGACAATTATCTAGATTCCTTATCTCTTTGCCCCTAACTGTGTTATTGCATATATACATTTCCCGCTGAGAAAATCGTAAAGAAAAGTAATAACTTAATTGTAGAATTGATCATTACTAAGTTTCATTGAGAAGGTGAACTCATTTCCATCATTACCCGGCTTAAGATTACATGTATTAGCAGAAAATGTACATTTGATACTTAGATTTGCTTTTCAGAGGATATCAGACTCGGAGACTGATTAAAAATCCTTCATTTCACCACTTTTCTTGGTATAATATTCATGTTTGGCACGAGCAATAATACACAAGGGATACCATAATATTATCAGGATTGAATTGGGCCTGACTAGCACTTAGTAGTCTCTATAGGACATACACACTAGGAAATAAGAGTGCAATTGGGGTGCAGATTTGCATCCACCTAGGCGTATTTGGCAGAGGGTGCTGCTATTGTAGAAGAATTGCACCTTTATTTCTCAGTGTGTACTGTAAAAATATGCAAACACTAAATTCGTCGTTCTGCCTTAAACAATGTATTTCACGTACTAGTTGTACAAAAACAACGAATATCTGATATTCCGTTATGTTACTTCTCCAGGAATTTTTCATCAAAAGATTACCATGCAGGTTTTTCAAGTGTTACATCATAAGGAACTTTTAAGGACAACGACTCATGCATACTGTACAAACTACATGCATGCATGTTAGGTAAATCTATCAATCATCAACGTTCATATCACTTTGTGAGCGGCAACAACGCGTTCTGATGGTGAAGTGTTTTAGTACACTTGTGTTTTTTCCTATATAATTACCTGTTCAGGTTTGAACAAATCTGCACAAGAATAACTAACTAACAAATATAGGAGAACACTTCCCATTTGTCGAAAACAAATTGAACGATTATCATTCGGATTGGTAAGTGCGCGTGTACGTGGTATAGTTTGATCACGATTATTTTATTTCTCCAAGGGCATGACATATCTCCAAAGAATGAGGGACACTTTCCTGTAAGAAGATAGGTTACACAAATCTATTTTTCATGACGGTCATGTATACCTCTAATATTTCTTCTTTGTCAGCTATGGTGGATATTTCATTCATACCCCGCTGGATATTCGATTAGATGAAAGAAACGCCAATTCTTGGCGACCCCCTCTAAACATTGCGGTGCGGTAAGGTGGGAGGGAAGAGATTGTGGGTGCCCTTAGGATAAGTACTCCTCTTCATATCGTTTACCAGGAGGGTCATGACTGGAATCATCGACCGTGTCAGGTAACCTTGATTCACCGGACACCCCCTTTAATTATGAGACCCACGTGGTCGAAACACGGTGAATAATTCCATGGTCCAACCGGAAAGATCGATGTTATTGAGAAAAACAATCCACGAAACGCTTTAGATTGTTGCATTTCCCCTCAAGCCCTCTCGGGAAGC
This sequence comes from Mesocentrotus franciscanus, assembly GCA_037976565.1. Lineage (NCBI taxonomy): Eukaryota > Metazoa > Echinodermata > Echinoidea > Camarodonta > Strongylocentrotidae > Mesocentrotus > Mesocentrotus franciscanus. Next base: position 865,901 of record CP137683.1, read on the forward strand.
TCTCTCGTTTTCAATATTGGACAGACCGGAGAGCAAAAGCGTCCGATTATGCCTGTAGAACAACCGTCAGAGGCAAACTCTTGTTGTTGTATGAATGGTGTAGCAAGCATAAATTCCAAAGTGGTTTCGATTGACAACTAATTCAATCTATCCGTCGTATAGATTTCACATCACGTTCAAATGATCGAGACAGTTCTGTAAAACCAAAGAATGCTCTTTACAGCTGAAGCCGGATTACACGGGTTCCGAATCTAATCGTAATCCGTTTTTACCGTTAATTTTTATTACGCTATCATGATAACAATCTGGTAAGAAAAATGCTTCAAAAACCTTTGTATTTTTTATTTTATCAAAGGGTACTGACAAAGACGTCTAGAATAAAACCTGTCAAACCCGATTACCAATCAACATTGTATACCTCCAATCGATGTACCCTCTGCCCATCCCCTCAATTGATAGATACCCTGGCTACGATCAGATGACACCCTTATAGATATTGATATAGTACATGGCGCCATGTCTGGCTCTCCTTTCAAGGTCAATAAAGACTGGACATTGAAATGGCACTCCCTTTCCACTGTTTTTCTTCTTCAAAATCATGATCATACCTTATGTGTAATGATACATTTTTCATCTCCCCTCTCTCTCTCTCTCTCTCTTTTTCTCTTCTTCTCCTTCTTCCCCCTCTCCTTCTTCTTCTTCTTGTTTAACTGATATCATATATTAAGTAGAAATGTGTCGTGGTTGTTAATATTGTCAATTTGTAAAAAGTTGCTTGCTTTTATTTTATTATTTTGTTTGTATTTGTTGTGTATAGGGGCTTCGTAGAAGACTATTTAATCATTATGTGCCCTCCCAATTTATAGCCGTAAAATAAGTGTTACCATGGCCATGCAAATACTGCTCCCAGAATGTAAAGGGTCTTGGTAACATCATAATCTTTTGTATTCAAACCGGGCGTTCACTTTCGTGCTATGTTACCCCTGGTGAGAAAAGTATAATCATACTCATTCTTTTGTATGTTGTTTCTTTTACTTATGAGTACATTTTTCCAGATTATCATCACAACCTGTAACTTTATTAGATCTGTTACAGTGAGTTAGAAATGTTTTCCCATTCCATTCCATGAAACACAGGCATACAAGCGTGTAGATCATTCGATAAGTAACGTAAAAATGATAATGGACATTCTTAAATTTTCATTCAACTTCAAATAGCATGTCACAAAACTGATAATTATATGTATATCACAAGTAACCCCTTTTGACATATTTGTTCTGCTTGATTGAAATTAAATAAAAAATAATTTGATTGGATATTCGAGTAGTAGACTTCAAAGCCAGATGAAGGTGAAATTACGCTATACCTAAATATCAAAATCTTATTACTTTACTATTAGTTCTTTATTATTGTACTCATTTTCGCCATCTCATAAAAATTAACCATGAAATGACATCAAATCTGAAAAGGTTTTGTTTAGTCACTACCTTTTCACAACTCTAGTCTTTGATAATTTGGTGAAAGAGAAATCCACCACGACTTTAAAGTTTGTTCAAACACGACATTTCATAATGTTACATTTTCATGATCTCCCAATTACTAATGGAGGGTTCATAACATGATTATGAACCCCTCCGCCATTTGTTGACAGTCCATATTACAGCAAGCAGGGAATTTGTTGCACAATCAAGCTTGTGTTTATCTTTTTCAAAAGATTTATTGCTCTTTGTTATTCCCCTTTCCTTCATCGCTGTAATTTTTCTAACACGTTTATGTTCTACATGTATATCGATGTGCAAGACCATAAGAATTCGATATCACGAAATACCATCATTATTATTACAATGTAGGCCTAGTCGTGATAGCTTAGAAGAATTATCATTAATAGTGTCCCCCTCAACCCATCAGCGCCTCCTTTCCTCACACACACACAAACACACACATTAGCTATGTTGCTCTATCACATCTCTTTCTCTCTCACTTTCTCTCTCTTTCTCTGCTCATACTTACCGGTTTATTTTACCCTATCCCTCGTACCATATATTTCCTACGCTCCCACCATTTCTACCGCCTCTCTCTTTCTTTTCCTTAACATTTGATGAGAGTGGATTCGATAATTTTTGTTCTCCACTTTGAATCTGCCCTTATTTTAATAACTTCAGTTGACTAAATTGTAAGCCTTAGGGCGACCTGGTTTCATGTATGTAAATACAAAAGAATAACGATTTCCACCGAATTTCCACTTTGTTTGGGATCAATATCACTAAGGCCCGAGATGCTATTAGAGCGAGAAAATACACCTATGTTCTTAGCAACGACACAATTAAATCAAAAACTTAAAACAAAAATTCCACCCGCCTTTCCACTCGGTGTATGCAGGGAGATGATAGAAAGAGCGCACAAATGAGGACGTAATATCATTTCCAAAAAAGTTGCCAGATTGTACACAGGGGCGTTTTAAGTCAACTATTCCGGAGGACGGCGTGGATCAATCATTAATTTCTTTTTCTTTGGTTTCTATTGAATTATTTATGCATATCTGACGAAAATATGTCACCGTTCCTTTGCCAGCAATCTATTGATGTATGGACTGGAAGGAGTGGAAGCTAAATCTAGATTTGTTTAGAAACACATTTAAACAACTTTCTTGAGAGCGGATACAGAGGAAATGGCTTGGAAGCGAAGCAAAGCAAGGCTGATGATGGATTTATTATTCGATCTTCTTTGTCAGGGAGATAAGTTTTATGATGATATTCTGAGTGGCGGTACAAATCTGTGTGAAGTATTTTTGACAATTTTGCATAATATGAGAGATCATGAAATCGTTAACATTTTATATACAAAAATAATCTCCCTGTGCCTCATCACATTTATCATGGCATAAATATCATAAAGGCTTCAGCATGATGTTCATGTTTTACAATATAGTGCAGATTAATTTATACCGGTGTTAGAAACGGGTTGCCATGGAGTCCATCAAGAACGGAAATGGGTCATGTTGCAATGCTATTGTGGTGTACAAAGCAATTTATACATCAATTGATGTCTATTGTTTTGGGCTTAATTGCGCGTGTGGCAAACGAGCGATCGTGTAGGCTAAAAAGAACAACAACCTTCTTGTTAAACACGGCTAGGAGACTACATCCATTTCTTTTACAATAAATGCCTTAGCCTTCATTCTGCTTCTCTGCATTTTTGTTGTTATACAAACATCTTGATATTTTACATGATCAGAAACTCATGCCTAATTCCGACTCGAATAATTTTGTTGTTAATGATTGTTTGTTTATGGCAAACGAGCGATCGTGCAGGCTGAAAAGAACAACAACCTTTATGTTAAACACGGCTAGGAGTCTACATTCATTTCTATTACAACAAATGCCTAAGCAGCCATTCCGCTTCTCTGCATTTGTGATGTTATAAAAACATCTTGATATTTTACATGATCAGAAACTCATGCCTGACTCCCACTCGAATGATCTTGTTGTTACTGATTGTTTGTTTATCATTTTAATACTGCAGTAAGGGATGTTCAGTTTCACTTAGTCTCTGTCAGATGATTCCCTTGATAGAAAGGAACAGCGAGGGAGTTTAATAGACTCCCTATTACACACAACATTTAAGAATGCTTAATATATTACTCATTGCGGATGTAGTATCGAAAATAATATCGCTAGTGATATTCGTTTGTCTCGCAATGTGGTCAATAAGGAATCAATATCAATATCAATATCCGTCTCAATCCCAATAATTTCAACAGAGACAACGGGATCGATATCCCCGAATTTTCGATGCGTACGATACGCCGCCATGACACTCCCCGTCCAGCCGGCCAGCACCGGTCGATTCCAATCAGCAGAGGGGCCGAGCCAGCGGCCCGTTGATTGGTTGAGCTCGCTATTGCTTCCGCCTAGCAGGCGAGCCGAACCAGCGGCCTGCTGATTGGTCGAGCACCGTGTGCGTCGACCATTAGGCCATTTGCATAATTAGCCGAACCAGCGGCCTACTGATTGGTCGAGCACCGTGTGCGTTGGCCAATAGGCCTTGTGCGTTATTGTTCCGATTATCGATCGAATTATAGACCGTCGCGCCGGTCCTCCCGTAGAGTATAAAGCACCCTTGCTTACATTAGTTTTTATCACCTGACGAAGTGTTGCAGCGGCGCACGAAACGTCGAGATCTTTTAGATTCCTTATTGACCACATTGCGAGACAAACGAATATCACTAGCGATATTATTTTCAACATTTAAGAAATTTGTGTAGGTGGAATACCACTGTTTTTAACTGATGAGGCAAAACTCATTTCACTCGGAAGGAGGCTAGATGTTCATATATATATATATATATATATATATATATATATATAATAAATAGTTCATAAAATAGAGTGGCAAAAACAGTCATCTGTGACTAATTGCCAAACAAATTCAAATAAAAAAGGAAAGAAAGTGCGATGCCATGTTGTAACATTGTTGGGATTTGTTCTAGTTGTAAAATGTTGTAAAAAAAACTTTAAATGAATCTGTTCCTTGCAAATTAGGGAGGGAGGGGGGGGGGGTATTTGTACAGGCCATTATCCCTACACCAGCCGTAGGATGTATACCCCTAGCCTCCTGGATTTACGCCCGTGTAATCATGAAAGGCCAGAGCGACCGGTAATACGATAGAAAAACAATATGAACACTCTAGCCGGGGTAGAACACCCAGCAGCGTGCACAGTTCTTTAATATTGCCTCTAATTGAGTCACAAGTCGTTAGTTTTCCCCTTGACCTCTCAATATCTTCGAAATAAAAATGAATTAAGACAGTCGAGTAATTGTTAAGCGCCAACAAGGACTTCAACAAGCCCGACAACCTCTATTAAGAGTTATTGGACGGTAAAACTAATTAGGGGAAATATTGCTTATGTCATTAACCATTTTGCTACATTAACTTTCACTAACGATAGGTTTTCATGAAGCATGAAGCGTCTATAGCTGCATAGCATATTGGTCCCATATCTTCGTAGCCTTTTATGTAGACCGTGATGATATGAAGGCCGAGAAGTTTTTTTTGTCAAATTATGATTACTTAGTCGCCAAGCTCCCATTTTACTTCATCGAATGTAAGAGTAACTTGAAATTAGCTTCATTTCCTTTCCAGACTCCAGTGTCTACTTCTCATTGAAATTAATTTGATCTAATAAAGTAAGTCGCCCGTATAATATTATACATTATTAATGGACATAGGAATACTCTTGTGAACAATCGCAGCAGTCATAAATTGCTTCGGCTGGAGAGAATAATAGCTTGATATTAATAGAAAAAATTGACCTCTTATTGATTTAATAAACCAGCTTGTGCAAGACTCGTTATGGAGACCTAGGAGAGAATGCTTTGTGATATAACCTCATGCTTTATCTCGTAGCTCATATCCGCAGTAACGTAGTTTGACTTGGAGAAAAGTATTTTTCTTTGAATTCATTTACGGCAGATATACATTTATTTACGGAAACTTCAGTCATGCCTGATAGCAATTATAACTCTATTTCCGAAGCATATCACGAGATGTGTTATTAAACTGTAATTTAACTATAACTACCATGACACAAAGGCTAGTGTAAATGACGTTGTATAGTTCTGTTTCTTAAATATCTTGTTATTTTCCATTTAAAATTTGCCATAGCCCTGCTGAAAGCCAGCTACTAGTTGATAGCAGGATTGTTACTGATCTGATTATACAGATAACTAATAAAGTTCTCACACTGTGGTGAACGTATTATATACAATGGAACTTGATGCTTTACTATTTTATGATAATGATAATGATAATAATGATGATGATGGTTAATTAAAACAGAAAATAATCCGCTCATCAAATTATTGTGAAGGTATCATGGTATAGTGGTTCATTCACTTGACTCTCAGTCCGCTGCAAGGATTGACAGTCAGAAACCCAGCGCGGCCCTAACATCCTTTGGCCGCGACATTTATCCACATTTGCCACTCTCTACCCAGGTGTAGATGGATACCTGGCAATTACTGACCTCATGAAGGACCTCATAAAGAACAGCATTGATGCTGATGAGGTTTCCCTGGGTAAGCCAAATTATTATCTTATCATTTCATCGACACCCAAAACGAACACACAGTGCTGGATGGTTATCTGAGTGGAATACCATGGCATATGACTTGGGGAGTGTTTCACAAAGACTAAGATCGACTTCAGTTGGACTCGAACTATGACAGGGAGTTCATGCCACTGGTTGCTCTCTCAAGGGACGTACTAGTCACACACACACAAAAACAGAATTTACATTTTTTATAGTTCATTATTGGAGGACAAAATATCTAAAGATCATAATTTAAAAGGTTTTTTTGCATCTGGTTCAAGACTTTTTAAGGGCATAAACCGCCTATCGTAGTATAAGTCCAAGTCTAAAATATAAGTTACTTTTTTCTTCAACAATGAACTATAAAAAAAATAAAAAATATGTAGATTTATGACGTACCTTGAGAGACCAATGGTGAGAGCAACCAGTGGCATGAATGGCCTGTCATAGTTCAAGTCCAATTTAAGTCGATCTTAGTCTTTGTGAAACACCCCCTCCCCCGGTCAGATTTAATACAGTTCATATCTACAGTAGATCACTTATATGAAATCGGAACAACGGACCAAAATGTTTGACTTCAGCTTCTTCTTTTTTTTTTAAAGAATATTTTTAGACGTTTATACAGTAAGTTGCATATATATTTTGAGAACATGGATTACTTTGATGATGAAACACACAAGGGCTTATGTTAACGCTGTGCATAACGAGATTTTCAAGAAATTCGAATGGATTTGATCTTTCACACCTTTGTAACAGGGTGACACACTTTCTTAATAGAGTGGTGTGTCAACGTTAGTGGTGTCTTTGGTCTGGTGGATATTAAGTTTCTGGACTGTGAACCACAATGTACGGGATTCGAATCCCTGCCGCAGCACCTAATTCCTTTGGCAAGACGTTAATCTACACAATCATTGCCATACTCGACCCAGGTATAGTAACTGGGTACCCGGTATGATTCTTTCCTTGAATGCACTAAGCGCTACAGTAATCGGAGCTACTGTCGAGATAATAATGTCCAAATTACGTTTGATCATAATGTGATGTACGCTATACATGAAAGGAATCCCATATTTTTATTCATACCATCTCCTTTCTCCAGGAGAGAACGACTACAGGAATACACAAGATTCATGCTTAAAAAGTTTCTTCATTATTTCCATGGTGGCAAGAACATCCGTATACTAATAAACATGTCCCCCAAGTATTATCGATATTATTGAGTTATGTCAAACGAATGTGACTTTTGCGCTCGCATACTTTTCCGCTGTTTCTTGATACATGTATGTGTGGATGCGTATGTTAGCATGCGTGTGTGTGTGTGTGTGTGTGTGTGCGCGCGCGAGCATGTGGGAGTTGTTCGTGTGGTATACTGCATTGTTAAATCACGATGACATTTTTTTTCTTTCTTTCACTCCTAGCCTGATTTAATTCCATTAGTTTCATGCGTGCACCGCCATTAATGATAGAACAAACTGAAAGAGACGTATCATGAGCATTTTGTTCATGAATTTTGAGCAAAATGTTAATTGAAACAAAATCATAGAGCGGGGGAAAATCTTTATTGCATCCGCTATTACAGTGCGTGTTTTACTGTGTTTATTTACATTTAAGACGTGTGCTACTCAGAGAATACTGGTGACAAGCCTTGAGAGGCTTGAGACAGAATAAATTTACACATGTTTAAGTGTTATTGTATAGATTTTTGTCCTGGCGCAGGAAAATGTCCTTTAATAGAAACCATCTAAGCATTTTTCATTGATATTTGGATAAAAGAATAATAATATATGGGAACTCAACATTGATGAATGGATTAAATAATGAATACAGAAGCGGTGTGGCAAATCGCTTTACATTATGTCAAGGTTTTGCCCCGAATTGGTGTATTTAACCGTTACTTTGAATCTTGAAATAGTTGTTCAAAAAATTGTCAATGAAACTTTACACACAACAGTATCGCCTCACGTCAATCCATGTACCGCATGTTAGGACACACGCCCACACACGCACACGCACACGCACACACACACACCCACACACACACACACACACACACGCGCACACACCCGCAATACATTGATATCTATGTGTATGGGACAGTGCGTAATAAGGGAGGCGATCGAAACTTTGGACAAAAGTTCTGAAAGCCCACATATCACCATAAAGTACACTTATTTAGGCTACATCTTGATAATGTTGCTACCAAGCACAACATATCTCTCAAATAGAATGTTCTTTTACAGGTGAGGGAAATGAGAAAAAAATGATCACCACCCGATTACCCGAACTCAACATCCTCTTTCAATAATCCACCCTATTTGGTCGAGATAGGTCATGATAAGACTTGACATCTTTTGATGTATTGTGCATCTCCTGGTATTTTAATAGGTCCTGCTGACAACTCAATTCAGCTTTTCCTCCCGTCAAAATCCGGTCTTCCATTAACGTCCTGGGCGTCCTGTCTGCCAGCGATAATACCTTGTTTTCCTAGCAGTCCTTCGCCAAATCTAAAGTCTTATCACTGTTGAAATGGGATTATGCTCTAATGAGCACTTTGTGCAGTCAGGTCGGCGAGGTTTTCCATGCTATCACGCAACCTTGGACATCAAGTATAATCTTCGCTGTCACAATATCAGAAAAAAAGTATTGACATCACATCTTAAAGATGATCCATCACTTTGGTAGACGGAAGAAGAAAAGGGAATGAATATTCTCAATTGATATCATCATACTGTTCCGCTTGCATCACAATACAGATACAATCCGATGTTCCCTCCACTTTTCGAAATGGATTTCAGCTTAAGTAATAATTTCATAGTGTTCCACTTGCATCGAAGGACATATTTTATGATTATTATTTCAAATGCATTTTAGCGTATATATCTGGAAAAAACACCATCGGGACTGCTTTTACTACTCGTATCTCTGTCTGCTCCTTTCACATCGTACTTACGACCTTACGTTCGTACAAATCCTTGGTATACAGTACTCAGCTGCACGGATGTATACGTGTCCTTCGAGCATTGGGTTTAGATCCTAGGAGAAATGTTTATCGCTTTTCTTCTCTCGTTAGTTTAATATTCTTTAGAGGAAGAAAAATACTCAAAAGCGGCCTAGATATGTGAACAGAATGAAACAAAATTGTATCACGAAGGCAAATAGAAGATGATAACAAAATGAATGAAAGAAATAAAAATATTTCGATCAGGGAATTCGTGATTTTTTTGATTTTTTTGAATAAATTAACGCAAGCATTCAAGATTAACCGACATATATTTTCAGGAGGAACATCCCAGTACCCCCCACGACCCTAGCGACGTCTTAGTTCTTTACTGCTATCATCATATTTGGCCTTTCCGTTTCTTCATGTACAAATACATGCATATTGTTTGGGAAAAAGCCCCTACCTTTTTAAATAGAAACGATAACACCTCAGCTAAATAAGTTTCGTTCATATGGGAGAAAAGAGAAGAATATAGCCCGAAAGCAGAATAAAGCTACCACCGGTATGCCATGAAAAGATAAAGAAATCCACATTGCTCGATAATAATTAGAAAACAAAATCGAGTTCTTCGTACTTGATTTAGCGCTATAACATGTCAGCCAATGTTATCGTCATTTGAACTGAACATCTAGACTAACCTTGGTGAACCAAGTGCTCATATTTTGACAGAAGTGAACCCTGAAGTACATTAAGCTAGTTAATCCCTCTCATGTATCTCATATCCTTTACAATATCATCACCAAGTACAGGATCATCATATCTTTAGACAAACATCACGAGAGAGCTAAAGTTGCCAATGTGTCGCCGAGAGATCGACCTGATCACTTCGTATAATTGAATATCAATGGCATTACTTGACCTCGTTTCTTATCTTTCATACAGGTCCTACAGTGGAGCCGTTTTCAGTCTCGCCGATTCTGTGGAGCACTTCTACCTGATCTCAGCCGTGCAAGGAGCTGATCGTTTGCTACGATTGAGAGCAACCTCTTTTGTTATCACACACTTTTACCTGAAATTCACGGCTTTTTTGTCATTACAGTGACATTGTGGATTTTTTCGGATCGAAAACATTTAGACGTCGATTTTTGCAAACATAATCTGCAGAAAAACTCCTCCGTTTCTGGTAAGTTGAAGCTACATTTTTTAATTATTAAACTGAATTTTACGAGACAATGAAAACAATGTTTGATTTTAGTTGATAGCTGAAATAAAGCGCATTATTTCCGAATATAGATTTCTTTATGCTTACGTTGACATTCTTTAGTAGAAGCTGACATCACGCTAAACCAATTCAGAGAATGTTCCTCAAGCCTCCTTTGAGAGTTGTTAAAACACTATGAACCGTCGGCTGGATTTGATAGGAATGAGGTTAACAATTCCCAAGTCACATCAACAAGGCCGACATCAGACCGATAACTGACAGAACAACATATTTACATTACATCGAATGTTTGAGTTTAAGGTCGATTTGGAGTCGCTTTTGTGGTGTGATTGAGGTATAATGCTCGTTTGCACACTTGGTGTTATTTACTGGCGTAAGACTGCGCCAGGGGCTTTGACGCACCATGTACAAGTGATTATCATGCACAAGAGAAATAATTATTGGGCGTGTACAAATAGTGACAGATTAGAGATTTATCTAAAACTCGAACAATGACCATTAAAAGAGCAATAAAACTAAATGAAACCCGGGACTTGCGATGGATGTCATAATGTGATTTTTCGTTTATCGTTTATTTATTTCATTTTCATAAAAATACATTCAACGCAAATCAATATTCATCCAACAAGACGATGCAAATAGAGAGTAATCAATATCATCGGCAATATATGAAACACAAATTTACTTTACAATTTACATAAAATGAAAAAGGCGAATTTTAAAAAGGCATAGGATGGCTTTGTGAGACAAAGTTCCCAGTAATATATTCGATTAATCGAAATTAATTTTAAAAGAGGAAAGTCACAGACTGGGATGATCTTATTTTGCCAATAAGATAAGAACAAATTTCTTAGTTATGACCTCCACTTCTTTGAAATTATAACGTAAACTATATCTTTTTGTTATATCTCTTATAAGAAATAGATAAACTGGTTCACTATGCACAAGATCCCTTAGGCTAATTATGATCACACAGCCTTTTATCTTCCTATCGATAAGCCTCATTAGACTAGTTGTCTCAATCAATCATATTTATTAATCACAGCATCTTGAATTGCCCAATAGAGAACAAATACTTAAAGGCAATCTTAACTGCCGATGGTAATTTGCATCTCTACGGTCTTACTTAATCTGGATTGGTGGTCATTTAAATGATTAAGAGGCTTTATATTATATTACTGATTGCTTCGAACAAAATGTAAATTAAAACCATACCTTTGTATACATATTTACCTGACGAATAGATGTATCCGTGTTTTTATGTCATTGCATATCCTGAGAAATGACTCAACATTATTATACCGGCAGATACCCCCTAAATCTATGGGGGGATTTTTTTAAAGGAGTCACATGAGGAGAATTAATCCTTATTCAGTTCTTGTGAAATTCCAAGCTCAACGTAGTGGAAACTACTCTCAAAAGAGTTATACAACCACTACCCTGGAGTGGGAACCTCTATGCTTCGGAGTGGATTAACTCGAAAGGAAGTGATCCTTAATCATATGACTGATAAAATACTTTATTTTCACTCCTCTGCGATTAGAGAATACCCTATAACTGGACACAGTTGATAACGTTCTGTTTCAAGCAGAGGAGTCGCAGCTGGAGATCATTATGTGATGAAATAAATGCAATTGAATAATTAGCCTGGCACAGTCATTCCACGCATTTCCAGTTGAATGATGTTCTTGTCACTTATTAAAGGCAATATTGAATATTTAGAAATGGGTGTGAAAACTAGGCGAGTTTTTTAATCATTTTTTAAGAAGTAGGTACAGGAAATAATTCCTGACAGTTTTAAGAAACTGGTCATTGTTTATTAATAGTTAAAACATGCTTTCTATTTTTAGTGCAGTACGAACGACTCAAAAGTATGGATATCATTATAATTTTATTGATTTCAACATATTTCCCGACCATTTCCAAGACTTATATACTTGTAGTTCCCATACCGTTAAAGAACAGAAACCTCAACATGTATTTTCATTAGTTGAATAGTCCGTTTGAAGCAATGCAATAAAAGAACTACACACGATACACTAAAGTAGTAAATAACATGAAGACAGTAGTAATTTTAAAATGTAATCATTTTAGATGACGGAACGTGCATTACAATACATTTAATGATAAAGGAAATAATGAAAGCAAACGTTCTCTCCATGCCATTTAAAGAATATTTGATTTTAGTTGGTCCGATTATCTTTATGAGGGAAGAAATTCTGATAAAGACAGTTTTCGGGTTTGCAGCAGAAAAATATAAAAAATAAATAAAAATGAATAATGATGAATCGTATATTCTGGTTGATGCTATCCTTCTATGATGAAAACGGTACGATGAACTATTTATATATAATGATTCAATAAACAATTTAACAGAGGAGCAGTTTTTCAGAAACTATATATCGAGAATCCGAACAGAAATTTAGTTGAGCAGAGCTAAGTGTTTCAATTGAAGTTAATCACAAATGATGCAAGTCTTTAACTCACAGCTGGAGATAATTCAGGGCATCTCATCTATCCGTCTGACATGTCTTATCTTAGCCCACCACATCACGTGATCCCTCAAATGTATTGTGACACCTCAAAGTACCAGTGAACTGTGTTGAAGCCCTAGTCGAGTGCGATTACGACGCCGTCGACGTGGTGTCTATTACACAAAGCGAGACCTATCAACGACAGGTCCTCGCTCCCAGCGCCCTGTAGCAATCATACCTTATCCTGGCCACTATCCTCATAGTGGTTTAATATTTATTATCCTCAACGTAGATTCCTTTAAATTGTCACTAGTTTAGATGAGATATTCGGGCAGAAGAGATCAAGACCTGAGATGTTACGGCACAGTGACACACAACACCAAGAAAGTAACCCAAGGGCATAATTAAATTGAGCAGCGGCGTATCCAGCAATTTTTTTTTTGTCACAGATTTTCGCTCCCCATACAAGATAACCATAGATCCACTACTAAGAGGTCTTACAGTGATAACAGTAACAAAAGAGTACAGTGACAAATACGAAATTAAAATCTCGAGCTCCGTAAAAAAGGTGAAGACTTTGTAATCTAAAGAAACGGCTTTAACGTGACTAGGTAACGTTGCCACAAATTCTGAAACAAAATCCTGGATTTAGCTCATGCTGCAATCATAATTATAAACATTTAGGTCAGTGAGGAATCCCATGACTTTTACAAGCCGATCGCCTGTCTGATTATCAAGATATTTATGATTGGAAATCGTTCGTTTTCCTAACGGTTTTTATAACACTACAGTCTATTGGAGGAAATGAGTATGGTAAAACCTGTCACTCAAAGATTTTTACTTTTTTGAGGCACTTCATGATCATTTTAAAGCGCAATTTTTTTAGGGCTTCAATATTACACCATATCACAGACACCGATAACACGTAGGGCCATGCATCACAGATTCGACATTGTTAAACGATGCCTTTAAATTGGATTCCAGGATGACTTATGATTTTGTGAAAACAAAATCTTCCTATTGTTTTGTTTTTGTTTTTCAAGCAGTTTTAAATATATAAATAAAAAATACACAGTAAGAGCTACCCTACCAAGCCCTAGATGACTTTATCGCAAAAGATGGAAAGTGGCCTTACTCCACAACCCGCTATTTATGTACGGAACCAACACATATATTACCTTTTGCATGGCTTGCATGAATATAAATACGTCTACTCGACTCCCTCATAAAATTAAACCTTTGAGTTATGTCCACTGTTTATCTTGTCATAAATTTCGTCTATGCATTTTGTTTGAATAAGACAATTACTGTCGATTTGGATTCATTTGATGTAAAGGGCATTGTACCTTATGTCAACGTTTGTTCAATAGTATATCGTATGCAAGAGGAAGTAGTGTATTTAAATGGAGTCACTTGTTAGGAGCTAGTACATTTCATGAAATTACAAATTGTGTGATTTGTATCTCTTCTGTGAGTATGTTTGAATGTCATGATATTTCGCTTGTATAATACAAGTAAAACTTTGCTTTTCTCACATATCGTCATGTCACATCGCTTTGCACTTTAAAGTATAATACTGAACTACATGAGAGATGAGTATATGTATGGCGCGCCGTGTCGTCTGTGGGTATGTGTGCTTTGAATTCCCGACGACACACTGCTAATTTAATTTGAACAGGTTGAAATCTAATAGTTTACATAATTGCCTTTGGCACTGTTCAATTTCCCTGCGCACATATGCATAAACGGTATTTAACCTGACAATTTATACATTTGACACAATGAGTTAATTATAGAGGTCTATATTTGAGCTAAAGTTGGGTTCGCTGGTCATGCGATTGCATTGTGAAAGAAACTGTACACAAAAAATGTATATATGGGACTACACAAACATGTGGCATGAAAGTTGTGGTCCACAACCTTTAGCTGTTACTTGTCATTTGAAGAGTCATCCTTTTCTAGGGGACTATGATACTCTTCAACACTAACATGAAACTAAAGAAAAATCCCAAAATTACTGTTCACCTTTCTAAGAACTCAATCTTCTCTTTAAGTTATGACATGGCCCTAGATGTAGGCTGAGCGCCAACCGAATGGACATCGGTCTCGAGTAGGGCACGGCGTTGCACTATAGAGCTAGCATCATACGACATTAAATCTTGGTAAAGTGTGAGAATGAGATCGTCTGGCATGTATCAGCCACCAGACGCCTCAATTCTCGAAAATGTAAAGGGCTAATCCAATCAAAATATGTTATTGACGCAGCTGAGCTTTCATATTATCCTCGGACAGGTACAGGATGAAAAGAAATGTGATACGCATGATCCATGGCAGTTATGAGGACAAAAGATGATCAATATTTAATATTTTATGCCAGGATTGTATCATTTCCGCATTCTATATCACCATGTTAAGTTACAACTTCAAGTGTGTAAAGAATATTCGAAGTATCTTTCTCGTGGCCAATACCTCGGTCTCACTGGTAAATTAAGTGACTCCCACACCGACCCAAAATCGACCGACTCTTTTCCATTCGGGGTTTATGTCATGTTTTGCTCGATGGGTTGTCGGTGGGGTATTTGTCTTGTCGGTGTGATAATGTATATTTTAAGGAGTTTTGCAGGCAAACTCGTTATGCTGATCGTTGTCACCTTCTTTTATAGAAACCTCAGTAAATTTTTGATTCAAATTTTCATGAACTCAGCACATTGCATTTCTTAACAAGTATACAAGCCTTTGAAAAAAAAAAACATTTATTTTGTACCAATAAATATTTATTGAATCAAATCACGTGTCCAGTATCTGCAGCGCAATAGTCATGTATTTCCCAGTGATGCAAAGTTATCCACACATCATAACGGCTGTATTAAAAAAGAAAGAAAATGTATTGTATGAGTGAATTGGAGCTGAAAATATTTTGTTTTTCCTTTGTTTTCCATTTTTTGATTAATTCAATTTCTGACAAATCTTTTGGTCAATTAAACACAAATTACTTTACATTCTACACCATCTTGTATCTTTTAAAGGATAACTGTTTCGGAATTTCTATGGGAATTGCATTTACTATATTAAAAATGTGTTTCATTCCAATCGAATAGTATTTAACTTTTAAACCTGTAGCATGTATAATGTTAGAATATCTTCTTTTTTTTGCTCTCGAGGTAATATATTAAAGGGGGAGATTTTGAAAATAGGATTATTTAGAAGATAATATAATGCTTGGCACAGAAATTAATGACTAACCCATTTCCAATATGTTTGTGAACTGGAAATATTTATTTGTATCCTTCAACCCCCCCCCCCGATATTTGGGTTATTATATTGGGTCTATTATCGGCATCATCTCACTTCTTTCCAATTTATATATTTTTTCCTCTAAAGTGCCAGGCAGGTCCTTAGTTAGCACTATTCTTATGCATTGTAAATGGTGCATCCCGAATTATTTAGTCGCATGATTCTAGAGGCACAAGTCCGAAATTCTCTTACAAGCAGATAAGTTGAAAGTGTAACATTAATATTTTTGCGGTTCTCTCATATCGTACTCTAAAGTCCTCTGATAAAAAGAAAGAACAAGAACAATATTTATTATAAAAAAACAGATACAAAAAATACAAGTTAAAGTGCCTTTTAGCAGTGAATATTTCTATGAGGAATAATGGGGTGGCAATATTCTCTTGTATATTAAGTATGTACTAACAATGTGCCAGACAAGGCTTTGTCGCTATGGGAGGGAGTGCTGTGAGGAATTATGGAAGGGCACAATTTTCTTGTCCTTAATATGTACCAAACATTTGCCAGATGAGGCTTTGGTGATAGAGGGGGGGGGGGTGCCCCCATACAACCCTGGATCGTCCACTTAGTGCAGAAAGTGTAAAATTTTCACTTGAATGAATTGGAGAGTGTTAACTACGAAGGATTATGGTTTCTGGTTTCATGGATTCCAATTTCCAGAGAATTCCGTTTTTGTAAACCGTGTCCCGTTGAATTAGAATTTCAAAAGAGATTTACAAAGTCCATGAAATCCCTTCTTCATGTTTATTCACTATGTTAGTTTGTGAGGAGAAAGGATGAGTCTCCAATGAAGATCTCCACAGATATTCCGGCGGCGGTAGGATCAAACTGAAAACTAAATCTGGATGATTTCTTTTATTCAGGGCAGAGCTATGCCCAATGGAAATTAATATTCACTTATTGCGGTGTTCACAGTAACGGATGTATATTTCCATTGTAAGTGAATGAGTGGAAAGCCCATTCATCACGCTAAACAGAGACTCGCAATATCCCATATTCCATTGGCCATAACTATTAACCGAGATGTGTTACAAACTTGTTGTCAATTGAACGTGATGTAGATACCTCCTTTTGCCAATCTTGTAGAGTAGAAATGTACTTTCTCGTTACATTAGGGAGTATTCTTCTTCTAAACCAAACAGCAAACAAGCGGGAAAAAATATCTAATTATGTTAAAGCATTATTCGTGAAAGAGCATTCACTACCAAATTCCGAATACACTTTAAATCTGGTTCAATCAACCCACAGGTTCAGCTTGAGTCTACGAAGAAAATAAAGCAATTAAAAAAATCATATACAATTATGCATTGGTCAAATATGCAGATATCCCAATATCCAACAACATTAATGAACGGACAAATGTGGCCTTCCCTTTTTATACCTGACGTTTTCAGAAAAAGGGCTTACAAAAAGTAAAAAATTCATATAAATTTCGGATGATATGTGAGAACCCTTAAAGTCTATGTGACGGCACAAATACGAGCTGCGCCCTTCGGAAAACATTGTACTATTCAAATAACCTCGACGTCTTGGACATAATCATTGATTTCACCAGAGTCTCTCTAGGCAGTATATATTTTAGACTAGTATTAGACCAGGGGTTGGCCACCTGTTTTTTGTTTTGTTATATATTCTCATCAATCGACCGCGTCTTGAATTTTGAATGGGTCTGAAAAATGTAGCCCTTGTTGTGGTTGATATAATCACTATTATAGTGGAAGAGGCCCATGAGCCTTTTTGGAGTCCAATGGTTCCTTTTTACTGAAATTAAGGTCCGTCTTCGCGCGAATTAAATTAAAAAACTTAACTTTAACAACTACCCGACAAGCACTGCGTATGGCAGGTTCAAATCCAGCTGCATGCGATCTTTATTTAGTGGGTGCAAGCCGAATACGAAACTACTACAAGGAAGCCTAACTTTAAAAACTTGATACATATCCTTCCGCAGTGGTTGAACTTTATATTCCACTTTCATACTTGGTTACGAGCAGTCATCCATATGATCAAATCTAACAGAGCTTCGAGAATATGAACATTGACAGATTTTGCAAAAGAAATCAACAGAAAGGGCAATATCGCGTGAAATGAAAATATTTTGCACACCTCAGACCTTGTCAATCTCGTGATTAAAATGCCAGCAGTGGTATAAACGAATGAATTGGATTTGTGCTGTCTGGCTTCCAAGTATAGATGATTTTGACTCAATTCCGTTATAAAAAAAACATCAAGACTCATGCCTGTCAACATCAGCTACAAAAAAAAAGAACGAATAAAAATAAAAACATTTTGATGTTTAATAATGGTCATTGAGATTTACACAATTTAACTTTTAATCAATCAAATTTTACAACAACGTGCTAATAAAAAAAAACTTTTTTGAAGAGCCCCTGGCTGACTAAATATCGTTATGAAATTGTGTTGATTTGAACCTCCGTCCTTTTCTATTGAAGATTCAGTATTTTGAGTGCCTCTGGTCAATCAGACTTCATTCGAAAATGCTTAGAAGCGGGCCTACAAATTCATGTAAAAGTGGCGATTTTTTCGTGGAATGTCTATATATCAGTATAAAAGGTGGCCTGGTCAAAACTATATTGTTTGTTTCTAATTCTTCAAGGCAGAAATCAAAGTGGGATAGGATCAAATAAATATAATGGTTCTACTCTGAGCTGCGTCAATGCCCAGCTAATCGCAACATTTCATGGAACTCATTTGTAGAGTCATTACAGTCAGGATACACTTTAGCGACCGCCGTACCCTGAACCTGGTAGGTTACACGATCGAGTCATACCACACAAAAGACACTCTTATTCACACCAACCACAACACTTATCCATCCAACACAACATACACTGTACAAATACGCCATTCACACAACAACACCCACCCATGCATCTAACACACATACCTAACATCCTAACTCCTTACAGCCTGAACCCATAGAACTCCCTTCTGTTTGATAGTTAGTGAAATCGTTAGGAAATAATCTAATTGAGTGGATAATGCAATTTACCTTCCTCAATATTCTTAAAAGAGTGTGTTTTCAGACCGTCTGCGCCATGCTCGCACTTGCAAATTCACTTTGATGAAACAAAAGAAGAATCTACTATGATACTCAAATATTCCTTGATTAGATGTACATAAAAGAAAACACTAATGCACATTGATTACATGCACTTAAAAAGAAAGAACATCATTAATTCATCAAAACTGACGCTTAAATAAACGCACACACACATACACCCACACATTTAAACATACACCGATACACGCCCACGCCTGTCAACAAAATAAAAACACAAACATTGCTAATGGTAACTTGATATGTTATCGCATAATCAATCAAAATCCACTCCGAGGTAAAGAGTGAACCCACTGAATTAAATATAAATATGGTCAAGTACCGAAAATATCCACTGACCGATACTTAAAGCCCCACTGCACTACTTGTAGCTACTTGCTCTCTCTATACAGAAAACAATGCCTAAGCGGTGCCCGTTGTTCCCCCATGATCCTCTTTTTCTTATTTTAATTGAGAGCTGAGTTGATTAGATAATCCCCTGTCAGTGACCATCTGGGAGGTCTAATCCCTCCTGGTCAAGCTAGTTCAGACCGGCTTTAAAACAAATTGTGAATCTTTTGGCAGGGTGCATCCAAGATTGTAAGAAAGAGGCCGGAATGTATTTTACCCCCGGAAACGATTTGTTTTCCTATGCAGGCGATACAATTTCCACAGAATTAAAATTTCCAAAGATTGTCACATTTATTTCCACAAAACGAAAAAAAATCCCTGGCAAATGACGCCTTGTCGCAAGGTAAAGGTAAAGAACTACCGGGACATATTGTTTGCCTCGGGCCTTTATCCATGTACGCTATATCACAATTCTACATGCATCGCTTTACTTTATGACACAGTGATTTCCCTGGGTGTATTACACCCGATAAAAGCAACCATATTCGATTTCAAAAATATAAGATGTGCCTAAAACGGAAATTAAAATATAAAAATGTATTATTTGATATTACCTTTTCCTTTAATCCTTTCTCAGCCATACTTTTCCCAAATATTTTGATCTTATAACAACTTATTTTATTTCACTTTTCTCTTCCTTGCTATCTGTTTCTCTATCTCTCTCTTGATCCTATCCTGTATAGTTTACATTAGATTGATTGCTTTTAGCATTGTCATGATTGTAGTACAGTCAAACCTGTTTATAGCGATCACCCAAGGGAAACACAAAAAGTGGTCGTTATAGACTGGTGGTCACTAAAGCAGGTTTGACCGAACATAATGGTAAAATTGTATTACGCACTAAGTAACTAACTCACAAAAAGGGTGAAAATATGTATCTTGATTTGCAATGCATTTTGTCTTGGCATCTTCCCATGTTTGATTCGAGGTTGTTTATCAATACTAATAACAATAATGTTAAATCCTAATAATGAATTAAATAAAAGAATGAATGAAAGGTAAACGATACAAATAAAAATCCACGATGAATGCTATCCATATGAATATTTGACATATTGAATGCCAGTTGTGATGAAATGGTGCTTTCGGGAGCCAACAAAATTCAGATTATCGTTTCAATAGGAACATAATAAATTACGCAATTTGAGAAGAAGAAAAAATCAAATTAGACGGAGGCGGTAAGAAAGATCAAATTGGGAAAAGGAATTTAGAGTGTCACTCATATTGGCAAAGAGAGTATAAGAGTTTCTCGCAGATCGGGGGAAAATATTGGATGGCATTTTCGGGATTGGAAGTGAAGATGCGAAAGAGGCGCACTGTCTTCAATTTTCCTAACAAACTCCCATGCCTAGTAATTTGTCGTACCAGAGCCCGCGCTGTTTTACTTGAAAGGTATGGATCCGCCGGTCAAGTTCCAGTCTTCTGATATCTATAACGTTAACATAAAAATGATTATTAATAGGCTTTTTGTGTAAAGTAATGAAATTTAAGACTGAGGAAACATCGTTCTTGAATTTCTCTTTAACTATCTCCTCCCATCTTTTCACAATGTTTTCTTTTCTGTTTAGACGCAAATGGACGATTGATTGCTCATCCGGTTCGTGACATTGTAGTCATTATTCTTAAATGTCGAAAAGGC
Source organism: Mesocentrotus franciscanus (assembly GCA_037976565.1). Classification (NCBI taxonomy): domain Eukaryota; kingdom Metazoa; phylum Echinodermata; class Echinoidea; order Camarodonta; family Strongylocentrotidae; genus Mesocentrotus; species Mesocentrotus franciscanus. The sequence continues at coordinate 887,029 of CP137683.1, forward strand.
AAGGCTATTACCAAAGTAAACATCAATCACTTGCGTTCTTGTAACTATAACGCTAAACTCAAAGACAGATTATAAAAACATTTATTCACGGAAATTGTTCCCTATGGTGGCGGAATCTGTATAGCAGGTCGTTTGTCAATTTCTATAATACATTAAGATCTTTTTTCGATAGAGCTATTAAGAGGGTTGGGACGAATTAGCAACAGTCGATTTATCTCATTTCTAGGCAAATCCCTTGAGCGTTTTAAATCATGGATTAAAATGCAAATCTTCCAACGCACTTCAATCATTCCCAAGCGTGTTAAAATCCATACGCGATGTAATTGTGAAATCTATAATGCACAGAGTTTGCCTGGACAGTTTAGAGGCTTGGATCGAATTAGTAACAGTCGATTTATATCACCTCTGCCTAAATTTATTTTTATTTAAGATCCCTGATTATTATATTGATCGCGCGCAGGCGCAATGTCAACCATGAATGTATTGAATTACGAAGCTCATTTTACGTCATATCATGCTTGCTTCTAATCCATTTTTATCACAATGATTCTCAGGGACGTCAGGGTAATGTATCAGTTTAAATATTGAGTGGTGAAGTTGACTTCCGGTTGGAATGAAAATAATTGGTGAGCTTTGTCATTCGTCTTACATCAGTTTGGACGAATATCATATCAGAGTTGTCCCCTGAAGAAGACTGCTTGTCAAATGCCCTCATTTTCAAAATTCGACGAGAAATAGCTGATGCATATTCAGCAAACTTTCGTGTCACACGTGTGTGTAATCACATGTAGACCTACATGTACGTATTTATGCGTGCAGTGCATGGGCTCCTCAGCAAGGCTATGTTAATTTCTTATCATTTTGATCATTAAAAAACCGCACAGTATCCACGAGGTATTTACTACATAATCAGCCTATCCCACTAACCAAACACGAAAACATGTTTTACTCTCAGTGTAAGGGATTCTATGTATACTGTATTCAAAATATAAGCTTAAAATATTACTTCTACAAGTTCTACTGAGAGACACTGCAACTTAGATAGATTATCAGTCAATTACTAAACGTCTTGTTGAGTTCAGTAGTTAAAGGGAGTGTAGCATTGCAAATACTGGTTCACGCCATCTACGTCTTCTTTTGGACAACTGCACGTAAACGAATGGACTTGATTAACGGTAGTCAGCGACTTACTAGGAGTTTTCGCACGGCGATGCAAGTGTTGACTACGGGGTATTTAAATGAGCTGTGACCGTTCGTACTCTGGCTACCGTCGCGATCTAATTTGCAGTTTCTCAACTCTGAATACGCGGGAGTTTCCGCGCTTGCGTAACGTCAGCCCATTTGCATGCGAGCCTCGCCGTCACAGTTACAGCCCACGTACTAGCTCGACTCCCGACGCGAATTCGGCTGATTACCGTCATAGGTTTGGACGCTACGCGGAATTTTTCGCTGAGTGCGACCCCGCTAAGATCGCGACGGTAGCCAGTACGGAGACGGTCACAGCTCATTTAAATACCCCGTAGTCAGCACTTGCGTCGCCGTGCGAAAACTCCCTAACTCTACATGGTCAGTGCGCGCTAGCGTTCGCGAAACAGACTGAAGTTCTCCTCACGCTTCGTTTAGCGTATGTTGCACGCACGTGAATGCTGTGGTCGCGTCGTCCGTAGTACGACGGATTTTGGATCGCAATGCAAAACTTGATTTTGAAATCTCACTTTTTCTGTAGGTGTGAATGCCCCTATAGAACAGGGGGCGTACGGAACCCAAGTCGCAGGGTTTCGTGTATCTTTAATTTTCGTCATACTCCTCAACCCTTTACCTATAGAATGCCAGATGAAGGTGTTTTTGTTTAGGCTTGCTTTTATACATTCTAGCTTAACATTTTCCCCATGTGATTGGTACACGTTAAGATTGTCCGTTTGTTGCAGCAGAAGCGTGGGAGGAAAAACGGGAAGAAGAGTTCATCTACACTTCGTTCAATGGAATATGGTGGACCTGTGGGAAAATACTATTTCAAAAGATTTGTTTGAACTCGTATTGGTGTCATGACTATAGAAGGGGCTTACATGAAGAGCTAAAATAAGTTATTTTTATGACTCAATAGCAGACGATTTGATACGGCAAATACATTTGGGGGAGATGCACGAAGACCGACTCAGTTGTAATGAATGTAAATTGACTCGAATATGATTCTGGTATCATCTGATTGAAGTTCAAAGTATGATTCAGCAGATCTGAAATTCTTAGACTGGATCTTCATGCTGTTGGGTGCCACTCAAATAATCCATTTATATTAAGGAATGTAAACACTATTTTTTTCTTCAGTAGATTGTTTTGCATAATACAGATAGTCTCGTAGCTAAAGGGGGCACGTGAATACCCGCCCCCGATCGCATAGCGAAACGAAAATTTAAAGGGAGAGAGAGAGAGAGAGAAGGAGAAACAATGTGTCAAATACTTGATACCTGATACGATCCCATCCTATACCGTCCACTCGATTGGCCCACATTCACGTTTCATTTATCATGTGAAATCGGTGTCCCCTCGTCGAAATCGGTGTCCCCTCCCCCTACCCCCTCCCCTCCCCCTCCGCCAACCACTTCCCACTTATCGACTAGACCCACGCCTTACCACTACGCACTGGCACCTGCGCAACAAGATTAATGACTTTATCGAAGATACTAGTACGGGCTGCTATAACTATTATTGATATATTAGCTGAAAACTTCTAAAACCACCATCACAATCAAAATCCCTAGGACACAAAATGCTCCTGGGAAGCTTTATTATATTACTACATTCCTATCGGCAATGCAGTCATCGATTTACCCCCATCATATTCAACCTGCGCTCATTTCCTCTTCTCTGTCATTTCTGAATGATTATTATCCTCTCTCATCTTCCACTTCACCCAGATTCTCTTCACCAATCCATTACCCCTGATCTGAGCTTCTCCGGAATAGCCTTTGCAGAATATCAAATCGGTAGTATTGATTTTAACATTTTCCCCCTTCTCGGCAAATATGAGAGAAGCTATTTTTCTGATACTTTCCCTCCCCTCCCCCCCAACAAAAAAAAAAACACACACACACACAAAATCCCAGGTTATCTTTCCATTCTTCACTCTCATTATTAAAAGAAAAGTAATCGTGCCTTCTCAGCAGAGTTTCTGTATCGGAACAGCCTTTCAACACACTCAAACGTATGCATAAGGAACTGATAATTGCCCACTAGAAAGCTTCCAGGTTTTTGTTCACAGTTCCATACTCCCATTCTTTAAAATCATTAATCCCACCTTAGCACAGTTTCGATCCCGGAACGTAGTTGCGGCTCGCAGCCTATGCCTTGTACGCGGTAAGATTAAAGAATCTACGGAAAATACGCCACTGTCTACGGAAGGCTTACACCTAATCGTTCGGGCCGTCGGTAGTATCCTTATAAACCTTTTTACACCTGGCGTCTGACCCAATTTCAAATTTTTGGTACATTTCTTGCCCCAAATGTTGGAATGCCAAACGCTCCGGGGATAAGCCTCGATGCGTGTTGAATTACCTGGTTTGGGAGCAGATAAATGGGTAAAGGAATGAAGTAGATTTCCTCAATGAAGGCAAGACACCTGTCTACTCAGACATACTCCGCTTGATAGTTTCATTTAGACGGCTTTACTCATAGAGGATATCCGCACTTCTTTGTCTTGCATTCCTTTCCCAGAATATCTTCGAGGCTGGAACCTTTTACATGAAAGCAAAACAAAGGTTTTGTGAACCACAGACGTCTTATTGTTGTTGAATTACCTGAAAATGCACTTGTTGTCAAATTTATTGAGATTGTGCCGACAGGTAAAACGGTTTGACATACTAGTCTTGTAGATATAGCTGAATTCGTTTTTTTGATAACACTTCAATGACTTCGAAGATGACTCCCGATGTTACTGTAAGGAGTTGTGAATACTTGTCAAATTGGGGTTTGTTTGGCATCTTCTTTTAGCGACCATATGCACTGCAGATTTAAATTCCCGATAAGAAATCACACTCATAACCCCGCCCATTACTTATTCATTTTAAAATGTTGAGATGATTTAGTGTGTCATGTTTAGTCATTCAAAGTAATTTGTTAAAGACCCTATCCGATGAAAATACAATTTTTTTATCAAAGGAAAGCTGAATGAACATAGAATACAAATAATACGAATTCAAAACATTTTCCTTTTCAGTATTGAACAAAACCTTATTGTCCGCACCTCTCCAAATTACAGGTCAACGTAGGTCAAATTTGCCGCAGTTACAGTGACGACATAATATGTGCACCCGATCGGCTCGCCTATAGAGCTGAGGCGATGAGCCGTGCTTAATTAATGAAAAGTCATTGTGAATATGCGTTAAACCCACATACGATGATGTCATCAACTCGATAGCTAGTCTTTAGGTCGACAACTCCCGATTTTCAAAGCTTTAGATTTCGAGTTTTCAGAGAGTTGTTCCTCGTCTGACAGGCACTAAAGTAGCATATAATCGGTATTATTGTAATCTATGGCTTGTAAGCTTTCCTTTGGTATATAATTCATCTATTTCATTTTTCACTTCCGATAGGGTCTTTAAATATTGATTCGAGCATGATATCAGCAATGGCCACCAGTACATCCGGCCAATCGGACCCCTTGGGACCAGACCCGCGACGGCCACCTCAGAACTATTATCTGGGCCCCGTCTTATAAATAAAGAGAAGCGACTAATCCAAACCAATCGCAAGTTTGCAGCCCCCTATCTCTTATGTACAGAGTTGCGATTGATTTCAATCGCAAATAAGTTGCGATTAATATCAACTCTTTATATGACAGAGCCCAGCACATAAATACGGGAGTAACAAATTCATACGAACCGGGTGCGAAGGGACACGTCTTTCCCGTGCACATATCGTGAAATCGCCCTTAACCGAATCCTCACATTTTTACTTTGTGGGATATCATTATGAAATCTAATAGTTCATATCCGCATTTGACAATATATATTTTGTCATATGGGACCTAGCGTGTTAATTGCTTGATACCTGAGCCTTCAGGACGTGCTTTAGAAAGGGTTGGGCACAGTATCATAGCCCACTTTATCCTGTGCAATTAAATCATGTTTTCCTATCGGAAACTCCATTTTTTTGTTTTTTTTTTGTTGGAGGGTTATAATTAAGTTTTCTTGAGTTCCAATCATGGTTTATGATAGTGGTGTAAGATTGTTATCGAATATCTCTAGCCACACGTCTGGACACGTCTGGCGCTCAACATGCTCAGGGAGTAACTGTTACAGTAAACATGAAACCGAAGATCCCTGTTTCAGTGTATAGGTGACCCATGTGGTTTAACTAGGGATTCAGTTGTTCCTAATTAAAATTTCTGTTCAAAGTCATCGTTATTATTGAGCACTCAACTCAGGTTGTGTAATTTTATCACCCTATATAGTTTAAGTTACCGCTGAGAATGAAACTCTTTTTGCCATGTCATTTTTTCTGGCGCTAAGGAAGTTTCAATGTTCATGATCGTTAGTGTAGGTATTAAATTAAGTATTACACAAAAAAATCAAGATTGAGGGAAACGGACTTTCCAGATGCAAAACTGCCCCCACAAAATGATATTAACTAAAAGATTTAAAAATGAAACGTATGCTGTCAAATAATTCACCGACTATTTGTTCGGCTTATCAGCTTTTGTTCCGGTATTTTTTTATCATGTTTTATCCCAATTTGTACATATTTTAATCAGACAATCATGTTGTGACCTGTTGGTTAAAGGGAAATCCAACATTGATAGCAAACTTGTCTAGAATAAAGCAAACAAATCAGAGAAGCATACTGATTTAAGTTTGAATGAAATCGGACAAAAAATTAGAAAGTTACGAATTTTTGAAAGTTGCAATTACTATAGGTATGGGCTCTTCAAATTGGCTGAATTGATAATGTCTATGTGATGTATAGTGGCGTACAACTTTCCCATTTGCTCCAATACACAAAAGGACTAAAATGTCAAATTTCCATAAATGTATGACTCGGGATGGTCTGTTCTTTTTAGAGGACCTGTAATAATGTACTCTCCATGATATATTTTGAGTAGTGCCCCGAGGGTGAAGGCATTTGGAATAAAAACAGAAATAAGTGATATTCTCGTACGTGACAAACGGGAGAGTAATCCGTCACTACGTCACAATCCACTGACAAAATTGCCGATTTGAGATTCGCACAGTTGTAGTGATCTCATATTTCAAACACTCATAACTTTTTTTAAATATTGGTCCGATTTATCTCAAACTTTCGCCATTCTGTTGCTCAGATCTTTATGCTTTCATTCAAATGAACTTATTAGAAGGGTTGGATTGCCCTTTAAGCAAATGGTAAAATCGAACCGCAATAACAAATTTAATAATGCTACTTTGATAGCCAATACCAGTTGTTGACGGGGCGCTAAAGCCGACACGCGGCGGATTCCGAACAATCCCGATGGTGTGTTGTAAATAAGGGTGCACAATTAAAGTTGGAGATACATAAGGAATTGATTATATGTATATCATTGGATGTAGCTCAGTATATCAATACAGCTGAGCGGCGCGATCAAAGTCATTGGCTTCTCACTGTCTCACCCAACCTAAGGCTTAGAAACAATGCTGGAGACATTGGTTGACTTCTAGGAGCAGTTGATATAATCAGGGAGGTGATTATTGACAAGTACCCACATACTTAAGGGTGACAAGACAGACAAACCCGCAGGAAACATCAGACGACTCGGTTAACAGAGAAAGGCCATTTTCTCAATTGCTCGTGAAAAAAACAGAGTTTCTCAAAAAAGAACCATGCACGTGGCGTGTACGGTGTGAGAGGCGTTATGTTCCCCCTTCTATCGATCTTGAAATAGCAGCGACCTTGCAGGGCATTCCTTCCTGTCTGTCCTATAAACATAACATTTTAACGTTGGTAATGTGATGAGGTCATCCCCAAGCTATTCGTGTGATTGAATCGAAGAGATTGATTAGTGTAAAAGGATCCACCTCGGAGTGATGAAGTTGATAATTTCTAGATGAATGTCACAGAAAATAGAAAGCAATCTCGCAACCCATTTGGGTGAAGGCTTCTAGGAAATATATTCATGCCAATTCTGAAGCAAAGATCTAAAAATAACAAATTTAAGTTTCAGTTTTGCTTTTGAAATGAAAGAGAGAGAGAGAAAGAGAGACTGCTGTTGCAAAACCAGACAAGGATTGATTATTGATTGCTAATTAAAAGCATATGAAAATCTGTATCTCAGGGATACAATGATTATAAAAAGGAAAACAACAGACCTTTTCTTGCAAAAAAAAACTGTCCCCTAAAAATGGAGATGTATATTTATGTGACTTTTCAACTTACTGTTGGAACATTTTTTTCATACAATGTCTAAAACTTTTGCGCAAAAACATGCCTAGAGCCCTAGAATTCAGCTCCACATACGGTTTTGTTTACGTAAATGTTTTCACGATCCCTGACTATATTTCTATTTTTACCAGCATGTTTCTTTCATTACATTTCTGAATGCATCAATTTGACATTTCTGAATGCATGAATTTCACATATCTGAATGCATTAATTTCACATTCCTGAATGCATCAATTTCACATTCCTGAATGCATCAATTTCACATTTCTGAATGCATCAGTGTATCAATTTCATCTTTTCATTTATTTTTTTTCTTTTACTCTGAATCACAGATACCAATCTTACAATTTCATTTCATGGATTAATTAGTCTTATTGATCAATTTTGATTTTTATAAGTATTCAATTTTTATTGATAATATTTGTATATAATTTTTTCAAGATTTTTTATCAATCTATTTTATCTGTATAATTATATTGATGATTTTAATTAGAAAACATTTTTATGAATTGTATATATTGCCATGTAATTTGAATTTGATGTTCATTCTTTATCTTGTATCTATCGTATACATTTGCAATTCAGCTTACTACTGCAAACCATATGTGGTTTAATAAACCATTTTTGAATTGAATTGAATATGTGTATCGCCATTGATGTAGTGGGGTGGAGTAGGAAGATATATAAAGACGTACGTAATTCACGTTCATGTAGATCACCCCTTTGCAGTTCTTAAGTGACAATTAAAATGCAAGGACACTTGGGATTCTAATCGATGATCATTCACTGTTTGGAATGGATTAGACCTGGAATTATTGGTGTCAGGAGTGGAATCACGTACTGTAGATTGCCCTAACGTTATAGGAGGCACAACCCTTGTCGGGCGTAACACGTAATAGAGAGTCTGATATACGAGACTATGGAGACTAGCGCGGTAAACTGCAATATACATAGCAATGGTCTCGACAATGCCGGAGACAAATCTAGGCTTGGTTCGATGCTTTATGAAGTTTTGTTTCAGTGTCAAAATACATGTTGAGTCTGTGTCTATAGACTACCATTGCAGTAGAGTAAATTTTGAAGAATCCACCATGGTGAAGTAATGTGCACAACGCTGAGTACACCACATTCGACAGTGGTTTCGCGCGAACTTGTTTCGTCAGTTGCGATTATATTGAATTCTCTTCATTTTAATCACGTTTGCCATCTCGTCAAGCGTTGACTATCCTTCGAATTTCTTTTCGAGAATTTACGGATAAGTAGATAGATGTCCAAACGTGCGGTAAGCAGATGTAATAGACAAACAACGAGATAGGAACTGGAAAGTGGGAACAGAAGTGAGAGAGGGGAAAAAGAGAGTTTGTTTTTGTGTGCTTGTGTGTGCACGCGCGCGTGGGTGCCTGTGCGTGTGCGTGTGTGTGTGTGTGTCAGAGAGAGAGAGAGACGGAAAGGAGAGACAGAGACAGAATGGGAGGTGAGGGGGGAGGACAGTCAAAAGAATTGAAAAATACCAGTTACAGGAACAATGCTACCGAGTGTAATAGCTAGGGTAGGAAGGCGACAAGGTTCACACTAATAAAGTGGCACGTTTAAATTCGCTCAATTGTAATGCTATTTTGTTTAGGGATATAGACATTTAGTATCGTCAAATTTGTTGCTATTGCCGGGATTTTATATCGCAAAAATCTACAGACATTGAATGTTTATACTTCATTTTTGGGCCACCTGATTTCTGTTAGTTTGCTGTAAGTTTGCTGTAATCAAGTTGCTCTGCTTTTGCCTTTAATAGCAACATAACTGCGCCTGTATATTCTTTCAATTTCAATCATAGAGTGATTTGCATTTCACGATAAGGAATGTATTCGTGAACTTCAGGATAAAGTAAGAGCCTAATATAACCTACAAAATGTTGTGAATTTTATGAAAATCTGATTTGTTGTTGTTGTTGTTGTTGTAAAGCTTATTCACCCCTGTCCCAATGATCCTCTAGTTAAACCCTTCAAGGGTTTGCAAAGTTTGTTTGTGTACAGATGACGCGTGCCTGGTCCCATCTCCCTGGTACAATGAAATCCTGTATAGTCTACAATGTACGGTGGCCGTAAAAGTAACCCCTGAGGAATTCGAAAAGAAAACAGTGCGACACGAAACGTCTTTCTTTCACTAAGTATACCTTCTAAGTTTTACATTACAGAGTAAACGGTTTTTGCTACTATTGACGTAGGCTCATGTAGATAGTCGACCCGATGGTTCTTATTTCACCATACGTTCATAGCATGGCATCCTCTCTATGTGTATATCACGATGGCTAAATTATATCTGATATCGCTTGGGTACGGGCTGATTAAATCAAAGGACCGTTCATGTTTGAGTTTGGACAGGAATTTTTCCTACTGATCCAGCCCGACCCTTACTTCAGTTAGAAGGTCAAGAGAGCTAAAATATATTTTTTTAAATACAAAATTGACACATTTAACCATGTAGGAAGAGCGATGGAAAAAACATCATAAACTCATTAATTAAAGTCTGTCTTCATCATATACTGATCTTCTTATCGCATTTATTTAAGGTAAAATCTTTCTTACTATTACATTTGTTCGTTTTATTTCTTTGTATTATAAACTCAGAGGATGAGAGAGGGGGTGGTGTAGCTTTTGATGCGAGGTCTAAGCATAGCCGTGATTGATGGGTCTCTCCTGGTCCATGCTAGTATAGTAATATTATAGTATAGACTGTATAGTAATGTACATTCCTTCGCAATTAACTATCTCTCTGTGTTCTTCTATTATTCCACTCTTATAATATCCAGTCTTGAATAAATATAAGTTTATGTTAGTTTGTTAACCCCAAAAAGCATATATAGTCATAATTATTTAAAGCCTACATGATAAAAAATGATGTGCCTTACAGTTTAAAAAAGAAACACCTACTTTCGATCTATTGAACCTAGTCTATGACCGACGTGACATTTTGTAAAGAGTACACATATAGGCCCTTAATGTAATTCAGTCATGTTCTGTCATGTCTATAATCAAGGACCTATGCAATGTCATGTGTAACTTTTGCCCTAGAATGGTGATACTGATAACAAGTATCTATCCAGTTCATCCTGTTTTAGTCATTGTCACACAGACACAGGCAGCGACTAATACTGACTGCACGTTGCACACGTTGCGTCATTAAAGGGTAGTCCAACCATCGTAATAGGTTACTTCAAAAGAA